>VCJN01003563.1:0-487684 GCA_006384855.1 Tetraselmis striata
TGTGACGCTGCTTGGCATTCATGCCAATCATGTAGTCGTTGACGTTGATGATCTCGTACTCGATTGTACTGAGGGCTTCCATCTTGCGGTCCAGCAAAGCCATCGTCGAGTGTGGAAGTTCGCCGAGGCGTAGGGCCTCCACATTGGAGTACTTTGCGGCGGTTGTCACCCCCCGCAGTGGCGCCAGTGCGGTAGTGTGCACCTTAGCTTGCTTGTGGTTCTGCGCTGGCAGCCCAGGCGCTATCGATAGCGGTCGACAGACCCATGGAGGTCTTGCAACATGACGCACACTTCGGACATCTTGCGCCGCTCCATCCATGCCACGTTCTCGGTGTTGTTAAAAGCCGATCCGAACTCCCTTGAGCTCGCGTCGAGTCGTTCCATGACTTCTTTGCCATTCTTGCCTTCCTTCTTGTGGCCGAAGAATCTCTTCAGGTAAGGATCCGGAAAGGGTTTAGCTGCGGTACGAAGGAGAAGACACATACGGTGAGTGCCGAGAGTAGGACAGCAGAGGTAGCAATCGACAGCGCGGGCGGCCGTGTAGGTTTGTTCGCCAGAGGGGACGGGACTGGACGAAGCTCACTACGTGGAGGCAGTGCACGAAGCAGGGCAGGCAGGCTAGTACGTTCGAGCAAAGGAAAACATACCACATAGGTTAATACGTGTCTGAGTTCTTGGGGTTCGACATCACGTCGAACATTGCCGTTTTCAGAGGGAACAAAGCCGCAGCTGATATTCTGCAGAAATGTCTCCCCCTCAACGGCAGCCTCCGCTTTTGTCCACCTGGCCTTGCGATCTTTTAGCCAGTCCAAAATCAGGTTGTGAAGCCTCTCTTTCGCATCTCTGGAGATCTTGCAGCAAGGTAGTGCATGCGTTTATTGATGGTTTGGACTGTAAGCAACAAAGGAGTGGCGTCTGTCACCCGAGTGCGGGCGCGTCGGACTTCCTCTAGCGTCAGGTTGAACTTGAAGTGCCGAGTGGGCACCTCTTCCATCACTTCCCACAGGCTGTCATGAAGCATGCGGCTGCCACCGGACTCGCCAGTCACACGCCGCCTCTTCTTGCCCGAGGATGGCGAGCTGAACAATTCATGCTCCACGACGACCACTGCAGCAATGTGTTCAACGAGCTCAAAGGACAGGCTAGGGTCCATGTCGTTCACTGCATACTCTAGCATGCCGCGCACGGTACGGGCCTCAAGCCAATCCTGCTCTAGGGGATAGAGCACGGGCCTGGCGGAAAGCGCCCTGCCGTCCCACTTCACCTCCACCTTCACGGTATGCCTGCTGGTGGATACCGACATGGTATCATAGGCTGGCGACGTGAGGTAGGCGTGATTGTAAGAGACTGTTAGGTATTTGCGCACGGGCTGACAGTAGCATGCCGGCCTAGCCGCGCAGGAGGCGGCGCCGGCGCCGGCAGTGCTGGTGAGGGTTGTGCGGTGCGTACCTGTACGGTACGGCGGTTAATAGGTGGAGCCGGTAAGCAAAGCGGAAAGTACTAGCATCGAAACTTTGGGCCAGACAGGGCCAGCTACCAAACCCCCACTGGACACGAATGTGCAAAACAATAAACATTTATGGCCCCGCGGACTGTATTAAACTCTATTACGATATATCGCCAACAGCGTCAAATCGTTACAGTTTTTAACATATTTATGCACGGGTCGTAGCAGAATAAGCAGCACATCTGCACTACTGGTACCCCGCACCGGTGTGAAGACCGTATCGGTACCAGTATGTAAAGCAATTTATATTTGAATACGCACGAGTACTGCTTTATTTCGCGGTGGATTTGATACTCGCATTTTGCTCTATTTTACATCACACCACTGACACCAGTATAAAGTCGTACGGTCACCAATACCGGCGGTAAGGGTAAACTGGTGTGAATTACAAAAAGGGTAAGGGTACCACTACCCGCGCCGCACTTTCATCGCAGCTTATGGGGATACTGTGAGGAGATCATGTTAGGGTAACAACCCTAGATCTCGACCTCACTAAATGCTCTCCTACGTAATCTCATTAGCACTGCTGACTAGATTCCCAGACACGCTTGAGAGCGCCGGCGTGGCATCCCGCCGACTGCTGAATATATACCACAGCGCAGACCACCTTGTAAATAATTTCACTTTCTCCACCACCAACTCTGGAGCCGACCATCTCGCCACATTTGGTGCTTCTACCTACTTCGATCACGGAACTCTTTCGCTACCCAGCAATCTCACCGACGACCACACCACCTGCTCGTGACTACGAGGACGGTATCTTTTGCCCGTATCACTTGCTTTTACTGTGTCGTCGACCAAACTCGTCAATTACCGCTGCCGACGAGCGGAAGTGCTGCCCGATTTGCTGCGCGATCCTCTTTTCTCAAAACACCAACTCGTCACACAATACCACACCATACCACCAAAACTCATACCTCGACTCGTGTAGGCTTGTCTGAGACGTGCCTACTCGTACTCGTAAACCTCACCACTGCGCTCGTGAGTTGATACACTCGCTTGTTGAGCTTTTCAGCGCAGTCGTCACTTACACGTGTCGACTCGTCACTTTTGAGAAAAACTTTGTCCACAGGTCGACAAGTTGTCGGACCAACGAGCCACCACCAAACCAGTTAACAGCTTTCCCGTAGCAGAGTTGCACCAGTACTCACAATACTGCGTGTCGCTACGTGGACCGTTTCACAGTCGGCTTTTTTATTACACGCACCAGCAGTCGCTGATAACGACTCGCTAACACGGTGCTTTGTAAGAAAAGGCTCTCAAGCCTCTTGTTCTCAACAACGTTTGCCGACTCGCACTTGCACATTACACTGTGCTTTTTAACACTCGACATCACACTGTGCGTTGTCACAGATATTTCACACACGACTTTTTGTTTCCGACCTAAACTCATCACAATGAGCTGGTCGACCCCGCAAACTTTTACGACCTGGAGACAAGTTGTCGACAGGTGTCACAGCGCTGCCCATAGGTTGGGGCAACTTGCTATCAAAACCTGGGCTATATACGCTCTTGAACAGTGGAATATCTCTGAAAGTCATACAAATATACACACCACACTCGAGGCTAAAAGCCAAACACTCGGTACATTCATTTCTCTCATTGCCGAGCAACAACGCCACCATTCTGACGAGGCGGCAACCGATGCTACTGACATACTAAAAAGTCCACAATATGTTATCGATATGTTGCCAGCAATATACCTGCGCTGGTTCATCGACTCTCAAAATCAGCATCTCAATGCCGATGATAGAGCACATGCCGATGTTTTGCTTACCACAGCAATTGTTCAATACAACACGGCATGTCATATCAGCTATCAAGCTGAAGTGTTTGCTGATGGTAATGCGTCCAACAACGTTGACACCAGGGGCTGCCTTCACCCTCAGCTGCAACCAAGTCAGAAATGATTTCTTAAGTGACAACGAAAAGTTGCACCATGACACTGGTGCTTTACTCAACCCTTCAGACTAAATGAAGTGGATTGACATGCTGAAACCAATACTTACTGATATATTGTGGACAGCTTGTGCGGAGCGTTACGCACTCAACAGCATCAATAAATCCTCCACCTCTTACAAAACTTTTGCCGACCTCATGAGTGAAAGGGCAATTTGCTCTCCTAACACTCGACATACCGCTTTCTCTGAGTTTGAGCAAATGGTAGCTGTATCGTTTCCATACTTGATGAAAGAGACTAGCAAGTTGCCAGGCAACAACATTGCTTTTACGGTGGACTGGGCAATGAATTTTCTGAAGCCCGCACAGAGCGGCACATACCCTACTTTCTTAAGATGGGTGCTTGCTCTCCACCAATGGAAGGGTGTCAACCCTCAGCCCATTGCCTTGCAGTCATACATTTTAAACAAGCTGCCTAGAGCTCAGAAAATACAGTTTGAGACATACATGTCAAGTAAAATTGATGATGATACAACCATCATTACCATACCCTTACTGAGTAAGGCAATGCAGCACATACAAACGTTACAGATGTTGCAAGACCCTAAGCAGCATCTTGTTCAATCATACATGCAGCAAGAGACTAATGCCGAGGCTCTCACGCCTATGCACTATGCTGCAACTACCAATCGACCCAAAACTAATAAGAGGGGACGATACAATATCCAGTTTGATAAGACTGGCACTACTGACAGAGAACAATACCACAAAGCCCAGAAACCGAAGTTTGATTGGGTGTCACCTGATGGCACACCAATCTGTTCTTACTGTAAGGGCTTGGGCCACACATATCACAAATGTTTTGGCCTCCAAAAAGACAGGGATAATGACACAGAGGACCACAAAAACATACACAAACATGACCGGCCAACCGGCCAATTACCAAACACAATCAAACACAACACCAATAACCAAAAGACCCATTACAACAAAACAACTGCTGCTGCTCGCAAGAGTGGTGGTATGTACAATGATGACAGTGACACAACAAACCTTAGGGCTGCTCTTAAAAATGCGCAAGAACAATAAATTGACTGCGCTGAGCAAACACATGGCACAGAAAGGTGCCCAATCAACCGCAGAGACCAACAACAAAACAACTACTACCCACTGAATAATTTCAGAACAATCACACCTGCCCACAAAACAATCAATCACCACCTCAAAGATAATCCCTACTGCTTGAAAACACTAACTCATGCTGCTCAGGTGCAAGCTGGAGCTTGGTGAGCCCCCCACCTTCATCATTTGATGTTACTACTGCTTGTACTCATCACAACACTTCACAAAACAAACAAAACAAAGAACACCTGATAAAACAAACAAACCAAACATACAAAACACACAAACAATCAAAACAAATAAACAAAACAATACACCACACAAACAATGAAAACAAACAAAACATACAAACCAACAAAACAAACAAAAATATACTACCTGAAAACAGCAAACACATGAAACAAAACATTAATGATAACAACAATGAGAGACCGCGGTTGACAACACAACAAGCCCTAAACCAACCTTCCGCAATCGAGCATATGCTCTTGCGATGTGTCACCATATGAATTCATGTGTGGTATACTCCTGCCATACTGGGTTCCGATGTGGTGGCAGCTTTAGGAATCAATGGTGTGGATTGTGCTCAGCCAGCCGTATCCCCTGGGGGACGCCCTAGGTGCGGGTCCTGGTCATGACTGCCACTTGCCTCAATAATCGGTTCCAACCCGGAGGCAAGATCCATTTGATTCTGACAAGCACCCGTCATGCTGAACCTCATGACAACCTACCGCCGTGGTGCCCTGTCTTCGGAGGGGTACTGGTTCACACGGTAGTACGTACGGCTTTGAGAGTGCCTCTTAACAATGCACAATGATCATTGCCCTTTACCAACATGTCCGCTCTGCTTTGCATCGGGCCAACAACAGGCTGTGGTCTTTGGGTCTTCCACGGTCGCGCCATCAACGGCGTAACACACACTGTCATCAACACAGACATTGACCTCCAAAACACATACAAAAACCTCAAAAACCCTTTTGTGTCATTATTACTATCACATTCTACCTGTGACACACCAAAGTTCCCTGTCGTTGACAAACATCACTTCGGAGTTTCAACTCTGAAAATCTGCCATGCTGATTTTTCAGCGTGTGATTGTCACCTGACAATGACATATGTTGCTGCTGCATTTGCTGACACACTGCGCTGCCATACACTTTTCCACATATATCACCGCCAGTTGACACCTGTATGGCGGGGAGGAATGTGGGGAGATCATGTTAGGGTAACAACCCTAGATCTCGACCTCACTAAATGCTCTCCTACGTAATCTCATTAGCACTGCTGACTAGATTCCCAGACACGCTTGAGAGCGCCGGCGTGGCATCCCGCCGACTGCTGAATATATACCGCAGCGCAGACCACCTTGTAAATAATTTCACTTTCACCACCACCAACTCTGGAGCCGACCATCTCGCCACAGATACCGGTGACGGTACCGGTACCTTTAAACCGTATCGATACCAGGGCGGGCGCCGTACAACAGGTAGTCGCTAGTTGTTTGTTACAGGCGACTCGGATCATATAGCGACCATTTATCTCAGCTGTTTTTGGTGGCGGATATTCTGGGGAGAAAAGGCCGGGGGGGGGGGGGGGGGGGGGCTCATACTCCCCCCATAGCCATCCCATAGCCTCTTCGGAAAATATTCCCTTTCTGGAATACACTGCTTTAAGTATATTAACGATGGTACGCGGGGCATGTACTCAAACATACATTTGTGGTTGAGAACCGCGGCCATCTCGGGAAGTCCGCTTTGACGGTAATCTGCATCTTCGCGGTGTTGTTGGCTGTGCGCAACTTCCCGGCGGTCCGTCCGCCCCGACCTCATGCTTCCTTCGTGGTCAATCCGTTCAGGCAGTTCGAAACTTTGTCGCTAGCCAACCTGCTGAGTTCCGCCGTCACCTGTCGCGCACATGGCGGGGGCTGTTGCAGCGGGTCTCGGCTTTCGTGCATGGTACCATGGGCGGCATTCTCCCTGCCGGTGTGCAAATGGCCAAGTCTGATGCGTGGGCTCGTGCCCATTCTGCGTCTTCTCATGTTACTGCTTCCACCTCGCAGTTGTTGTAGAGGACCTTTCTGATTGTCCATTTTGGTGATTTCGTGATATCGCCTTCTGCTGCTAGCTCATGCGTAATTAACTCAAATGTACATAGTGGTGCCCATCACTGCCCAATACTGCACTATGGGGATACGAGCAGAGTCCCTGATACGAGCACTTGCCTGTACTGTATTGTTGTATACAATACAGGTTTTAAACCCTAAACTGTATTGTTGTACGAGCGAATGTACAGTACAAAAATGACTATCATATTGTACGAGCTGGCATAATACGCCAATAATAACCTGACTACAACGTACCGCCGCGTGCGGTTGCGCGCCAGGCTGACGCCGCGCCCCGTTTGCGTATATTAAACCTCTCCACACGCCCGTGGTCATTCCGCACCCTCCGCTGGTGCTGTTTCCACCTCGCAATTGCCGTAGGACGTTTCCTATATTTCCTTTTTGGGTGATTTCTTGATCGCATGTTCCAGCTAGCTCATGTAAACCTCTCTACAAGCGCATTGAAGTGTCACATCAACACCCCCTCCCCCTCCCCACCCGTCCCCCCCGCCCCATCAGGCGCAATAGGTCCCACCATGTCGCAAGACGCAGCCGCTCTATGCATCACCATCTGGGTGGACAACAAATAAGTCTTGGCAGGAATATATGTGGATCACGTCTGGCACCGGCAAGTGGGTGGACGGCTGCACGACGTTCAGTGAGGGTACTTCTGGTCTCCAACCGCCCGCATAATACATGCCATTGCCAAATGAGTGCCTGATATATCTCAAGAACGTGCATGACCCCGACGCCGCAACGTCCTCGTCCTCGAGCGCTAACCTTCGCAAACACCGAGATTGCGCAACGTTCTGATGATTTAAACGACTATGCCTTTGACACTGTACTCGAGTTCATGTCCTCACGATTTCTCAAGTTCGTCATCAAGCGCGGTCCGTATGTTCTCAACCCGCCCGGGCGAGCCCTTTTGTGGCAATGATAACGTCCCCCGCAAATACTTTCCGCGCCAGACACATGCGGAAACGCCATGCTCTTTATGCTATTTTTGCCACCTGTTGGTTGCCATCTGCATTATGAAAGCTTCGTTGTTGCCCTCCTGCATGCTCTACTGTTGTGGTTTGGCTGCCAACGTTGTCGATGTTGCACCAGGACTCATTCTGAACCACATGCGTGCAAACAACCCATTCACAATACTTTAGTAGTACTTAGTGTAAAGTAGATTATCAAAAAGGGCCAAAATAAAGGGGGGGGGGGGCACCAAAAACAACAGATATAATCTGAGTCGCCTTATTATTATTCCATCAGCATAGTTTTTTGATAATCTTCATAATCACCCCCTCCGCCTTGAATGAGAGAAAATGATATCATCCCTAATCAGTAAGGACGATTCCCATCATAATTATAGTCATAAATCATACCGGCAGGTAAGCATACACATGACAGAAAGGATATTCCCCCTGTCAAAATATGGGCGTGTTGTGCGCCAAACCTTCAGTCATATAATGATGAATAATACTTCTTCTGCGTTGTAGTGCCCAGCATGTGATAGTTGTTTAAATAGGTTGCTGGCCTTCTGCCCGCACGCCCGAATCTGTGCCTGGCTGCCGCCATATGATTTGGACACTACTAAAATCCCACGCACGCAATCATCGCACACTATTTCTGAATACACATTTGGCACAAAACACATCGTCGCACCGCACAAGAAATGGACCGGCAGGGCCATGACTCATCATGCCAAGCGCATTTATTGGTCAGCAATGCTTGGTACCGTAACATTCAATTGGTAGGTTCGCGTGTGAAGGAAAAATAAGACAGTGTTTTTCAGCAACGGGTCGGAAGCCCCATATGTTACTTGTGGTACATTCTAATAGTTACATGTCCAGTCCTTACATTTGATTCTTCTTTCTTCGAAATGGGGTCAAAACGACGTTATATCGCGAACCCAAAGCGTAGTAATGGTATGTAGCCACGGTCGCGGCCGGTAGACAGCCTCTGCTGCTGCTGTAACTGCTCGCGCCAGTGCATCCTCTACATCGACTTTGCTTCCACTATGCTGCGCAATGCGCGCACATTTAGCTCTCTTAGTAGGACTGCTCCACGTTTCCATGTTCATCATGCCGATGTCAATACACCACAGTGGAAAGAATTTTGATTGAGTAAATATAATTTGCTTACAAAAACAGCAGCGAAAAAACAGCAGCAGCAGCAGCAGATAAAAGCTGAACAAATTCTGCTGCACTAATCGCCCCCCCCCCCCCCTCCTCCCCATGCGTGACATTTTTATTATAGCAGCGGGTGGTGCGTGCCCGCATACATCACCATGCCTAGCTGTGCTCAACCGCCGGGGCAACCCTATTTGTCTTCGGGTTATTCCTTGGCGCGTTTCCCTGGCCTAGCCAGGTCGCGGCACGGGAGCTAGTGCTCGCTGTCTCGGAGACGTTGCGCCGGGACAATCCTATCAAGCTCGACAGGCTGCCCCTGCTTTCTTCTAGGCTGGGCAGCTTTGGCCGCCCCCGGCCCCTGGCAAATTTTCCATTGGCCTTCGTTGGTCCCTTTGCTGTTGGCAAGGCGCTCAAGCCAATGAGGGACTGCCGGCGCATCAGAGTTGCGCCCTGAGTCTCCGCGCCCAGGACATCCTCCTCCGATGTAGTGGAATCGGGAGTCCGTGTCGCTACCGGATACGAGCGCATAGAGAGGTGGCTCTCCTGCAGGGCGCACAAGCCATGCAGCGGAAACAGGGCGTCAGCGCCTGCTCGTCTGCGGTAGAGGAGAGCGCGCAGGTGATTCGTTGGGGGTGCGCGTGAGTGGCGGTGGGGACAATGGCGCGTGGATCGCTTACCGCCTTGGACACCTGGAAGATGTTCAGGCTCCCGCCCATGCCCTTCAGGCTGATCTCCCCCAGGTCGACCGCGCTCAGCGTGCAGCCCGGCGAGTTGCGAACCATCTCCCAGGCCGGGCGGCTCAACAGTACCTGCCCGCCTGCGGCGCGCGCTTTGATGCGCGCGGCGAGGTTCAGCAGGGGGCCTGCAGGGGGGGCGGCGCGGCACGGATGGGGGTCAGAACAAGTTCCTCACGGCAGCCAAGATATTAAGCGCTGCTTCCGGAAGCTGAATATCACGGCACATAAATGTTCCAATTGAGAAAACCCCAGAGGTATCGAGCGAATCACCCGTTGAAAACGGGGTCAGACTGTCAGCGGGTGACAATATATATTACTAGCGCATATAGGTGGCAATTAATTCTAAACGTCAATTAAGCCGCTTGCAATAGACCTGATTGCTCGAGTACTAGTACTGCTAGGACGACATATCGTACGCGTGTTGTACTCTTCGTACTAATACCGGGTACGTAGGAATCGTTACTCTCACCGCCCTACATCGGTCCGCCTTCATGTATTGCAATCTATCTTCAAACAATGTACGTACACTTTTCCTGAACAAATGGCCAACATACAATCAAACAACACCCTCGGCGCTTTCTGAATATATGAGTAATAAACCAATTCACGAAGCAACTATAATGTACGTGTCAGATTTCTTTCAGAAAAAGGTAAATAACCAAGTCTTTTTTCTATTCTATTCTTTTTTTAACTATTTTTTATTTTTAAGTGCCGCTCTTGCATCCTAATAGACTGGTGAGCGAGCGGCAGAAGCAGCCCGAAGCACCCATCGTAAAAGTCTGCCCTCGGGCCCGCGAGGAAATCGTTTGTCGGCTAGTTATGAAGAGGCACACGTCAGAAGTCTGAAAACAGCAAAGTGCAACTTAATGCAAGAAGGCATCCAGGGCTGCCTACAAAAAATGCATTTGATGTTGACAGCTCTGTTTTTTCTCCAACCCGGGAGACAAGGCAAGCAGCGCATAGACGGGCGGCGATCAATTAACTGTCAGGAGGAGGGGGGATTTGAGTTGGGAAGGGGGAGGGGGGGGGGGGGGGGGGGGACTCACCGAAGTAATCGGCGCGCCCCGTGAGCGGGCTGGGAGTCTTCTTCAGCACCGACCCCGACGCGACGCCGATCTGCAACCGCGGCCCCCGGAACATGATGTGCGTCCCCATGGCCCAGGTCTGGCAGCTTGGGTGCTCCAGGATGGCGCCGGGCCAGTCCAAGTGGAGCAGTTTTTCCTGGTGCCCCAGGAAGGTGCGGCCGGCACCGAGGTGGGGGAACACGCCGGAGGGTTTGCTGTGAGCCGAGCAGTGGATACCATCATCCGGCACCATGGCACAAACACAACTTCAACACGGAAAAAACATCTCCGGGACAAAAGGTTTTGTACGCTGAAGGGCTCTTGGTGGTCACAGGGACTCCGGGTTTCCGGGGCTTGTACGTTTCATGATATCTATAGGGTTGTAGGTTTACAGGGTTGAACATGGAGTCGGAGAATGTGTTCTCAGGTTGTACAAGGGAGGGGGGAGGTCACCTGGACATCCAGCGCCCAGTTCGCCGCAGCCATGGGGGTGCGGAACGCCACCAGAAAGTTGGTGTCGAGTTCCTCACACTCGTACCTGGCGGGCAGTGGCGGTGCAGACAGTGATCAGCCGATGGAGAGTGAGCCCGGGGAGGGGGTTAGACCCTCCAAAACTCCAAACCCTAGTTGCCTGAAATGACGCTGAGAATCCCTTCACATACATACACCCGAAGCGCCAACATCCCGGACAAAGGGGCTGTCCCAGAGGCCAGGGCCTTACCCTGCGTGCTCCGACAGCGCCTTCCGCACGCAAGCGCACAGCATCTCCGCCGTGGTGTCCGCCGCGTCCGGCAGCTGGAGGCGCAGCGAGTCCAGATGCTGCACGGATGCAAAGCAGATGGCGATTTCCTCCTGCGCACACAACGCACACCCGCCCACCCACGGGTAAGCACGCGGTAAGCGGTACATCGGTTCGCAAGGTACGCGGTAAGCGGTGTGCGGGGTGCTCATCCTGCAGTCGCAATCCCCACGCCATACAGTCCGCGGGGACGCCGAGAGAGGGTGCCGTGAGCTGCGGAACATAGGCTGCAATAACGAGGGAGGGGGTGCCCGCGTAGTAGTTTTTTTTTCGCCCCCAGGACTGGAGTGGCAACAGTGAAACCCGAGTAGAAGTGGAGGAAAAATAAGAGTAATTGAATAATGAGAAAACCATAAAAAGGCCGTAGGTAAAGAGATTTACACTACCAAGTACCTGAGTCCGTACCCTGTACCGCGATAGTATTTTCTCAACGATTCGTCAGTATCACCGCCCGCGGGCGGGCGGGCGCGCGAATGAAATAAAATATTACAACCGCCCGTAATACAGGTAACAGTACTCATCGTCCCCGGGACAGCTACACCTGACGACATCGCGGGTTGGCAGCCGCGCTGTCTGACGCCTGGCGGAGGGGGGGGGGGGGGGGGGGGACCTTGCGCGGCGCATCGAAGTAGCCGTAGCTCTGTTGCGAGACGGTGCGCAGCGGGGGCAGCGTGAACGCGCGCCGCATGAGCTGGACCGGCCAGCAGGTGAAGAGCTCCACGGTGGTGGCTGGCATCCGAAAGCACGACACGTCTGTAAGAAAGCCTGGTAGGGAGGCTGAATGGAAGCAGGTGCGGAATAGGTTCAGGGCAAGGAGGGTTGATAGGGCGCCAGCGGGGCACTCACGGCCGGCGGCCGACTTGGTGTTGATGATCTCAGTAACCTCGGCGCCTAGCATCTCGATCTCTGACTGCGGGCTCGAGTCCGCCAGAGGCTGCGGCGCCTGCAGCTCGTGGCTGCCCATGTGCAGGACGAAGGCCACGTCCGCCAGCGTCTCGCCGTTGCCCATGTCGGAGATGCTGTCGGACGTCATCACAATCTGCCCGCCGTGGCCCGTCTCCGACACGTCCTTGGCCATGTTGACGAGGCTCTTGTCGTAAATCACCCGGTTGGTGAGCGCGTGGCGCTTGATGTCGGTCACGGGGCCGGTGTGGATGCCCATCCGGACGCGCAGCCCGGTAAAGAGCTCCGCAAAGTCGGACTGCGAAATTTCACTGCAAACCGCGGAGGGACGACTGTCAGCGACCCGAGTGTCGGCACGCGACACTAGCAGCTCGCTTCTGGGGATGGCAGAACGTCCCTCTCTCGTAAGGGACGTTTCTCTCCCGCAAAGGGAATGATGACAATCACGCCATGGTGTCGTGTTTGACAAGGGGAAATAGTTGTGGATTTGTGAATTCACAGCTACAAAAGTGATGTGTGTGGTTTTTTTTTTTGGGGGGGGGGGGGGAGAAGGTGGGGAGGCTACAAGCACTTCAAACACTTACGCAAACACTGTATCAACTTGCTGTGACACTCAGCTGGGTTCGCCGTCCACAGAGTAATACATAGTTCAGCAACGCAGGGCTGGGGAGTTTGTGCTAGATTCACAGTGTATTCTGATCGATTGCCACATAAATGTAGATCATCCTTGAGAGGAAGTTAAGCAACAAAATACAGCGCACCAAAACATAGTACGTTACAGTGTCGTTCCACCATTTCTGGTACAGGACATGGAAACTGCGACCGAAGTGCGCTTAATGGGGTTATAAGTCTGGCTTTGTCTCGCAACATTCCGGACCCTCCTCCAGTGCCACGTGCATTCCGGACTGGGCTGGGCATGCCTGTAGGACAGGGGGGGGGGGGGGGGGGGGGGGGGGGGCACCATCCGTCGCTGTTGTGGGCATCCATAATGGCAAACGCGTTGAGGGCGTGGCTGGGCCCGCTAGCGTCCGCAGCCTTGCCGTCAGCTCTGGAGCGCTTTGACGCGCCGGCAAGCATGTGGCGCACGCTCCTTGTCGTGTTGCCCATGGACATCCGGCGGGAGTTCCTGCGGGATTTTGGCCGGCTAGCTGGCTGGCAGCCATCCACGGATGGAACAGATCCCGCTCCCAGCGCTGGAGGGCCACACCACAGCGGCGAGCACAGGCACATGGCACATGTTCAGCCACGGCGGGCAGTCTGAGCAGCGAGGCCTTCCGCAAGAGGTGCGGCGTGCGCAAGAACATCGCCAAGTTGGGGCGTCTGCGCGCGGGGGCGGACCTGACAGGGCATCCGGCCACTCGGCGGCGTTGAGCTCGTTCTGCACGGCGCAGCACCACCGCATCGCGTCCTCTGCGGCGTGGAAGGCAATGGTGAAGGAATCGCCCTCGGTGTGCACCTCGTACCTGCGCACCCCCCACCGGCAGAAGGTTTAACCCGCAGCCGGCCATCCAGTCACACTAACCAGTTTAATAGGATGAGAGCCTAGCAATTAGAAATAGAATAGAATAGAAAATGCACTGATAATTTGATTTGTTTTTGAAATAAAACTCACAGATACATCTCCGCCGTATTGCGAATTGATTTCGAAAAGTGCTTAGTGCATTGTTTTGAATGTGCATTGCCCATTTATTGTGGAAAAGTGTACGTACATTGCTTGAAGTATTATGGCGATACAAGATTACCTACGGATGCACAATGATACGATTGCGTTAACAATTACTACGCGTTCCTAGGAACAGCAGGTAATAGAATTGTTAACGTCCTATCATGGAACAACTACATATCCTTATCATGTCGTGAGCCTTACTGGTATTGGGTAAAATTACCGGGTGAAATACCGGTGAATTACCTGTTAAACTTAACGCATATATACTGGTGAGGATTACACAGCGCGACTGGAAAGGATATTACAAATATGATGCTGTGCTTGTGATCAGGCAGTGTATGACATGAATGATCTCATTATCCTTAGCATCGCATCAAACCGATCTACTACAATGGGATAACTTCAGCAATAATAAGGATAAAAGAAAAGAAATGGCAGAAAGAAATATAAATCGAAAAATGTCAGGGTGGTAAATGGAAGACGACCAAAATATTTGTTACCTACGTGCTTGTATGCGTTTACGTGTGCGCTCTCCCCCCCCCCACCAAAAAAATAAAAATAAAAAAAACAACCAGTCGCAGTCGGCACTCGCAGTCGGCACCTCGCAGTAGCATATGCGCGTCGGGGTGGCGCAAGCGTGGATAGCCGCAGAAGCGCACCCGCAGTGTTTGCTGATGCACTCTCGCAGGCACTTGTCGTGAAGCGTCTGCGCAATAACCATCTCCTCCGGGAAACGGTTCCACAGGCTGGTAGAGTTCTGCAATTGGGCATCGGTGCATGGCGTTAGGGATCCCCACCTCTGGTAGCGCCCCATCCTTCCGTTGTTTCACGTGAGAAGGTGCGGCATAGCACCGGACATTAACACGATTTTACGCGCCCCGGGGGGGGGGGGGGGGGGGGGACCTCGATGTCAGTGACCACGATCGTGACAGGACTGCCGATGTCCAGCAGACCCGGAGGATTGCGCTTCATGAGGCTATGGCGGTAGGAAGTGGAGTTCAGGTACCTGTGGCAGCACGTGACCGCGGTGTGGAGCTTAGCACATCAGCACACGTATGCGGCACATTCTGCGACGCTCGGCAGCGATACAAACAGTGCCCCCCCCCCCCCCCCCCCCGCCCCCCGCGGCTTCCCTGGGCCAACAAGAAAACGGGCCAGCGATTGCGCCCGTTTCTCACCTGGTGCGCCACCTCAGGGCCATGGCGGCAATCACCACCACCAACACCGAGGGCGCACACGATTCCTGCGATTACGCCGGCCCCGAGCGCCTGCATCAAGCCAGGGCCCATTAAGTATGCGCTACCTGCAGCCCCTCCACATACTGGCAAAACAGACGAAAAAAAGTGCGACATGACAGCTGCAAGATGGGGGGGGGGGGGGGGGGGAGGGGGGGGAGGGGGGGGGGGGGGGGGGGCATACCCGCGACGACGCGGAGTCCTCAGCGGAGCAGAAGATAACCAGCCCGTTCTTTGACAAACAGAACGAGAGCCGTCTCTGTCGCATGCCCCAGCCACTCACTCAGCATGGCAGCATGCCTCCGCCCAGTCAGCGGTTGTTTTGTGTGGCATGGCATTCAGGTGTTACATGTGCAGTGTTGGCGTATCATGTGGTTTGTTGAGTTTTGGGGGGTTGTTTTTTGGATTACCTGGAAGGCAGGCTGCGTGAAAACCGCGCCCTCCACATCGTAACCCTCTTCAATGAGGCGTTGATTTGCCAGCTGCGCGTATCTGTCGGTCGTGTGCTCCTCAAACGGTACCGGGCCGTCAATGAGGCCATAGTCCAAAGCAGACTGCTGGGATGACTCCATGCCAGCCGCCGTGTGCACTCCGATCCCGCCTGGCGCGGGCCAAACGAGCTTGTTTACCTGCGAGCCGCCAGGCGACGTAGGGAGGAGCATTAGCCAGCGCAATACGCATCGCGCGCATGCCATCCCCGAGTAGAAAGAAACGTGCTTTTTTGTAAGATCCCCTTTTGGGGGTTGTTTGCTGATACCTATCCAATCCAAAATGTCAATGCAAGAGATAGTCAGGACAAACAAACAAAAACCCACACAACCACCCACCCAGGCTTGTTAGTGTATTTCTTCTTGTTATTTTACTTTTATTTTTGTATGTGTTGTGTTTGTATCAGTTTGATATTTAGTGTGTCTTGGGGGTGGGGTTGTGTATGTTGTGGGGGGGGGGGGGGGAAGGGGGGGGGGGGGGGAGGGCGCATGAGAGACACAAACCACACTCTTTCTCCCTGTCTTGATACTCTGACTGCCTGCCTATGTCAACTGGATCAAGCAGCGCGCGCCGTGCTCAGGGAGGCATGCTTGCCTCGTGCATCTGGTAGATCTGGTGCAAATCTCCCTCATTGTTTGCCGACACCAGCTTGGCGCACTCGAGTGCGTTGTCACGGCAGTAAATCCAGCCTTTGTGAAGCCCCTGTCGGGGCGTTGGGAGTGACAGCAGGGTTGAGAGTCAAGGGGGAAGGGGAGGGGGGGGGGGGGGGGGGGGGTATCATGCAAATGATGCCAATCGGCATCAAGAACTCAACACGCCCTCGTGTGAAACATCAAATTATAGCTGGGCATCAAATCAAGCCGGCAAGATGGTCCAGTTCCAGTCCTTGCGATCCAAGTAGCACTGCACCTTGATAAAGCGAATCAACGTTTCTTCGTTTGCCGGCTCTTGCAGCCAAGTCCGGTTCACCATGAGCCCGTCCTCCATGTTGAAGATGCCGTCGTCTGCAAAGTTGAACACGCGAAAGTCGTCGCCCTCCGTGTACAGAGAGCCGTTGACGACGGTGGACAGCATCTGCCCCAGCTGGTCGTACACCATACCGTGCATGACGTGGGCAGCGCCGCCCAGCTCCGTCTGGGATTGGCCCATCACCTCCTCAATGCCGAAGTTGCATTTATGGAACCGGATACTCTCGCCACCGCTGCATTCCACCAGCTGACCCGTTCTTGGATCCTCGTAACCGCATGCAGTTTTTTTGTGCCGGATGAGCAGGCTGTACAGGTTGGCGTCCAGACGCAAAGTTGCCGGTGTACATTGAATAACATCCTCTAGGTCAGCGTAGCCATTGATTCCAATGGTGCGGTCCACGTCGACAACCGGCGACGTCCACCACCGAAAACCTGGCCGCCGGAAATACTGACAACACCGCGGGAAACAGCCAGGCACGTGCACAGCATGTGTTAGTCTGCCTACACAGGCAGCAACCGCAGCATGATAGGCAAAACATTCTATCCGGCGGCAATAGTTTCGTTTCTGGGCCGGTGCGATGTCCCCCTGCATAGCGGCTGTCGATTCTACGTTTATATAGTCGCCTATACAGTCGCCTTTTCAGTAGCACAATGGCGCTGACAGCGCGTTGCTCACATAACATGAATTAAAGACCCATGTAGATATGCGCCCCCTGTGCACATACAGCCAGGCGCCATATGTACACATAGGTCGTCCGAAAACCCAGGTAGGCCTCACAAACCAGGTGTTTGACCCCTCTGAACATGTGTGACCTACATAGTCGCTATATGTCGACTGGCCTATGTGTACACATTTCAATTGCAGATCAGCCCATGGGTGGAGGCGATTTAGGCTGTCCGTACAAGGCTACGGCGCACGGGCAGAATTCGGCGCATGTTCTGATGGGTGTTGGTTCACCGTACCTGTAGACAGGGGCAGTTGCAGTAGTAGGCTATTATATGATGGAAATAGTGCGGTCGGATTAAAAAATCTGATTTTTCGAAATAGGTAAGGTGGGCGGCGGCCGCCGGGGGGGGGGGGGGGGGGGGGGGGGGGTAGGATGCCGGCATGCCCGCGCCTTGCCGGAACGCGGGATATTGGCAGTACGAGGCTGGGAGGCTGATCCGGGTGATTTCTAGGGTTTCAATGGTCCGCATTGTTTTCCAGGGTTTCATGTTTTCAATCTGGATAATTTCCATTTACTTTCGCTGTTCAATAATAAAGCATGAAACTGCCAGAATAGCATTTTGAGTTTGACCCTAAAATGTCTAGGTCAAATATAGGGTTATCAGGGTTATTTGTTTTCTGAGATTTCTCATAAGGTGGTCCGACCATCATGTTCGTCCTTGACAGCCGCATCGGACTTTCCGGGTGGGAACCCATGCGCGACTCGGCACGTGAGTCTCCCCCCCCCCCCCCCCCCCCCCCCCTCCCCACGCACCCCCGAGTATTGTCTGCCACCCCCTCCTGCGCCCCACATCCAGATGCATTTTGAATAATCTGCATCAACACACGTTCTGTGCTGACCGACCCCACGCACCCCCTTAGTCATATGAAGTAACTTGATAGTTGAATCAGCGATGCGTCGATTTTTCAGAATTTTAAAAAAAAAACGGGTTCTATATCACTGGCCTACAGTTCCATCAATTGCATTGCCAGCGCTTTGAAGTACCAGTGTTTTTTTCCATTACCAGCAGCGAGTACAAGTACCAGTACCAGGTGTACCAGCAGCGAGTAGCGATTACCAGTAGTACCAGCGAGCGTTCGCTTTTCCAGCGCTTTGAAGCGCTTTGTAATTCACACCAGTACCAGAAGTACCAGCAGCGAGTAGCGAGTAGCGAGCAGTACCAGCAGCGAGCACGTCCGAGGATCACCTACACACACACGTGCTCGCGTGGCCCGGACTCTGAACCGTGTGCGCATCACTCATCCATCCCGCCTTATGCGGGATGCGGGCCGCTTTTAGGCGGCTTGCTGTGTTGATTTTCTAATTCTGGGGAACTGCCCTTTTTGTAATTCACACCAGCAGCGAGCGTTCGCTTTGCCAGCGCTTTGAAGTACAGTACCAGAGTTTTTTTCCCATGACCAGCAGCGAGTAGCGAGTACCAGTACTCATAGCCTCCCAACCGTGAGATCGTAATCGGACGGCTGTGTAATTAAGGACCGTGGGCGGGCGGGCGGGCGGGCGGATTATAGTACTTGTTAGTACATGACAGTAGATAAGCGTTTTAGCAGTCATGCACCTATAGGGCTAAAGGCCCGTTCTGCTGCACTGTACGGGTACCCGTACGGCAATAAAGCTCACCGCCGAAAAATCGACGCTTCGCTGAATAAGTGGGTCATACAAATAATTGCATGCACCCACAGCCCCCTAGCTAGATCGCATTGCAAGTGGCCGGATCAGCCTCCAGCAGCCTTGTGCCGGTACTGGACGAATGGTGAGGATGCGAGTAGAGCGGTAAAAAGCACTATACAGCGACTATACAGCGACTACACAGGGTAGGTGAAGCAGGGACCATCAGGATGGCTTATTAGTTTATTAATTACATCAGGGCTTTCACAAAAGCGCACTACAACAGAACTAACACCAGGATGGCTTATTAGTTATGAACGTATATTGCAGCAGGGATTGATATAGAGGATACTCGTATCAATACGGGGTATTCGCGGCAAATATTTGAGAGGATTTTGGAGAGGCACGTCAGCATCCGCGCGACACGTGAGCGCGTACACTAACATACAATATTTAGGAGAAAAGAAAGCAGCCGCCAGCAGTATTAATGTACCTGTACCAGTAGTATTCAAAATAATACAGGTTGAGATACAGAGTACCCTGTAGGACAGGATACGACAACGCGCGAGAGATTTCACTGCCCGGGCAGGGGGGCGCGCACCTGCGAAACGTGGAACACGTCGCGCTTTTGGCGCACCGCGTACAGCAGGAAGTCCCTGTGCGGGCAGGTTTGGGCGCATCTGTGTGAGGTGTGACAAACTGATACATACGTGAATGCTTGCAGGCAACATTATCGAAACGGCCTGCCGAGGCAGGTGGGTAGCCCCCCCCCGGAGGGTGGGAGGGGAAAGGGGAGGGGGTTACATGTAGTGAGGAATGGTCACACGCGGGACTGTCCGCTCCGCGGGATAATCCCAGTACTCGACCGGATCCAAGTCGAAGGACGCGGGACGCAAGCTTACGCCAAGACACTCATCCTCCCAGTACCCTAGAGCCTCTGCGGCGTAGAAACCCGCAAATTGCGCGCTCTTCAGCCAGCGAAGATTGACTGGGAAGGGGGTGTACGCCTCGCAGCGAGTCCGCAGCTGGCAGAAGTCAGGGCAGGGCGGGCACGCCGCCGCCGCCGCTGTCGCCGTCGCCAAGCCGCCCCCGCTGTCCAGCCCAAGGACACAGGACAGTGCAGCGAGGACGCACATACATAGCGCCTGCAAGCGGCTGTGGCTGATAGCGGACGCCATATGTCACGTGAGCCTTCTGTAAGGCCAGTGCAGAGTATCTTGCTATCGATTCGTCCTCGCCTCTGCAGTGGCGGCAGGCTGGCGCGGGTGGAGCAGTGGAGAGCCTAAGGAAACGGCCCTCCGAGGGGGCAGTTACGAGTGGCAGGAGGTAAGGTACGCTGTCCTAGACCTAGGACCGGGTACAGTACTGCACCTGTAGTACGGTACCTGTAGTACCGCGGGATGCGGGCGGCGGATGCGGGCCGCCCCTGGGCGGATTGCTATATTGATCTTTTGGTAGTCGCTACTCATCCTTTTAGTACAGTACCTGTAGGTAGATTTGTTAGATTTGTACTGCCTTTTTGGTAATTCACACCAGTTGTACCGGTACAATAGTAAACTACGGGTAGTATTGGCGTTCGACCGCCCCCACCTAGTCACCGCCGAGCGACCGGTACTAGCAGTAGAAAACCCCAAATAATCTGGGTTCTGTACGCGCCGGATGACGATATCGGTTACCAGTACAGGGTACCAGCACTTTGCGCTCTCGTACGGCGGGTGTGCGCCAGGGTGATATATACTAGCCCCGCTTTTCTTCGATCCCTTTTCTTCGATCTGCGATCGCGGGTCCGGTGCAAGCGGTTGTTGCTCGTACGGCCGCTGATATTTTCTGCCAGAGTTTCGCGGATGATTATTGCGGCACGGCTACAGCCGCGGCTCACGTACCGCGTGTTTTCGACTAGTCTTGCAATACTAAGCGGCGCTTCGCGCCGGGGATTTGTGGAGGTGCCCCTACCTCTTGGGTAGGGCCTCGTGCGGGATGTGGCCCGCTTTCAGCCGGCTTAGTAGTGTCGATCTTTGAGGTCTGCTTTAGGGGTAGATTTATTCATGTGATTGTTTTTCCAGAGCGGCATTAAGGCCAGTGAGATTTAATTGTCGGTTTTAGGTCCCCCCCCCCCTCCGATTTGCCCCCCCCCCCTCCAGAAATTCTGTGGCTGGGTACTATTATATTTTAAAGTACTGTGCACGGTACTGCCAGCCCGCAAACTGCGTTACAAGCGCCTGTGTGTTCACTTTAGGGATGGCTGAGTGCCGCCGTCGCTTTCGCCCCGAGCCTGTGACTATGACCTCGTGCTCCACGCACACCATCGTCACTTGCTCCACGAGATCAAAGGAAAGCTCCGGGTCTATGTCCTTCGCCACTTGCCGCATCGCTCAGAGCAAGTGTGTGCTTGTAGCCAGTGCTCGTCAAAGACATGCAGCGCTGCCCGCCCACCGAGTAGCCTGCCATCCCAGGTCACGGCCACTTTCACAGTGCAGTTGGCGTTGCTTGCCAGCGCGCAGTTGGTACTAGCTCGACGACGCGGCCGCTTACGGACCCTACCTCCGGCGCTAGGAACTGGCACAGGTTGGTGTAATGGTGTTTCCTGCTCAGGGTTGCAGCGGCGTGGAGGTGGCGGCGCGTACATACCCACACTAGTCTGCGTGAGTGTGCGCACGACAACAGTTAGCCATGTAACCATTACCGGTAACATACATATTTACAATATTTGGCCCGGTTGCAGTACGGTTGGGGAAGTACTGCCAATGTACTGGCTACACAATTATCGGGGGGATACTGAATAAATCCCCCCCCCTCCGATTTCGGCCAGAAAAGGACCCTAAAACCGACAATTAATTCTCACTGGCCTACTATGTATTTTAATAATTTTGGTTTTTAAATAATTTAAAATATTATTATATATGATAAGCCGCGTAAAAGCGGGCCGTTGACTATTGGTGTGCATTACAAAAAGGCCAGTAATAAACCCATCGCTAAAGGCAGTATTGTATTTAAAAAAGATCAGCACTACAAGCCGCCGAAAAGCGGCCCGCGTCCCGCAGCACGAGGCCGCGCCGGTCGGGCCGGTCGTCAGGTCTACGGGGCGGGCACGGCGCGAAACGCCAAGCCCGCCGCGTGTACCGGAACCGGACGCCGGACGCCGTCGTTCGACCGTCGCCCGTCCGGACGCAGGGCTGTATATGTGAGTGACATGTGGCGGCTACCCCATACCGGTACTTTGTTGATTTGGTTGCACGTTGCTTTGTTGATTTTGTAGTACTACAGGGGACGTCTCGCTGAATCAGCAGTAAAAACGCGCTGCGGTACCGCGTTATTTTGGCGTATCAGACGAACATCAAGCGTGCCTGGCCTAGAATACACGCGCGTCCATTCAGAGACAAGCCGTACTCATACCTGTACCGTGAAATCAAACGTCCGAATGCCGAACGTATAACGGTTCATCCACGAAGACGCCGCACCCGCGGACGGAGGAGGACATTCGTGACTTTTGCAATATGTTTCCGGTATAATTCACGATAATGTCGTCTCAGTCGCAGGATTTTTACAGACTGTGGTAAAAGCGCCTAGAAATCAAACGAGCAAACATCGAACGTATGACGGTTCATGCACGAAGACGCAGCACACAAGGAGGAGGTGGTGGAGGAGGAGGACGCCTCAAATTTCGTTATAAAAACGCGGTGCGACCGGTATTGATTCGCTCACACTGCGGGCGATTTCGGACCGCCTCCTCCGTTTTCTCCGCTCAACCCAAGAGGTAGGGGAACTGCTTACGTCAGTGCTTTCACATAATATGCGCACTACCGGTAAAAACAGAACTAAAAGCAATTATGAAAGGTTGCCAGGTTGGTTGATTTGGTTGAAACGAGAGATATCAGCCTGAAACCAAGGGGCAAGCATGAGGCCAGGGAGCCAAGAACCAAGGAAGAGCCAAGGGAACCACGAAGTTGCCAAGTTGCCAAGGAACCAAAGGGTCAAAGGAAACGTTGAAAGCCAAGGAACGACAAAAAAACCCGAAAGGGAAACATGACACCAATGAGACCACCGCCCAGGGTTAGGCCACCAGCCGTGACGAGTGCGCTTGCAGCCGATGACCCGGGTCATAGCAACACAGGCTGACGAGCGACGCGACGCATGCGCAAGAGCACCATCACGTGCCGCGCGCGCCGCCGCGAACCCGCCAAGAACGTTGTCAATATGTGCCATGTTGATGAGCAAGGAGAAACGGCGGCGCCACGCAGAAGAAAAAGCTGGCCGACTTTCTGGCCGGTGTGCGTGTGGCCAGCTTTCGCGAGCTCCACCAAGAATGCCTTGGCGCGCAGGGCCAACGAGCCGAACTCGGAGACGGCGAAAGGAACAAAGTGAAGCATGCCGGCGGCGTTTCGGACAGTCACCCTCGTCATACTTTTGGATTTTGTGGCGCTCTGCGGCCCGCAATGTAGTCGTTAGACCCGAGCTTGACACGCCGAGGATAGGGGCAATGCAGGGTGGTATCGACATTAACCGTGTTCCCGCGGATACCACTATACTCTCAGAGCCCAACATCGGCCGGCCGGCCGTCGCTGCCCTTCGGAAGAGAAACAAGCACCGACGGGTATGTGAGGATCTGGACACCCACGCCTGGGGCGGATTTAACGTCGTGGCAAACGTCGGAAAGGCCATGTGCCGCCCACTCGTGTGCGGCGTGATTGGAGTCGCCCCCAAAGCAACGTGTCACATTGAAAGCAATTCAAAAGATCCGAGTATGTCATATACTTGCAGGCAGCCGCATGTATATAGCCATATATAGCCGGTACATGGCCGCCTATATATATGGGCGGGAGAAGATCGCGACTGCTCGCCAACCGGCGCCGCCTGCAGCCGACCAGTCGGCGAGGCACCACGGCCAGCTCCCCAAGAGCTCCAGCCACCACCGACTACCCAGCTACAAGCGGCCCACGCCCTGGCCGCGGCAGCCCCTCAAGCCACGGAGATGGACGGCGACGACTCGCCACCGGCAATCGAGCAGCCGGCGACAAGCGTCGATCCAGCCCCGCACCGCAAGCCCTCTCCACCGGCCGCAACCCATGCCCCCACCGCGACAAGAGAGGCCTCGGAGGCCACCGCCCGCCTCGAGCAATCCTACACAACTAGTATACACCAGCCTATGCGTCCCGCTTGGCCAAGCTCGCGGCAGAGGCTCACCGTCCCCATCGCCCCCCCGCGCCGGACGAACCCCTTGCAGCTGAAGGTGGGCCGTCTACGGATACCTTCCGCCGGCAAGGCACCCAACCCCAAGCTGGATGCACGCCCGCGACTATCAGCGCCGCCACCCAAGAACTACGGACGTTTCTAGTCGATACGCCCGGATGCATGTTTTCGAATTTACCAGCACTTTCCCCGCAAGTATTGTAGACAGTGTATCGCCCGACCCGCGGGCTTGGTACCTGCACGAGACGGAGTCATCATGCCATTAAAAGCAGTATACCGTGCCAAAATAGTATTAGAGATGGAGGGCATTGTAGCCCCCACACACCAAGCTAGCCGGCTCAGCGGTACATAAATACTGAGCACCATGTAGCTTTTCCGGTTGGCTCCCCTCCCCCAGCACACCTCAGTAGCAGCAGGCGGGACGCCTCTAGCTGCCTTAGCGTGCATGCTGAGCTCTGGATGGGATGGGTCTAACTTAGGCAGGGACAGCATGGGATCGCTGTTGGCTTAGCTATAGCCCACTGGAAGGAGGAGGGACTAGGACACATAGGAGGATGGCCGGTAGCTTGAGCTGTGATAACACTTCGTGTTCCCCACTATGGTTAGAGATAGCATGTCCTACGAGCAACTCAGTATGAGCGAGTGGATGCAGCGGACTAGACGTTGTAACAAATTTCAATTTCAATTTCAATCCCCCCCCCCCCCCCCCCCGCGCCACATGGGCCTCTTTCTAGTCTCTTGGACTGACCGACGACCGTCCTGGTGGCCGGCTCGTTGTGTGGGTGGGCCATGTGGCAGGGATGGCATGGCACCACCGCCGGCGGCTGTGCCTTCCGCCTTTGTATTGTCCGTGGTGTATTCGGAATCCGAACGAAGGTACGGGTTACCGCGGGAAGCGGTGTGAAAACGCGGCGGCGTCTGCATCTTCGAGAAAGAACGTAGTAGTGTTGCCATACCCCTCAGAGCAACCCAAGCCCCGAGGCGTGGAGCGGAGGTGGTGGCCGAAACAGCGGCCGCAAATTTGCAACAAATAAACGAGTAGCGGTGTGGGAGTGGAAGTGGTCGGCCAAACCGATAAGCCGGGAGCCAAATTGGTGAAATTTTTCTACCGTTTTGTCCCACAGGTCCCGGGCGAAAGTAGCCGAGCCCACAGGGGCACCAAGCATCTTAATTCCGGACGAGTTCCAACGCATTGCGCTCTGCCTACGTGAGCTTATCTAGGGGTACCAAGGTAGCGGAGGAAAGGAAGTGGGCGACGCCAGCATGGACCTCCGCATTTGCGATGGCCTCGGCGATGCCACGGAGGTGGGAGCGCGAGCTGAGGGCAGCAAGAGCCTCAAAGCCGATGCCGTCGAGGAATATGGGGCGGAACCATTGGGGTTGCTGGACAACACGTCGCAAACGTCCACCGAGGCCTCAGAAAAAGTGGGGCGGTTCAACGAGAACGGATCCGGGAGCGCGCAAGAAAAAACATGGTCCGGGGTCTGGGGATGCAACCGGAGGAGCTCGTCGTGAAGCCGCGGGCCAGCGGGCGCGAGCGGGACTGACTGAAGGGCGGCAGCTCCGCGGTTGTACTCGCCCACCGCAGCCAAGGCCGAAGCCCGAATAGCTTGGCGTTTGGTAACCGGCGGCGGGTCTCTACAAGTGGCCGGCACCGGAGCCATGTAGTCATGAGGAGTAGCCCGGACAGAGGCATGCGTGCGCGCGAGGGCGACCAACGTGTCTTGGTCACCACGCTCCCAATGCGACAGACGACGGTTGTCGCGGTAGTCCGCCACTTGGTCGGGGGGTAAAGACCCCGGCGGGGAGTCAGCCATGGGCCGCAATATCAACCGGAAGAACAAGAGGTAGGCACTCCTCGCATCATGCTGGGCAACCTCCGATTGGCTCGCGCGGCCCTTGAACGAGGGAGCGTAGGTAGGGTGTGGGGGGGGGGGGGGGGGGGGGCGGGGGGGGGGGGGGGGGCGGGGTCGGTCCGCGAGATGACGCCATGCGGGTGACGGGCAGGCGCAAGGCGCGGCTGCCGGTCGGTGGGGTGGATCTCGGCTGTTTAGCAAGTTGTAAATTGCAATACTAGTCCGACTACATGCATATGACCCGCTCAGTGGGGGGCGCGGGCTGAGCTGGGGCGGGGAGGAGAGGTGCGCCGTGGAATCGAGCTGGTCGTGGCAGACTACCAGCGACGAGGGTCGGAGCCGCGACTCGCCAAGTTCCCGTCAACACAAGCCTAGCTATCCGGTATAGCTAGGCGACGGGATTGGTAGACGAGGACGATGGGGGAATGAGAGGGGGAGGGGGGGAGGCGGTTACGCAACCTCCCCTGCGCCGGGGTGAAGATGTGGGGATGGCATCGTCTCGTCGGATTGCGCTTGGCGCCACCTCGACGACACGCCGACGCTGCATGATGACGGGGTGCGCACGGCGCGCCCGTGCGAAGTGAAGCGCGATGCATGTTCTTGGTCGCCGTTTCTCCCGCGGGAAAAATACTTTTGAAGCGGGAGAAATGTTGTAGGCCCCTATAGGTATTTTCCCAGTCTTGCTGCGACCTTTTCTCGTGGGAGAAGTAGCGATTTCTCCCCTTGTCCATTTACTCTCCGTTATTCGAACATGGGTAGAAGCAGGCAAGCAGCTCGTACCGGAGAAATACGGCCACTATTTCTGCTTTCTCCCTTACTAAATTCGAAATCGCGTCTTCATTAATTATGACGTTGGCAATAATATCTCAAGCCTTGAAGCGGTGTTACTAACCAAGCAGAACCAGGGTTGTGCCGAACTCAATTAAGTTCGGGGTAGTTCGAGAGTTCGGCCAAAACCGAACTGAGCTGCATAAACTCAGTTTGGACTGAATCGCCTCATAAATCGCCCGAACCATGGGTCTCCGACCTACACCGTAACTCAACATATATGACCCCAACGAGTTAGCGCAAGGTCCGTACATGGAGATAAGGTGTTCTACGGTGAGAAACTTGTTGAGCACGCCCTTTAGCCCCTCCTGATAAGGTGCACCAGCCGCCATCCAGTTGTTCATCACCACACAACACTTCCACATTCCAACACCCAAACCTACACCAAGTCCATTGTTAGCATGATATGGAGTCGCCGCCCATCAGTACTCATCATGAACGCGGTGACGAGGTATTAATGGACGACGTCGTCGAGTCGAAGGTCGAGAAGGACTCCGTCATGGAGGAGGATCTACATGCCGCTAGCGACTACGATGCCGGCACGCAAGCAACTGCCGGCGTTACTCCCCATGCAATGCGGCGGCGCCCCCCCTCGCGTGCCCGATCAAGCTACCCGAACCCGAACCCCAACAACCGATGATTCGAACAACCAACAACATACTATATCGGCGGCCGACGCTCCCACTGGCGGCAATGCATTCGAATACCGCGTCGATATGGCACAGCGCAGCAACTGGCAAGATAATTGGGGAATGGCATGGAAACGGAAAGTCGAGTCGGGCTTCTTTGTCCCACGTGAACTAGCGCCGGAGGGCAAGCATGACTGTACTCACAAGGCTGGGGACCCTGCCCTTTCCTTTCCCTCCCATGCCCGCCCACCTGTGCGTTGCGACGCTTAATGTGAATGGGTTGTCTTCTAAGGTGGAGGATGTTGGCACGCTGCTAATCGTGCGATCTGTAGATGTTCTGCTCGTTCAGGAGACCACGGTTAGGGCGACCGATATGCGAGTGCGTTTTAATGGGTACTCTGACTACTATTCGTTCGGTCACCGCGTTGCACCGGAACGTGGGTTTTGTGTGTTCGTCCGTTTGCCGTATACCGGGCGCGGGCATTCGGCGCGCCCCACCCATGTTGGACCTGTGTCCGGGTGGGGGAGGTTGCCGTGACTCCGCGACCACTATATTTATCTCGGCCTATTTGCCCACCGGCTCACAGGGAGAACCGTATCGGGACCGCCTGCGCGAAGACTTGGCGCGGCTTCGTACGAGTTATCCGAGGGATATGATCGTGGTGGTGGGGAAGGGGGGGGGGGGGGTTGGAACATGGATGAAAGGGAATTGACGGCTTACTCACGCGTTGGCGGTGCCTTCCCGGCGGTAAGCCCATGTGGCCGCGGGATGCATCGGCGCGCGAAGGAGGTACTTGTCGGAGCGGCAGCTGCCGCGTTCTCGACCACTTCATCGCATAGCCTCCCACCATAGCCCCCACCCCCCTTTCTCGCCCTCGGCATGGGTGAACTACTCTTGGGACACCTCCAATCACTTCCATGCCCTATCTTTTTTCCGCGTGGGTGCCATCCGTGAGGATACCTGTCCACCTCCCCTGCATGAACGCATGTCCGCAAGGTCCATTCCCAAACCGGCCAACGGTGACTCTCCCTCTAAATGGCCGAAGCCGTTCCGCGATTTTGTCACCGCTAATCCGTTCGCGGTGCTCACCCCTCTAGATGACGCACATGTAGACGGCGGGCCCTCGGGAGGGGGGGGGGGGGGGGGGTCCCTAGATACCGGCGCCGACCACTGCATCCAAGCAATATGGTCGGCGGCGCGTGGGGTAGGGGTTGTTACCAAGCCCAGGCGTCGTTGCCTATCTAGGGCCGCCGCTGCAACCGTCTATCCTAGGTGCGATTAATCGTCGGCGCATGGCCTTTATTAATGGCGTGCCGGGGGACTAGGGGCCCTCGGGATGCCGCCCTAGCGTCGGCACATTATGCTGCTGCACGGCATAGGGCCCGGACACTAGTACGCAATAACCGCCGCCGCCAGAGTAGGAAGCATGCCGTGCAAAAAGCGGTTCAGGATTTTAAGAAAGGTGGTGGGAGACGGAGGTTCTGGAAGTGGGCGCGGTCTCTCCGTAAGGGGCAAGGTTCATTCGAGGGCGCGAAGGACCAGCCAATACGCGATCCAGTATCGGGGTTACCTCATACCGAGCCGGACGAAATCAATGCGTGCTGGGCGCGGCACTATCGGGAGCTGCATCGTGACCCCCACCCCCTAGCACAACGGGTTGCGATATGCCGTGCGGCGTGGGAACACCGCCACGGTACATCGCCACCCATTGCCCCCGCACTAAACGGCATTAATGGGCATATAACATGAGAGGAACTAGTCAAGGCTCTTAGTAGGCGTTTAAAAAATAATTAGGCCCAGGGACAGGATGGGATTACTGCGGAGGCTTTAAAATTGGCGATATACGCCCCAAATAGCCATTTTGGAAGGTATTGCTGGCCTTAACGGGATATGGACTAAAAACTAAATCCCCCAGCAGTGGCGTAGCTCGGCCATAGTATCGGTGCCCAAGAAAGGCGACGCGGCCGTTATAGACTATCATAGGGGTATTTCGACTATGGGTGCCGCTATGAAACTCCTTATGACCGTCATTACCCAACGCTTGCACGACGTCTGCCAAGCTAGAGGGATAATCCGCCGTTGGCAAGCGGGTTTTATGCGGAATGAGGAGGGCCGCCCCATGCAAATCACCAGCTTGTTCGATATCGCGGCTCGTCGCCAAGCGGCAGGTCTACCCACGTACGCAGGTTTTTTGACTTCAGGAAGGCATATGACACCGTACCTCACGAGCTTTTAATTCTAAAACTACAAGCCATAGGAGTCACGGGTCATATGCTTACCTTCATTAAAACTTTATACATGGATAGTATGGTGATGCGGGTCAAGACATGGGTGGCCCCGGGAACACTATCAGACCACATACCCATAGAGCGTGGCCTCCGACAGGGATGCCCCGCTTCCCCCATCCTATTTAAACATATTCATTAACGATATATTCGATGGGGTTGATAAACATCTAGGGTGTGATGTACTAGGGTGCACCGACACATTAGCGGCAAGGCAACCACTAACTAAGGGTGCCCGGTCAGTTATGCGCGGAGGGCGATGTTGGTATCACAGGCTTGTTCGATAACCTGCACGCCATGTTCGCCCACTTCTCGCAATAGGCGGAGGACCATTTTATGGGGTTTGGGGTACTTAAGTGTGGGCTGATGGCATTAGGACCGACTCCGACGAGACCGCGTTACGCGAACAAGCTGCCCGATGGCAGCTTGGTGGGGGGGGGGGGGGGGGGACGGGTACCGGTTGAATGTGGATGAATATAGGTATTTGGGTACGGTCATTAAGTCGGATTTATGTGTGCAATACATAGTATACGACCGGGTTAAGAAGGGTAAACGCGCCATTGAGGCGCTCGATTCGGTATTAGTCGGTGGACGGAGCATAATTTCTATTTATGTGCGTGTGTCTGTCTTTAAAACATGTGTACTGCCGGTTTTAACTTACGGGTGTGAAGTATGGGCCATGGATAGAACTAGCGGCGCAAATAAATTACAAACCGTACTCAATAAGTGCTCGCGGTGCCTCATTGGGGTGGGTTAAAATTCCCCTGGGGTGGCCACTGCACCGATGATGCGGGAACTGGATATTGCGCCCATAGAGGCTACGCCCGCTGCGGCACGGGCTCGAGCGTTCCTTAAAGCATCCGACTTATTGAATACATGTATAACCCATTTAGTAGATCAGCCAAGTCGGGCGCGCCCTAACACGTGGACGTCGGGGGCTGTGCGGTGGTCAGATCGACTAGATAGATAGGGCGAACGTAGGGCTAGCTGAGGGGGCGCACCTTCCATTTGAGTGGAGGTCACTAGCCGCGCGCGATGTCGATAAACTATAGTAAATAAGGCAACGGTGTGGGCGCGTTAGGAATCGTCGGCATCGTTAGCAAGCAATAAAACCTTGGGTACATATGTCCATGCGTCTTATGCGTCAAACCCGTTGCCACAGTACGGTGTGGGTGTCCCCGCGGGCGTTGTGGCCGGGCTGCACATTATGAGTCATATCGGCCGGACAGGAACCCCGTGTTAGAATTACCGGGATGCAGGATACCAGGCAGGATAATGTACCGCTAAAATCAAAGTACCGCTAGGATTATAATTACATGAGCGCTGCAAAATGCGATCTATTTATCATGAATTATCACCCGAAAAGGCAATAGGAAACGTCCGCCAGGATTATACTACCGGGTACCCTGTGACCTGTGGTAGCATTGTACCGGGTTCAGGGCGACGGCAACTCACCTTTCCGTCGCACACGAGCCACCGCCTCATCAGCATCACGGGAGTGGCAGCCACGAGCCGGCAGCAGATCGGCAGCTTGTTCGCAGCGACAATCTTTGAGCCTTCCGCCAGCCGGTGTAGGAGTGAGACCACCAAGCGCCAGCGAGTGAGGGTAGGGTTCGCTCGAGCTGGCGGGGCGGGCTGGCCGGAATAGGGCTTGCCTGGGCGAAAAGCCATTTATTATTATATATAACGAGCATTCATAACGGTCTCCGGCGAGCGCCAACTACCAAGCCGTGCCATCTCCCGACAGGCCCAGCGGCGCAGCGGGCACACCGGCTCCTGCGAATTTCAGGGAACTGCCGGAAGCTGGGCCACCCAACCCTAAGCGAAAGCTTCCGCTGCGATGGTGAAGGCCGGGCCTGATACCGGCGCGGCGCGGAGCTATTTTTCGCTGCTGAGCCAGCAGGCGGCCCCCGCGAGCGGCTTCCAACCGCCGTCGCGCTCCAACAGCAGCAGCGGCAGCGGGTTCAACTTGCTGGCGGACAGCCCGCGCAGCGGCGGGGGCGTCAGCAGCTCTCAGATCGGCGCCGAATCTGGCCGTCGCGGGGCGCGCATGGTCCCGTCGGGTGTGACCCCCCCCCCCCCCCCCCCCCCCCCCCCGCCAAAGCCGCCGCCGCGTCGTGAAGTCGCGATAGCAGTATATTATGTTTTAACCCCGAGTGCGTGGGTCGCTCGAAGCCGGGCGTCGTGCACGCTTGTTGTTTTACTTACTCACAGTAACAAAGCGCTGACCTACAGTTGCGCGGAGCTGCCCTTGTGCACTGTTGATCGGATTTCATACGGATGGAACGGAGCCTTGGTTGCTGCTGAGCATTATTATCTTCATCGGCGGGAAGTCAAGTGAGCACAGATGCGTGCAATAGACTGGTCGCGCGAACCGGGGCGTCTTGCGTCAGGCGCACGACGGTGGTTGTGGCGTGCCAGCGTCCAGGACCGAGGGCGGGTTAGTGCCGGCGAAGCCGTTCTGGGAATCAGCACTTTCTCAGTGTGCGCATCGCGTATCGTATCCCTGTAGCTCGGCCCGGTCTGCCAACTTTAGTTCGTTGTGTTTTAAAAGCTTGTGTTACGGGTTGCATATATGTGCCTGTGGGCCCAGCGGTAGCGGAAAACAGAATGTGCTTTTAGACTTCACAGGGCCTTGCCACTTCAGAATGTGTTCTAGACGTGTGCGAAACCTCTATGGAAGGTGGTCGCCCGGAACGAACAATGTTAGTGGCGCTGAACATGCTTGGTGCGGGCTGCTACATCAGGCGAGCGCGTACGCGTTGTGCTCCGGATCCGGCCAACAATCAAAGCGACTGAGACCCCAGGCTGCCTGGAGGTTCTGCCAGGAGGCCGAGGGGTCAAGCTTTATCGACAGTAAGCCCCTGCTACCTGCAATTCAAAGCCCATAACGGCTTGGCTTCAGTGCCATGGTGTGAACCGAAGCTGTCTTGATGCAGTTGTGCGATATCATTAATAATATGCTGAGCCACCAAATCCATTGAATGATGTGCAGCCTGCCCCCTCTGATTACTTTCCATGGTAGCACCCGCCGGCCAACTGACAGCCTGCCACCTGGTGTGGTGCCTCAGCAACGCAGTCGTCCCCGAGACGGTGTACAACTTTGACAAGGTGCTGGGGCCGCAATCCGTCCAAGCAGACGTGTACGAGGCGGCGGTGGCGCCCGTGATTGCTGATGTCATGAACGGATACAACGGCACCATCATGGCGTACGGACAGACGGGCGCTGGCAAGACCCACACGCTGTCCAGCATCGAGCCAAACAACATTGGCATGATGCCTCGCGCTGCGGCAGAGATCTTCGTGCAGGCCAACAACGACCCGAGCCACGAGTACATGGTGCTGATGTCGTACGTGCAGATCTATATGGAACTCATTCAAGACCTGCTACGCCCAGAGAGCGAGAACCTGGTAAGGGCCCATTGGCAAGCGCGTGAACACAACTCTCTGCCCCCCCCCCCCCCCCCCCTGCGTCTGTCTCACACACACACACACACATACACACACACAGAACAATAACATGTGCTCAACACATGTGAAAACGGTGTCTTCTTTCCAGTGTGATTGGGGCATCTCGGGCCTTTGCAGCTTGTGATGTGGATTGTGTCGTTCTTAGAGCCACCCCCTAGAAAGTTAAAATGGGGTACTCCCCGTATAGGTAACTCAAAACCCCAGCGCGTATAACTGAACTTAACGGCATTGTGCGCCACGGTCATGGCACGCAGTCCATCCGCGAGAACGAAGGGGGCGTGTTCATTAGCGGCGTGCAGGAGGTACAGGTCAAGAAGATGGAGGATTGCCTGCAGCTGCTACAGCTCGGGGAGCGCAACCGCGCCTTTGCGTTCACGCAGCTCAATGCGCACTCAAGCCGCAGCCATGCCATCGTCATGCTGACTGTCATCAAGCGCACCCGTGCCTCCACTGCCCCCAAGGGAGACGGCAAGGTGTGCTGATATCTTACTTGACCGGCGCCCAGCCTGGCTGACCACCGTTCCGCTTCCGAGCTGGGATGTGTCATATTCGTAGATGCAGTGGAGGCCACAATGTTCTGGGCTGTGGAATGCCGACTAGACGCAGGCCAGCTTGGCTTAATATTCATCAGGAATACAAGTGTGGCACGGCGTCAGGCAGAATGGAAACTAATCCTTGGTTACCGATGCGCAGGTGAAGGTGGGTAAGCTGTTTATTGTCGACCTGGCCGGCAGTGAGCGACTGAAGAAGTCGCGCAGCGAGGGGCAGCGCCAGCGTGAGGCCAAGTCCATCAACCTCTCCCTCACGAAGCTGGGCATGTGCATCAACGCACGCGCCGACCCCACGTCGGCGCACGTGCCGTTCCGAGACTCCAAACTCACCCGGCTTCTGCAGGTTATCTCCCCCCAGCCACAGGAGATGCAATCACACGCCCGCACCAAAGGTGTCGATACTTGTCGCCTGAGGAGATATTTGGCATACTCTGCTAAAGCGCGGTGCTGCAACGGCTGCAGGAGTCCCTGGGGGGCAATGCGAAGACCAGCCTGGTGCTTGCAGTTGCGGATGTGCGCGAGCACGCAGAGGAGACGCAGCAGTCGATGCAGTTTGGCTCGCGCGCGATGTGCGTGAAGACGCACCCCGTGATCAACGAGCACATGGAGTTCAGGTTCGTGGCCCCAGCACCCCGTCCGGCGAATCAGTTGGGACGACTTGGGCTGCGAGAATAAGACACCTGTCAACAATCCCGGAAACCCCCTCACACTCCTAAACCCTAAACAGTACATGGCAGACCTGGTTAGTACATTTTAATACCTTGCGTGTGCCGGCGGGGCAGTAAGGAAGTGTGTACCTATGACCTTTGGGGGTCCTCTGAAGGGACTTTCTTGAGTTTGTACCAGCCCCGGGATCAGTTTGTCTAAATTTACACTGGAAGCGGTGAATACTTTCTTACTTATGAATTTCTTCGCACCCCGCCGGGACCCGTAGTTGAATTTAATCCATGCACTGGAAAGGTGGCGGCTTACTTGTGGACCTGAGGGCGTCCCCTTTTGGTGGTTTCCCCCCACCGCAGCCGCGCCATCCACGGGCAGCTGGTGACGGCGCAGGACAAGCAGCTGACGCTGGAGGCGTCGCTGATGGCCAAGACGGAGGAGATGAGCAAGCTGCGGCGAACGATGGCCAAGGAGCAGGAGCGCAACCGCGCCATCCTGGAGGCGTTGGAGGCTGAAAAGGCGGAGATGGACGAGATTCGCAAGTGAGAGCCCCTGTCCTCTCCCCTCCCCCTCACGACTCCGTCTCACCTCATGACCTCACCCCAATGCCGGTTGATCGCTGAGCAGGGTCGATTTATTTTATCGATGGCTCTGAAAGGAATCTGCCCTTAATGAGCCCTTACTTCATCACATCAAGGTCCGGTGCAGAGAGAGCTACGGGTGCCGGCGCACCTATGAGAGCCCTTCTTATGAGCCTCAAATTGGGCTCCCCTGCAAACAATAAGATCATTTGCAATACTAGGTTCGTTATGGTTTACTCTGCATTTGACCTCTGGCAGGTTGGGCGGGTTATAATTTGTGATTGTCTTAATGCCGCGGCGGAAGCTGTAGCGGCATTGACTGACGACGCATGTCTGGGTCACAGGCGTGAGGCGCAACAACTGGAGGCGGCGCTGGCTGAGAAGCAGGCGGAAGTGGATCGCCATGTCGGGGAGGCGGAGGCGGCGCGGGCAGAGAAGGAAGCCGCGCTGGCCCAGGCAGCGGCGCTCGCTGAGGAGGTGGCGGCCGCCAAGGCGGCGCGCGAGCAGCATGACAGCGAGATCGAGCTTCTGCTGCGGCAGTGGCATGCGGAGAAGAGCGCGTGGTCGAAGGCGACCAAAGCCGCGGCAGCCAGGGCGGAGGAGGAGCGGGCGGCACTACTCGCGGAGCACGAGGAGGAGAAGGAAGCGTTTGTCCTGACGTGGCAGGGGGAGGTGAAGGCACTGAGCGCCGCGCTGGCGGCAGCAAGGCAGCGGTTGCGCCTCCCTGATGAGGAGGAGGGCCAAGTAGGAGAGGCGGAGGAGGAGGCCGGGTCACTCGAGGGCATCAAAGCCGCGGCGGATGCCTTGACGGCGGGCGCTGAGGCGCTCACTGAGGCGCTGAACGCTGCGTGCGCGGAGCGCGACAACTTGCGGGCGCAGCTGGCCCAGCGGGACCACGCTGAGGGCGCGGAGCAGCAGGTGTGGCGTGTGGCAAGTCTCCCTGCATCACCTCCGCGCGATAATGGCAATCTATTCACAAGCCGTTCGCACCGAGGTTTCGTCATTATGCCAATTTGGGAATTGTTCGTTGAGTTGCATCAACATCTCTGTGTGGAAACCTCTGTGTGCTGCCCCATCTTTTAAGGGGCATAATAAGCAGGGGCAGAGCGAGTGTCACTTGAGCGCCTGGTTATCATGGTTTGTCTTGTGTCTCATTAAATGCGTGTCGTCGTTGCCGGTCCTCTGTGAACCCAGGCAAAGGTAAAGGAGCTGCGTTTCGAGCACGAGGCGTCGCGCGCGGAGGTGGCCGCCCTGCAAGAGAAGATGGATCAGGTGGACCAGGCAGCGCGGGGCGAGACGGCGGCGCTTAAGGCCAAGCTCAAGGAGGCGGAGGTGGAGGTATGCCCCCCCCCCCCCTCCCCCCTGCTGCCTAACCCACCCACCCCCAAGATACAAGCTTATAGGCAAGCGCTCTATTGTGGGTGAATAAATTGTAAAATCGTATTACTTCAATCCACGGCGAACAAGATCACATTCCCCATCGCACATCCAAACATCTGGAATGTTGTGTATCACTATGTCATCAGCCGTTTTTTAATACTAATACTAATAATAACATCTGTATAGTACAGGTATTATTTCCCAAGTCAGAACGGCAAGTTGTTTGGTGTGTTTGCACATTTGGCCAGGATCTGCAACAGCACCTGAATGTTTTATTGCCAGTGGTACCATAAGAGATGTCTGCAGTCAGGAGGTACTCAGACTAAGGAAGGGGGGATGACTGCGCACCGCAGAAGCTCTCACTCCCTTACTCGAACCTGATTAGAACAGTGGGCGTGCGGGCAGGGCGGTGAATCGCGCCATCGTATGTGTGTCTCTCATCGCAGGCCCAAGGGCTCGGCACTGCACTCAAGGCAGCGGAGGCAGACGCCAAGGCAGCGGAGGCCACGGCTCGCGCGGATCGCGAGGCACTGGCGCTGCGCTTTGAGGGCGAGCTCGCGTCGGCGCAGCGCAAGCTGGAAGAGGCGTCCGGGCGCGAGGAGGAGCGTGCAGCGCTGGCCGCGGAGCTGAGCTCCGCCAAGGCAGGCGCGGAAGAGGCGCGCGTGGCGCATGCGGCGGCGATGGCCAGCGTGCGCGCCAAGCTGAGGAGCGCGGAGGAGACCGCGGCATCGCTTCGCCAGCAGATGAGCAAGGACCTGCAGGAGGCAACCACAAAGGTATGGCGGTCTTTGCCTCTGTGACAGTCTGATGCTGTGTTTTCAAGCCATTGCTCTGTCAACCTGTTTTACCGACTGGCAACTGACCGCACCTCCAAGTGTTTTCTCCCAAAGCTCGTGGAAAGTCGCCATGAGCAATTCCGGTGCCCACACCTGTACTACTTCATTATGAACTGTGTGTGTGTGTGTGTGTGCGTGTGCGTGTGATAGGAAGGTGATATACTCATATATTATGAACATTTCATTATTTCAGGTTTATATGTGTGTACAATTAAGTTTCAACAGCGCAAGATGCCCTATGTAAATTTGCACTGTCCCATAGTACATGCCAGTGCACATCTTTAGAGTGGAGTAGATACACCACTGCCGGCACAAATCATTCTCCAGCTCGCCACATTTCCTGCACTCTCATCTTGCACACTCATCTCATCCGCATGTTTCCTGCACACTCATCTCATCTGCAGAAAAGTCTTTAACAACAGGCGGCAGAAGCGTTAAATATTCATAATACTATTGGTAGTACTTTGCATATATACTTCTAAGTACTAATGATAAGGGTCACGGTTACCAAGGCCTGGGCCAGGCATAAGTTACATACATAGTGTATAGCGTTCCACAAAAGACGGACCACTGATGCAGCACAACGGCATAATGTATTTAGTTCGGTGCGATGCATGTATTTTGTGGCCTGGTGTATTGTATAAGCAGTAGGGATGGGCGCCTGACTGACGCAGTGGCGGTGTGCCGATTCATGGCCAGGTTGCGAACCGCATGGCTTACCGGCAGCAGAAGATGGAGGAGCTGGAGGAGAAGAAGCGCAAGCGCGAGGCGCGCGTGATGGCGCAGCGCTACGAGGCGGAGGTGGCGGAGCTCAAGGCCAAGCACCGCGCGGAGGAGGAGAGCCTGGCCAGCCAGCTCAAGACGGCGCTGCTGGAGAAGGAGATGGCCAACGGCGACGGGCAGCGCGAGCTGGCGCAGCGACACATGGAGGAGATTCGCGCCTTGCGCAAGGGCTTCAAGGCGGAGATGCAACTGGCACGGTGCGGAAGGCTCTCGGCCATGGCCCCCTGCTTTATCATGATTCGTGATATTGGGCTACTGGTGGGGGTCTGAATTTTACAGGACGCTATACATACATGCACCCTGTTCTGGTACCACTAGAAAATGGGCACAAGGGAATCGATTGGGCGCTCTCCGTCACCGATGCAGTATTCGGGTTCGCATTTGGCTGCATGGAGTTTGGGGGGCGCAGAGAGGGCGCCAACTGTCCTTTCGCGCGTACGATAATGGGAGGAGGATGGTATGGTGCACCGTGCAACGGACGATTATTGGTTTGGGAATACTGTACAAGTAGATTATTCTACACATATGTGGCTGCACATCTGTGGCTGCACATCTGCGCGCAAGCTGACGTCGATACTATATTGCGACCGTGAGACGTTTTTATATCATGTGATCAATTACAGCTCCACATCGAGCTGAAGCTGGAATACTGAGCCTTCGCGTTATGTATTTCTAGGTTGACTTTGCTGAGGTACAAAAGTTTCGTGTTTCACGGGTGTGGAAGGGTTTGCGGGGCCAATGCGGGTTGCGACGAGGTTGCTTGAACTCTCAAGAGCGATGTCGACTACTTAAACCTGCCAATTCGATAACATTGTGATACGTGATCGGACCTCCCGACAGTGAGGCCTGGGCACGCAAGGCGGATGAGGCGGTCGCGCGGCTCACGGAGTCCAAGAATCAGGAGTTGGCTCGCGCCAAGGCGACCGCCGCGCAGCGCGAGATGGATGCTGCGGAGGCGGCCGCGGCGGAGCTGGCAAAGGAGCGCCGGAGCTTCGCCGTGAAGCTGGACGAGCAGCACGACAGCATGAACAAGTGAGTGCCTCGCCGACACGACAAAACCCCCTTTGCGCGCATTTACGATTTTTACATGCGCTAGCAGCAACACGTAATGACACCCCCCCCCCCCCCCCCTTACCCAGAAGTTGGCTCTTTTTATGCGCTTTAGTGCTTGTCATTATTCATTTTTTGGTATGTCTCACGGAGTTGCGCCTCGACGTTGTGTCGCCTGCCCAGATCGAGCGCCGCCATGCTGGACCGCGAGCGCGATATGTGGGAAGGCAAGCTCGCGGAGAAAGAAAAGCAACTTACCACCATGGCGAGCGATTTCGAAGCGCAGCTTGGCACATTCCGCGGAGAGCTGGACGGTGAGAAGCAGCGGCTGACGGAAGTGCTGAAGAAGCACCAATTCGCCATCCAGGCGCTGAAGAAGCACCACAAGGCGGAGCTAGCGCGCGTGCACGCCTCGCTGGCGGAGCGCGCTGAAAAGGACATTGCGCGCGCCAAGGAGAGCTTCCAGTCGGAGCTGTCGAACGTGTCCGTGAGCTACCAGGCAGAGGGGTCGGAGCTGTCCCACCAGCTGTCGGAGCTGCGCGCCGAAATGTGCGAGCAGCACCGCACCTCGCGCGCCGAGGCGGAGCGCCTCAGCGCGGCGTCGGCACAGCAGGCCGAGCTGGCGGCGACACTGCGCTCGGAGAAGGACGCTGTGCAACAGGCGCTGCAGGCGAGCGAGACCAGGGTGCACGACCTCCAGCTGCAGGTAAGATGGCCGCCTGTCGAGGGTCGCAAATGATAGGTGCACCTTATGATCAAATACAGCTGCCCCTGCACGGACATGTACGCTCGAGTATATTACTACATTAATTCGGCCACTTTCGATTAATGTTGATATGTTTGTCATGAATAGTCGCCACTGCCCGTAGACACCTCACTTCATTAAATGTCGAGTGGTGTTTCTTTTTTTGTTTGTAAAGCGGCACGGGATATGAGTGCTCGTAACGCGCCGCCGATTGGGCAGGTCGAGCGGCTCACGCAGCAGCTGGCGATGGAGTCGCAACGCCTCACGGCGGAAGGCACGCTCGTCAGCCAGCGGTTGAGCAGCCAGGCGGAGCTGGAGCGCGATGCGCTGGTGCACAAGTACACGCTGGAGATCCAGTCGGTGCAGGACGGCCTGCGGCAGGCTGAGGCCCGGCTGCGGACGTCGCAGCACGAGGCGGAGCAGCACGCTCAGCAGCAGCTGGCAGAGAACAACGAGCTGCAGGCTCGGGTATGTGCGCTAGCTGCGCCCCCCACTCCCCCCTCTGGTTCCCTCTCCGCGGCGTTTTCTGAACCAAGTGTGCATATTCATTCTGGACACTACCTGTCGAATCAAATACAGTTACTTCTCTCACCGGCCCGCCCCCGACAAATCGCGACCCGGAACGGCTTTCGATCCAATTTGGACCAGTCGATGTTTGCCTGCTCTTGCGCAAATTAAGCGCCGTCCTTCTTCCTTGGGCCTGAATACCAGTACGAATGGATGGCCTCTGTTTTACTTGGTGTTATTACTTATCCTCGGGAGTGGCGGTGTGTGTGCAACTAGGAAGCCACCATGCAGTTGCCCCCCCCCCCCCCCCCCCCCACCAAACACCACCACCACGGAGATGGGTATCTAAAACATATCTGCATAATGTACTGGGCTATTATGGAATCCAGCTTTGAAACCGATCGTGCTGATGTGCCTATTGCGGGGCGCAGCTGGCCGAGGCGCAAGCAAATGCGCAGGCGGAGAAGCGCGCGCTGGAGGACAAGGTGGAAGAGCTGCAGGCGTCGTACTCCTCACTGGAGAAGGATTACAGCGAGGTGGCGGTGGAGAAGGGGCTGCTGCTGGGCGCCAACAAGAACCTGAAGGAGCGGCTGGGGCAGATGACGGCCGCGGTGGAGGAGAACAAAGCGGCTGTCCGGGCGCAGCGCGCCGAGGCGGAGGCGGCGGTGCAGGGGGAGCTGGAGGCGGTGCGCAGCGCCGCGGCGGCGCGGACCGCCGAGCTCGAGGCGCGCATCGCGGAGCTGCAGAGCGCCCAGAGCCAGGCAGCGGCAGTGCAGGTGCGGGCAGTGGTCGCAGCTGCTCCAGTGATACCTTGGCCGATTGTACAAACGGGGGGTACAATGACACGATGAATGTTAAACCGGTCACGCTGATGCGGGTGCCGACGCGGTAATAAGTGCACTTTATATTTTTTTACACGGACTAATAGCGGAACTATCACAAAGTACAGGTAGCAACCATATTACGAGGCAAACGCGCTACGCGCAGCATCGAATGCACGAATGCTTGATTGGTACCCGCACCGTCGTGCAGCGGATGGCCCGCAAACTGTATAGCGCTCATCCTTTTTTTTTGGACTAGTGTATTAAAATAAACAGCAAATGGGCGTTCTTAAAGGATGCATGCAAGCCCAGTCTGAGGCTTATAAGAGCGGTTCTTCTGGGTGCGCCGGGGCCCGTATACGTTCACAGGTATCACATCGTTGATATCGCTGGACTTTCTTTGAGCTCGGCAGGGCCGGAGCTTGAACTGACCCTGACGCACAGAGCTTAGCTGTGGGTTTGAAAGTTGCTCGTGGTGTGTTCCTCGACATGTCTGGTGTGAAAGTCACTACAGATGTGTGGCTCTGTAGGTTTGGGGTTGACTTGGATGCAACACTCCAAGGGTGGGAGTAATGGTGTCATTGTGTCGTTTCGTTGTCAATGCGTCGTCAGAGGTGATACAGTGGGGGATGTGTGAACGCACACCAAACACGCCAAGGGTTGTAGAAGGCGGTTGTGAGAGTCGGGGAGGTCCTGTCCCGGGGGCGGAAAAAAAAAGCGGGGAGGCAATGTCTGCCGCTTGGCCGGGTTGCAGGAGGCGGAGGCGCAGCGGCACGGGGCGGCGCTGGTAATCCAGCGCGGGTTCCGCCGCAGCAAGATGTCCTCGCTGCTGTCGGCCAAGTCGCGCACGGAGGAGGAGCTCGCGGCGGCGCAGCGCAAGGCGGACGAGCTGGAGGTGCACCGCTTCCGGCTGGAGGCGCAGCGTGTTGCCGGCATGGCGCTCACTGGCAGGCAGCTGCTGCAGCAGACGTCAGGGGAGGCGGAGGTGAGGCTCTGACACGTCTTGCGATCCTCTATCCTCGCGGTGTGTCTGTCAAACTGAGCGGTGCAGCCCTCAGTCGGCGCTGACACGGCTGGATGGCAAAGTATGTGACTGCGGATGCCGACGCGGCCATGCGAACACGGCGAACACAAGAGCCTGCCCTACCTGGCACATGTCAAATGCAGACCAAACGACAGCGGGACCATGGTAGCGAGGGGCTGCGTGTAATGTGTGGGTTGTTGTAGGCGGTGTAGTGTGACGGGACCTAGGAAAATCAGACGAGGTTGATCACCCCAGTGCCTCAGTGCCCAGAGGTTACGCACTTTTGCGGCCCATCGTCCCTGATTAGGCGTGATTTCATCGTCATAGGATGTGTCCAGCACCGACTGGCTGACTATCGGTGCGCCGACTCCCGTATGCTCACATTGTGCAACAACCTGGCGGGGGTACCGTGATGTCCCTAAAGCCTGCCAAGAGGGGCGGTGAGCTGTTGTAGCCGCATCGAATACAGCCATTGGTAGCGGTGTGGGTGGTTACGCCTCGGAGGGCGGGGACTGCATGGACTGCCGCGTACGCACACACACTGACACCTTTGCCGGCGGGGCGCCCCGCGCAGAGAACCATGAACGACATCCTGACCGCCTTCCTGGTGCCCAAGAAGGACCTGGAGCGCTTCCAGCAGCTGAGCCGCAGCAAGGAGGCGCTCACGCGCAGCGGCCACGGCATGCCGCCGCGCCCCAAGATGACCGCCGCCGCGCTGTCGGCCCACACGCGCCGACACTCTGGCAGCGCCGGGGCCCCGGAGCGGCGCCCGAGCACGGCGTCGTCCCAGGCCTCCTCCGCGCTCTCCCCCCTGCCCGTGGCTGCGTCGCAGGAGCTGCAGCCGACGGGCACCATCGACGTCCAGCACGTGCGCCGCTCGGCGGAGTTTCCGCGCTACAATGTGCGCGCCTCTGCGGACGGCGGTGTGCCGGGCCGCTCGGGCGCGCTGACAGCTCGCTGAACGACGCCACGACGCTGAAGCGCAGCCGAAGCGGGGGCCGGCCATACATACCACCACCCTCGGCAGTTGCGGTCTTCCCCCAAAACAAGCTGCTGCCCCTCGATGCCAACACAATGGCAAGATACTTCCCAGGGCTCAACCCGTGGCTCATTTGGCCCAGTGCGTTTCCCCCATCTGTCTCCTTTTCCTTTATGTAATTTATCGAGCATCTTTTCATCCCTACGGCCGCTTTCTGCAGAGCCAGTCTACAGGTGTGATGTGCAGGCCCGGCCGCATGTCGCCCGATGGGCCACCTGGCGCCATGGCATGGTTGCTTATTGGGCGAGCAGCCAACAGGGGGAGCCATACCTTACAAGACCCGAATTCCATGCTGGCCAGCAACTGGAACCAGCATTGCCGTGCCGCTGCGCTATCTATGGTCCTCAGGTGGTGGGCGGGCATGCGTTGCCAGTAGCATGTAACAGGGGCTCATGCACCTCTACGGCCCCTGGCCGGCCAGCTCCCGCATGACGTCCTGCAGCGCTGCCCGCACCGCGAGCAGATACTCCCGCGCCATCCGCTTCTGAGCTGCGCGGTACACAAGCGCGTGGCGCAGCTTGGGGGCGACCGCGCCGTCCTACACGGGAAGCGGCACATCGGGAGCCGTCAGCGCTCGCCGCTGCTGGGCGCAGCAAAGCCACTCAGAAGGCAAGTCGGAGATGACGGCAGCAGGGCAGCAACTAGGGCGAGAGGGCAGCAACGTGCGGCACACAGTCGCTCAGGATGCGGTGGTGCAGAGGTTGCCGCGTGGGTACGTAGTCCATGTGCCGGCAGCTGATAGGAGCGGAGGATAGACTGCAATACCGACCTCGAGGTGTCTGGCCCGGCCGGGCTACCAGAGGTTTGCGTGACAGTGAGTTACTCGAACCACGCATACCACCACTTGCGCACAGTATATGAGATGATATATGTATGATATACATACTTGCGGATATATCCTACATATACTATAATACATATATCCATGGTGGTTCTATTATAAGCAAAGTTACGTGATACAAACATGCCAGTGCATACATGTGTCAGCGGGCCGCACTGGGCAGTGGTGGCGAAAGTATATGTCCGTTCACGAGGGTAACCGTACGGCAATAAAGCTCACCGCCGAAAAATCGACGCTTCGCTGGATTATTTAGTAGTCTCATTATTACGGCAAAGTATACCGACAGTATACAAAAGGGAAAGGGAGCCGCTGCCAGACCCTAGCGCACTCAATAACGGTATTCCACGGTCACCGCATGGCGCGCACATGGGGCAGGACAGCGGGGTAGAAGCGACCACGTGGTGAGTGCTGTCTGTTCGCGGGTGGGCAGCTGAGTGGCGGGAGCGCCACACGTTGCGCTTGAAAAGCAGCTAGTGATGGACAATACCATCTCATGACTCTCGAGGCGAGGTATTTCCCCCTCCCCCATCCTATCTACCCAAATCGTCCTATTTCCAATCAAGTTTAGGGTTTATGAATGCAGGGTTTTGTATCAGAAAATGCGATTCCGAAACTGTCCTCTGCCAAGTCAGCTGACGGCCGCTCACCGCCAGGGCCTGCAGGTCCGCCTCCAGCGGGCCGGTGCCCTCCTCGCCCTCCAGCGCCTCCACGCGCATCTCCAGCAGGCGCACCAGCGTGCTGAGCACCGCCATGCGGCGGCCCTGGCTCGGCCGGCGCGCCGCCCCGCCGGGCATCCCGTCCGCCGCCGTCGCCGTCGCTGTCGCCGTCGTCCAGCGACTCGATCGCGGCCGCCAGCTCGCGCTTGCTCAGGACAAACACCTCCAGGGTGTCCCAGGCTTCGTCGGGCAGCTGCAGCAGGGCGCGCCCCGGCGGCAGCAGCGGCAGGAACAGCTGCGGGGAGAGGCTGCGTGACATGAGCAACAGCATGCGGCTGCGCATGGTCTGGGCGAGCACACGGATGCGCAGAGCGGGGGCGGAGGACCAACAAGTCAGTGGCCCGTGGGATCAGAACCATGGGCAGAAGGTCATATGGGGGCGGGTGCATGCGGGCGGCGGCGGCGGCGCATTGACCTCGTCCCAGGTGTCCTGCGGCGGCACTGGGCAGTGCACCATCAGCCGGTCGTGCGGGTTGCCCTCTTCCGTGAACCCTGCTCTCGGCCGGTCCGGCATAGGGGGGGCGGCAGCCTTACTCAGTGGCGTAGGGGAGGCATGCAGCGAGGAGGGAGGACGGTGGAGCGCGCGCATGTGCAGTGTGTGTGAGTCGCGTAGTGTCGTGTCGAACGGGCACCCACTGACATTTTCACCCAAGCTTTACCAATGCCAGCCATCTCCCAGTCACACGTTTCAGCAAGAGGCATTGTATGGGCACCGCCATTCCGACCGTTTCCTCTGCCACGTTGAGCTATGGCTTAATTCAAAGAGAGAGAAACCACCCTGCCATCAAACATTGAGCATGAGGCACTCGCGGAGGGATATCCCCGCAGGCCCTGCCCCGGGCGCGGCTTGCTAATGAGAATGAGTAAATAACTTCCAGGAGTCTCTCCACAGGTACCGAACCCGGGGGGAGACGATGCGCACAGGGGAAACTTCACAAAATGTTCCGTTTTTGGCGCCCTTTGTGACAGAGCTCACCGTAGGCAAACAGCAGCTCCTCGTTGCTCTTGTCGCCGTAGCTGATGGCGATTTCCGTCCCGGCTGGCGGGGGCTTGGAGGCTGTCACCCACAACGTGATGTCCCTGCGCCGAGGCGGGTGGGGCGTCAGGCTGCCGCGGTCTACCGCTGATGGCAACAGGCCTCCGTGTGTTGGTGGTGGGCATGGTGGGTGTGCAAGGGGGGGTGAGAAGGGGGAGGGTGGCCACCCCGGGCCATCGCCCGGCTTCATCTGCGCGATCGGCTTTGTCGTCCAGCACCGTCCAGAGCGCGTTGGCGGCGCTGCTGTGGTTGCAGAAGTCCAGGCCCGGCACCAGCGCCACCCGCATCTCCACCACCGGCTCGCCCTCCGGGCCCTGCTCTCCAGTGAGTACCGGCAGGCTGAGGGCACGCGACCTGGCGACAGAGTGTGGGGCGGAGCAGGTAGGATCAGCAGGTAAGCGCAAGTATGGCATGAAGGTTGTCCCGGGGGAGGGGGGGGGGCACTCACCAGTACACGGAGTAGGCCCACATCAGGTCGTCGATGGTAGGCTGAGCGCCGGCAATCCCCTCCGCAGCACACATCTCTACCAGCGCCGGCTGCAGCCGCGCCCAGAGCGCAGCGATCTGGCGCTGCTTGGCCTGTGCCGCGCCGTGTAACGGCGTGCCCTGGGTCCGCACGCTTTCTCAGCACCCTCCCGTGTGAGCAAGCCCCCACCACCCCCCCCCCCCCCTTCTCCCTCCTTCCTTGCCAGGCCACACTGCCAACACAACCTTGTACATATATGCATACACTGACTCGAGATTGCTCACCACTGCTTGCAGTTCTTTATCCATCGCATAATGGTCTCAATCCCAGCGGTTGATATCTATCTGGTGGTGACGTGCAGCTTAATTCCCAACAAACAATCTCTGCCTGACATGTCGTTGCATCACAACATAGCCTGGCTTTTCTCCCCCTGATAATCGATGGCCGCAAGCCCCCTTTACATGTACGGTAAGGAAGGTCGGCCTGCGGGGGCAATGCCATGCCAGCGGAGCAGATACCCACAGCCACCGTCGAATGCTAATTGCCTTTACGAGCCTGGCACGAGGCACAGCCCAGGCCTCATCGGACCAGCCGGAGGCGTCAGCCCAGTGGGCGCTAATCTCCGTATGGGTGCAATATTGGCGTGTGCGGTATGGTACAACAGTGCGTCAATGACACGTGCTTTATTAGGAGGTACTTCATGATTCTGAACTCCACAATTCCGCAATTGTTTCAAATGCATGCGGAAGATTGTCTTTTATATCTTAAGATTGTCTTCAGTACACGATGTTCAGGCAGTGACAGAACATGCACTATCTCGGTGCCCGATTGCCTGTGCAAGGATGGCCATGTGCCTAGCGGGAGACTGGGAACGGACGGGGAGGGGGGGGGGGGGGGGGGGGCGCACCCTGAGCTCCCGGAGGTCGCGGGAGGTGTAGAAGAGCGGCGTGTCAAAGTGGGTCGGCAGCGCGGCAATGTAAGGCGCCAGCGGGGAGGCGCTCCCCCGGAGGCGCTCCAGCACGAGGTGGAGCATCACCACCCCCGCCTCATCCACCACCCCCGCCTCCACCAGCTCCGCCAGCGGCCTGCCGTGCTGCTGCAGAGCCGCTTGCGCCGTAACAGCGCCTGACACGGGAAAGGTGGCCACCAGCTGCCGCCGGGGCTTCGCCCCCAGCCAGCCCAGCCAGCCGCCACCAGTGCTGCCGCTGCGCCTGGGAAGTGCCTGCCCGGTGGCGTACACCCCAAGACCCGTGGCTGACTTGGTGCCATCCTCCGCCTGCGGCAGCGAGAGCACACATCATACCCACATCACGCAATGCCGGGACCCTCCCCCCCCTTCTGGATCCGAAAGATTCCAGCCGGCAGCCCCATCACATCCGCGTGCCACTGCTAGTAGTAGGATTCCCCGCGCAGGTAGTAGCAGGTGTTGGCGCACGGGTGACCCCCCGGCTCTCTTGGCGCCCACATACTACATGGCGGTGCATGCTGCCCCGTCTCCCTACGCCACACACCATTCACGCGCGCTGCCTTCCCCATCAATGGACACCTCAGCCATTTTGTCCCCCCTTCCGGCGTAGGTAGCGCCCCGGATCCCGTAAAGTCGCCAGCCTCTGGAGCGGCCAGTTGATTTGAATGATGGTTACTGGGCGTCATGCCCTCACGGACCGCTGCAATGGAGATGCCCGCCACGTTGCACCCGCGCGCCTGCAGCCAGCCCAGCAGCTCCTGCACACGGTCCTTGCTGCTCCGCGCCTCTGCTGTTGACGCAGGGGACTGCGCCTCTGCCGGAGGACTGAACAGCGCCGCCCTGCAGTATGTGTTGCCAGCATGGCTTAGATGCGCAGCCAGAGGTGTTCCCAGCAGCGTAGTGCAACCGGCGCTGCTCTTGCGGACCATGGTGGAGGGGGCTGGGGGGAGGGAGAGAGGTCCTGACCCAACCACAGTTCCCATGAGCGCCGTAGCGGCGCCAGCGATCTGCCACCCTCTTCCCTGGCCGTCCTTGGCGCGTGCATGAACATCATGTTCAGCGCACGTGCTGAGCGCTGCGACGTGCTGGCCTGAGCCACCTCCACCGTGGACCTGCAAAATAGGCCAAGGCAGCGTCAGGGCAGCATCATCCCTAAGGTCTCGCGATACAGAACCAGGCAGGTGCCTATCGGGCGCCGATTTGGCTCGTGTGGAGCAGGTGGGCAGGGGGGGGGGGGGGGGGGGGGGGGGGGGGAATTGGTCTGTGTGTGCTAGGATTGGGGAGCATGGTCGCGAAGCGCACGATTGCGGGGAGGGGGTACATCCGCCATGGATGTAGGAGTAAACCTTGCCCGTGAAAACGGGAAATGAGGCCGATATGGGGCCGTTTCCTTGGCCACATCGCGCGTGGGTCCGCGACCGACACGGGCCATGGAGGAGCGGGAGGGCAACCGTCGCCGAGAGGTGAGCAGGCAGCAGAGCGGTCGTCACGAACAACGAAAGACGCACTCCGCGCCGCGTGGGTTTGCATAGCTTTAAAGTAAGTGGTCAGCGCACCAGGAACGGCACACCCATGCTGGTGTTGCAGGGCACGGCAGCACGGCGGCCGGTGGGCGCCAGGCAGCGAGGGTGACGGCGCAGCGCAGCAGCGATGGTGAAGACCGATGAGGCGATCGCAGCCACAGCTGTTCGGCCCGCCATGTCGGCCAGTTCCTCCCGAATATTTCGCAACACTCTTGCACTGAGTCCGGCGGGAAGCCTCGCGGGAAACTCTGATGGGGCTTAGCGGGGAAGCCTGCCGTGGCAGGGTATGCGTTGCTGGCCGCTTGGCCACGTTCGAGGAGCGCAGAGGCGGAGCAGGCAAGAAAGGCGGAGTCGGGAAATCAGCGCGGGGCAGGCAGGCGCGCGCAATCATCATGTTGATATATATCCCTGTTTCCTGATGAATTCGTCGTCGCGGCAAAAACCCACAGCGCATTATTAAAATGTCGGAATAGTTTGCACAATAAATGACCAGCTTTATCGGAGCAAATTTTGCATGCGGCGAAATTTCCCAAAAACCCTCCGGCGAAGTTTGTAGACCTTTCGAAAACGTGTATTGGGAATCTGTCATATTACAGGGCAATTTTGACATTTCCTTATCCCGCCCCGCTTGGCAAGGCCAAGTACGGCGTATATGTACTGCAAACCTGTGTCTTCCGGGCATAACATTACCATCCGTTATAATTCCATGACCCCATCTGTGGTTTTTCACATGCCTAAAGGTGCCGAACATACGTATCGAACCGGGCATGATTATTATGATTACGAAATCACCTAACAATTTGTAATTATTATTACATGAGGGCTTTCACAAAAGCGCACTAGAAACAGAACTAACAGCAACTATGAAAGGTTGCCAGCAAAAGAGAGACATCAGCCTGAAACCAAGATCGAGCAGGAGGACAGGGAGCCAAGAACCAAGAAGGAGCCAAGGGAGTCACTTAGCTGCCAAGAAATAACCAAAGGGACCCCCGCCCCGGGGCAGGCTATCAGCCGCGGCGAGGACGCTTGCAGCCAATGACCCGGGTCATAGCAACACACGCCGACGAGCGACGCGACGCAGGCGCAGGAGCACCATCACGTGCCGCACGCGCGGCCGCGACCCCGCCAAGAACGTTGTATGCATGTGCCATGTTGATGAGCAAGGAGAAACGGCGGCGCCACGCAGACAAGAGCTGGCCGATTTTTTGGCCGCCCAGTGTGTGTGTAGCTAGCTTTCACGAGCTCCACCAAGAAAGCCTCGGCGTGCGGGGCCAGCGAGCCAAACTCGGAAACGGCGAAAGGAACAAAGCGAAGCATGCCGGCGGCGTTTCGGACACCCTCGTCATGCTTCTGGATTTTGTGGCGCTCTGCAGCCCGCAAAGCAGTCGTTGGATCCGGGCTTGACACGCCGAGGATCGGGGCAATGGTGGTATCGACAGCAACCGTGTTTCCGCGGATACCGCCATACCCAAATCATTTGACAATTTGACGGAACGCTTTTCAAACATACACCGTGTAAGCTTCCCCTATAGTGAACAATTGCTATAGTGAACCTACCCCTATGGTAAATGGGGGGGTCCCGAATGGGGTTCCCTACCTCTATAGTGAACCACCCGTACTTGACGCTAGTGTAAAGACCGCCGGCTGCGGTGGCGGCGTGCACGGCGCGGCTCTAGACAACCGTACTGCACTGTCACAGTGTTGGCGGCACATATTCGTTGCATGCACAGTCGATGCTGCCACCATAACAACGCAAGTCTCGCCGCCATGGCGGAACCCGCTCAGCGCTGCTGCTATGCCATGCACTGCGTAGTTGCCGCCAGAGGAGAACCCGGTGGGCTAGAGCTAAAAGAGTGTGGTGTAGTGGGTTGCACCACAGTGCTGCCCCGCGTGTGGCGTCGTGTGCCAGGGCCAAGTTTCCCGTCGAAGTATAGTGATGCGTGATTGGGTAGAAAGGGTGCAACCCACGGATGACAACCCGCATCCCTCTCCGCCGGCATGGGGTGCTATTTGATGTAACACAAGAAAGGGCTCCAAGGTGTTTTAAGGACAGTCGCTCGCCCCACCACAATCAAGGTTATCCGTCTGTCACTACCTTCAAAGTGAAAATCCTACCCCTATAGTGGACATTTCACTGTAGAGGTAGGCAGCCGGAAGGCTACCCCGATAGTGAACCTACCCCTATAGTGAACAGGAGGGGGGGGGGGGGGGGGGGAGGAGGGGGGGGGGGGGGGGGGGGGGGGGGGGGGGGGATATTCACTATAGGGGTAGTGTCACTGTACCCTGAGTAAAACCTGGGAAAGCTGCACAGGTGACCCGGGTACATAGAACATTCTGGACACTGCTAATGCGGCCACTGATGACATCACATGCCGCTCGGTAAAATGGGCATTATTTTCCGCAGCACACCACTACTTGCATTTAATTCTTCACAACTCCTCAACCAACCGACTCTATGTCGACTCACACACAATCGTAGCGAGACCATGTTGTCAAGCAACTAGTATCAGGATACATTTCGTAGGTTTTCTTCAAGTTGAGAAAAGACCTATAGGCTATTGGGACTCAAGTACTTTCATAGCTATATTATTCCACATTTTGGGCGCTTTCTCGTCCCAATTCTCATCGCGCCAGGGTTTATACCAAATGTAGCGGGATACTAGTCTCAGAGACCATATATTTTCAACTACTATATCCCGCTATACGGTTGTGTGTGAGTTTACAGAGAGTCGGTTGGCTGAGGAGCTGTGAAGAATGGATTAGAAGTGGTGTGCTGCGGAGATGAATGTTTGTGGAATACCGAGCGGCAGCTCATGTCGTCAGTGCCCGCAGCAACAATGTCCGGAATGTTCCATGTACCTACCTGGGTCACCGGTGCAGATTTACAAGGTTTTACTCATGTTATTATCATCCCCTTACATTTCTCCCCGCGCCAAAATATCGGATGGTGGTGTGGCATATGAAAAGAAAAGCTGCGCTAGAAAACTGCTGCGCCAACAACATGGCGCAACAATTGTTGATTTAGTTGGAGTTGGTTGAAAAAGGGTCGGAAACTTGCGTTGTTTTCTAACATAGTTCTACTCAGCCATTGAGAAGGATTAAATTTCGGTGTCAACATGTGCAATTGCTGAATAATATTGGCATATTGAACCGAAACAAAGATACCTAGTGATTTGCCTACTACCTAGTGATTTCGGACAAGTTACCTAGTGATTTCGGACAAGATACCTAGTGATTTCGGACAAGTTACGGTACTTTACTTTAAAACGCAAGCCCAAACCATGGGCATATAGCCGCCGCATGTATTGTGCAACTTTGCAATCCAAAATTTGGACTAAAACATGGTCATCTGTGTGACCTCCCTGTCTATCAAAAGATCATTTGTTCGTGTGACCTCTGCCAATCAAAGGACGTATCGTGGTGGCCGAAACTACTATTTTCCGGCTTTTGGTTTGGAACCTCGGCGGCCGTTGTTGGTGCAACAGTGGCGGCCGCCTCGCCACGACCCTTTGCCCGACAACACTGGCATCGTCACGGGCCGGCGCATGCTTTAAAAACTTCTACACTGGCCAACCCGCTCCCGACTACCCGGCCCTTAACCTCCGACCTCACGAGATGATGTCCGCCGGGGGGCAGACCCGCCATTTGGCACGATGTATGCCTTTCGTGGTGTCATCGTGGGACTGCGACTTGCGAGCTCACGGGCGGCGGTCGTCGTTGGTGCAACAAAAGCGGCCGCGCCGCCACACCTCGCGAAGCGAGGCCCGAGACGACTACTTGTGACGTCGGCATGTCTTCTACAACATCGTTGGCAACCGACCCTGACACACATTAAGTCCGGGACGGCACGGTCACACTAGGTCCTTTGTGCCCGTGCCCATTGCGTTCTGCGTGTCCACTGCCGTCCTCATGCGAGACAGCATGCCGTTGGTGATAGCAGTGGGCGTGTAGTGCCGTCGTCGCGCGGCGTATCGTGTCCACCCCTAGTATTTGAAATTCGAAATATCATCTTGCAATTTAATTCCCGCGTGGTCTTTGATGCCACACATGCGAAATGCCTTACAACCCGGCGGTGCGAACCCGCAAAAGATCCACTATGTGATTAGTGCCTTAGTGCGTATGTAGCGAGCAGCCCTCTGAAGGGCAGGTCCCTAATCCGTCTCTTTTTCATTTTCCGCATTGATTTATGTAATCCCCCTCCCGGACGTAGTATGAATTGGCATGCATACTACGGTGCGCGCGGCGCCATTTCTCCTGGCACGATCGCCGACTCATCGTTTCGCACGCGCAAGCTGTCCGGGTAGTTCGGGTCATGCTCCAAATGAATTCAAATGGTGCGGGTTTGCACGCCTAAAATGACCGCGGTAGGCGACTCGAAAGCCACCACGAATTTACGCGCGCCCCGGATCGTAGCGGTATCTGCACAACCATGAGGGCCGTCTCACCTTTGGGCCATGAGCGTCGGAGGTCGAAGGAGTGGGGGTAGGCGTCCGGGGTCTAGGCCCTCGTCGGCCATGAGCTGCCGGACAGCCGCGATGCGCGTCTTTCCTGTGTTTCCGCGGTTGAATCGATAGTCGAGAGCCCCAGCCACTGCCCGTGCCAGCTCCTCCTCCGACGGGGCGGACGCGCCGGCGATCGAAGCCAGAGAGCGGGAAGCAACATTATATAGATAACGTACCGGAAGAAGTCTCTGCCGGCATGCTCCTCAATTGTGGCCGCCGGCCTCCGCGCCGAGCCGCTCGCCACTCACGCGGAATCGCCGCTCACTACCGCCCCGATAGCCGGGGACGCAGAGCAAGGAGTCCTCAGATAAGCGGCAAGCTCTGCCTTGTTGCGCGGAGGCAAGCTCCGTTCGGGCAGACGTATTGCACATCCGGGTCTTCGAGATGTGCTTGACCTCCAACAACTCTAGCAAAGCTTCTGAGGGCAAGCTGACCTCGTTTGGGGGCCGGTTGTTGGGGTCGTCGTAGTCCCATGCTCGGCTCGCCGCGTCGCGGATGGTCTCCTCCATCTCCAGTGTCTCGCCGCCCCCTAACTAGACCTCTCGCCTGAAAAGGGCTCGAGAAGGATGCCAATCAGGTCTAGGGTGATCTCGTCCCCAATGAGGCCCGATACATGCGGCTGTCGAGCCACACGACGTGGGGCAAGCGTTCGATGTCGTCCGACATCTCCTCCGCCGAGTTGACGCGGGGCTGAATCGGGAGCTGGTGCAAGTCGAGGAGCATCTCCGATGACAGAGCCGTCCACTCGTCCGCAAGTCGCATCATGAGCACCCGGCGGGGGTCCGCGCGCGGTAGCTCTAGCTTCACGATCCCGCGAGTGGTCATGCAACGAGGCTATCTAGACCCTGGCGCGGCCTAGGTGACAGGGTCGGGCGTGGTTTATAGCAGATACGGAGCTATCCGGCCGCTGGGCCGAAGCATCCACATTTGGTGGTCTACGCCGCTAGCCGCCGCTCCGTGTCACTGCGGCAGGCTCCGTCGATCGGGTGGCCGGCGGCCCGCACCGCATCGTTGAGGAGCAGCGTCACGGTAGTGTGGGATTCTCGGTATCCTCTACGCTCGCCCATCACCGCCACTGTGCCGGACGAGCCGGTGGGCGCAGGTTGCGCGGCGGGGGCCGCGGGGCAGTAGCACCTGGAAAGTTCGGGCGAGGCAAGGGTTTAAGGTTCTGAATATCGCGAGTTCTGGCCACATTGCTAGCCTACGAAAGGCCAGCGCGACCGGCGCTAGGGTGACTTGCATGTCTTAGCCCATTGCGGCTTGGGCGATGGGGTATCAGCAATGTGTGACGGCGTGATGCCGACGGCTGAGTTGCGGGTCGGTGGTGGGTGAGCCATGCCGGCGGGTAGGACTCGAGAGGTCTACCCCCGTTGACTTTATCCACGGGGTGTACAAAACGAGAGTCGAGAAATACTATCTAAACACCGGAAAAACGGCGGAGAAGTATGAAGTATGATGTCTGGTACGGCATGGCCTCACTATCCATTATGCCCGTATCCCACTGCGATGTGTGTTTCCGGTGCCGCCCCGCATGTGAAACAGCGTGATGACCGTCCTTGGTGATAGCAGCGGCCGTGCAGCGCCGTCGTCGCGCGGCGCCACGTGTCCACCCCTCGATCGGAATGTGCATCACCGTCGGAACATGTGCATGGTTAACGTCACGTCGCAATAAAACGTACCGTACTTCACATGAATGTACGCGGAGCGCTCGCGCGGCCGCGCGCGCAGCCCGTACTCGTCCTACATGTACCGCTGTGCTCGGCATTTGTCGTCAACATGCCCGCTCCTATTGATGACCTACAGCTCATGTTCGTGTCGCGCGCCTCCACGGCGCGCGGCAAATACGGCATGGCGCCGTCGGGAGATGGCTCCTTAAAATTTTGCACCGCGTCCGGCCCACATTATTTCCCGCGGAAACCCGTACCATACTGCGAACCCCCCCGAAATTGTTATATTGCTATGCGATTCGGCCAGTTGTACAGCACGCTGCACATGCATGCGGCAGTAGCGCGACGCGCACGTCGCGCGGCCAATCGCTCGAGCTCAATCCCCTACCCAACCCACGACTATCAACCCGCCCCGCGACACCGAGAACGCATGTGCCCCCAACAAGACCTCAATGCGCGGCGATGGTGGGCGGGTCGCGACCGCCGCGGCCGCACATGCGGCGTGCTGCGGGCGAATCTCCGTGGGGATCCCGCAACCAACAATTTGCGCGCCAAACCACCCACTAAACTTCCCCTAGGTGCCGCTGGCTCGGTCGAACGAGTTGGGCATGTCGTAAGTTGTATGGACCCTCAAATCCGAGTAGGCTAAGTTTCTGTCCATGCAGATTTTGCTCTAGTGGCGTAATATGTTGTCAGAAAAAATCACGATTCAATGATGGTGGGAGATCTGTGGGTCAAAACCGACACGCGCAACGACTTACGTCTCGGCCGCAGTCCCGGGGCACCCACGGGCTGCAAGCCGGCCACTACCGCATGGGAGCCTCGGGAAGGGTTAGTGATAGGCCTACGCCTGCGGCGGCAGCAATATATAGCCAACAACGACTCGGAAGAGGGCGGAGGGGTCCAAGCGAGCTAGTCTCGATCGTGCGGCGGCGCGGTGGGGCACCCTCGCCAATATAGCGCTGGCTCATCGCGGACCGCGGTCCGGCCGGCCCGCGATGAGGCAGCAGCGCGAGACCGAGACGTGTGCACGGTATATGTGTGTGGAAGGGGTGTGGGTGGAGTTGGGTGCGATATGGAGGCTAGATGAGCCGTTGCTAGCACGTTCCGTTCGGGGGGGGGGGGGGCGGGGGGGGGGGGGCGCAACTGCCTCGGCTTCCCCTTAACCGCGCGCACGGGGGAAGAGGTAGGGTGAGCTGGCGCCATATCACGCCGGCCGGTTGCTCCTATAGACCTATACACCGTCGTATCGGCGTCACGTGGTCGTTAGGTGAGTTTTGCCCGGCATGAGCCCATATAGGGCGTGGAGTGTGTGATTGTCGGCGGTATTATGCCGTGTTGTGTGGGCGGCGCTGCGGACTACTAGTATTGCTATTGCTACCATGCCCACTTTGCGTGTAGACTATATGCGATAGTCGTATTGCTGGCGGCACGTCGCGCGCGGGTCGATAATCCGGATTTATTCGCACTACGAACTATACGAGCTATACTAACTACGAACTATATATAATACGGGTTAACGCGGGAAGTGATGTGTCTTATGTCGCTCCGACGTTCGCCGGCGCCAACATCTCCCATTCGCGTCTGCTCTACGCATGCGCCTTGATCGAGGTTCATGTATGTACATCCTCTCAGCGCGAGACTCCTCAATCTGCAACCCAACACATCTTCCGCCTATGTCTGGTCGGCACGGCTGCCGACCGGTGATTTACCCACGCTCGCATACGTAAACGAACCGCGTTCGAGCCTGGCAAAACCTGACTCGATTGCATGTTTGAAATGTTCGATACCTATTTTGGGGTTTCCCAACAATGTTAGCTGTCCTAGTGCAACCCGTGCGGTCTGGTTGTGGTTTCAACCGCCAGTTAACTTACCGGTACTACAATAATGTCTCAATACATGCTGCCCCATCGCCCGTAGTGGGCCCTGCATTCCCGGCCGGGGAGCTAGTTCGGAAAGCCACCACCAGTTTGCTTGCCATCTTCAAGCTCGACGCTTTCGGCAGTAGCGCCCTCCCGTTCTTCGTTTCCGCCTTGCATGCCCCTCCTCTGCCCAACCCCATTTTTCCCTGTTGAGCCTTCCTAGCCGTAAAATGGTGCTTCTTCAGTGTAAAAAGCCTCCGAACCATGTTTGGCAGAACCAGACTCGATTTGAACTTCCAGGAGATGCGTTACATAAATGCAGCTAGCTTTTTAGAGGCATTTCATATGGACATCGCGTCATCAGATAATCCTGTCATCGGATAAATACTCGCACCGGAGCGTGCCACGTCGTATCTGATGACATGCCCCGCGCCGCTATCTGATGACAGACCCGCGTGTATTTCCATGCATTTCCAAATGGAAATGCCCCCGTGTACAGTGCACACGCGTCATCAGATAGCGGCCTCGGCCAGCCCATTTTCAAAACATTTTCGCCCAGTCTACCTATCTGCCCGACACCCGCCGACGCCAGGGCAGGTTCCTTGGAGCAATCTCCGCAACGGACACCCAGGCGGGGCGTACCCACATGGGAGACCCCCCCTCCCCGCACTATGGGGGGTCCTGTTGCCCCTGGGATTCACGGTTTCGCCGCGCGAGCTACGCGCGAACGAAGGCCCGGGCACTGGCGGGGCGCAGCGGTTGCAGCCCTGGCGCCTCGCCCGCCGCCACCGCGCTACGCCCGTCTCGCCCGCCCTCGCGTGCTGATCCCTCGACAGCCGGCGCAGTGCCTGATCCCTGTCGCGCTTCTCGTTGCCTGCACGGTTAGGATGGCGCGCGCCCGCGTTGCCATGGGGCGTGGCGCCGTTGTCGTCCTTATCGGTGTACGCTTCGTATGTATGCGGTGTGTCCATGTCTATGTCCAGTGCGGCCCCGGCAACGGCCAGCATCCGAGGGAACGCGTTGCCCTCCGACTGCGCGTTGCCGTAGGTAAGTGCAAGCCCTCCAACTTCATCTACGGCAAAGCTGGGACGCTCCATGCCTGTCCAGTATGGATGGGCGGGAGGGACGGGGCGAGAGACACGAGGGAAAATATGGTGTTTGCGGGCCCGATGGCGGCGGCGGAACTAGAAGCGCCGGCCGATTTCTTGCGATATCTGATGACAGACCAACGAATCTTGATGTTTGTCCGTATGAATCACATCTCTTGTCATGCGTTAGCGTTGTCGACGTGGCAGCCCGCGGTGCGCGAACGGTAGATGATGACAAGGATTATCTGATGACGCGATGTCCGTATGATATGCCTCTTATATTACCTGCTCTTGCAGTACGAGCGCGCCCGGATATCTCCACACGACCGTCGCAAGAATATCGCGACTGAGCTTATATAACAGTCATTTTGCAGTGTTTGGGAGGGGCTGGGCCACTCGCATTTCGCATGTAAACACAATACATTACAGTGTTTGCTCGAAATGGCCCCTGCCGTGTAGTAGTATTGGCCAGTATGATGTGCCGGCTTCATCTTGATCGGTATTCCAAAATATCGATGAGCAGCCAATACCTTAGACCCGACTCCCACTCCCGTGGCTAATCACGTAGGCCGAGGTGGTCGGGAGCGATTAAAAGCCGGACCTTAGCCGCATCTTGGGGTCCCGGACCTCCTGACCATTGTATTGGGATAGCCGAGGTTCATACGACCCCCGCGGCCACTGCACCATGACGTAGTGTCGCCTGCTCTTCCTCCTCCGATGCCGCTAAGTAGGTTGTTGCCCGTCGTTGGTGCTCGATCGACGCTTTATTAGCTGTAGCAGCACCTGTTGGTAGGCGTGGAACGGTGGAACAGTTATATTGAAGTATTCAAACGCCGAATGCTAAGCGGAGAGTGCGCGTTGCGCGCGACCGTGCCGCCGCCCCTTCCAAAAACATCATTTCGCCGCCCATAATGTCACCAAAGCTCCGAAGTCGGCGAAATATATCTTTTTGGAGGGGCTGTGCCACTATATTTGCATGTCGTATGTAAGCACATTACATTACATTGTTTGATCGAAGTTCCCCTCGCCGCACATTGGTCTTTAGTTAGCCATTCTGAGGTGCCGGCTACATTAGCTTCATATGTATTCCAAAATATCGATGAGCAACCAATACTTGACTCCCAACAAACTCAACTCATAGAATTATAGGTTACGCCATGAACAACGGATGAACACCCGATGGTTCAGCTAGAGCTGCACGCTGACGTGTACGCATTTGCGCCCATCGTAGCGTCATCATTCAGCACCATAGTGATCTGCTGCCGGTAAGCTAGTTCGAGGTGTCATGCCGATCTCGCCAGGTGCGTATGGCCGACCCATAGGTGCAGCGCCTCAATAACTAGCGCCGCGCATGCCCTGCTAGGCATGCCGGCGTGTACGCGCTGCGTATTACGGCGGGGGGCTATTAGTTGAGGGACCACCTGCCGGATACCTGTAACTTTCCCGAGTGAGCGCACGCATCGTGATCGTGCGTAGCGCAACAGTAGTAGTACGAGGTTACCTCGGCGGCCCTCAAGGATACGAGTTACGCCGTAGACAACGGCGACCGAATTAATAACACCCGCTTGTCCAGCCAGGTGTACGCCGGCGTGTACATCGCAGCATCATCACAAGCGTGATCCGCTGCCGGAAGGCTAGTTCTAGGTACATCTCCGTCCCCCATGTTGATATCCGCAGGTGCATGACCGACATATAGATGAAGTGCAAGTAGAGCTCGCCTCGCAGGTCCTGTGCGCGCCATGTACTACGGCGCGTCATCAGCTGAGGGTCCCTCGGCCGATTTCCTTCGTCGTCTGAGTGAGCGCACGCATCGCGATCGTGCGTGTCGCGACGGTACGAGGTTACCTCAGCTGCCCTCAACGATATAGTTTACGCCGTAGACAACGGCGGCCGGGATAACACCCGCTGGTCGAGCTAGGTGTACGCCGGCGTGTACATACGCAGTTGCGCCAATCGCAGCGTCACCAACAGCGTGATCCGCTGCCGGTAGGTTAGTTCTAGGTACCCCCCCCCCCCCCCCTCGTGCCAATATTCGCAGGTGCACAAGACCGACACATTGGTGGGGTGCAACTAGAACTCGCACCTCGCAGGTCATGCGAGGCATACCGACGTGTACGCGCCGCATATACGACGGGGCATCATCAACAGAGGGACCACCCTCTGCCGGTTACCTTCGTCCGAGTGAACATACGCAACGCAATCGCGCGTGTCGCGACGGGACGAGGTTTCTTCGGCTGCTACTCAAAGATTTAATGTACTTGTACGCCGTAGACAACGGCGCCCGTGGATTAGCACCAGCTGGTGGAGCTACTAGGTGTACGCCATCGCGTACGACGCAGTTGCGCACATCGCGGCGTCATCAGCGGCGTGACCCGCTGCCGGCAAGTTAGCTATAGGTGCACGCCCCCCACGCTAGGACCCGTGGGTGCGTATGCTCGACAAAGTGCTGGGGCGCACCGATAAGTAGCGTCTCGACGAGTATTTATGTCTTCGAAAACCACACGGTAGATTAAATGACGTTGAGTCATTTGTTTCCCGAGGAGTATTTACATGCCCCCCCCCCCTCCCCACGCACACACCTTTCCAACAAGTCATGCGCATGCCGCCCGCTACATGGCCGTATCACTATCATCAGCGCCTTGCTCCCAGGTCGTGTGGTTGCTACCTCCAGTGGTGATATCGTAAGCAACGCCTTCATCACGTCCTTTTAGCGCACTGCTGTGGTCATCATTAGCGCCCTATGGCGAGGGCGTGATGCGCGCTGCCAGCCAGGTAAACAGCAATGCGCCGCGCGCGCCGCGCGCCAGACACGCCAGCGGCGGAGCCACGCACGGTCATTTACTCCTAGAAGTTAAAACTTGGAGGGACGTAATTACACAACCATTGGGGGGGGAGGGGTAACTCTCATCCTAGGTGCCCAAGCGGGTTGTGTGCAAGCTCGGCACACGCCAGGCACTCACCTCAGACACGATCAATGACTGCAAGGTGAAGAACATGCACATCAACATCCTTCGAGTTATGGACACCGACTACCTGACGCTTGAGAGATGCCGCAAGTTTGCAGGGAAGGCATGAGACTATAGGAACGCCTACGAGTACTGCAATAATGTGGGGCTCAAGGAGGTGGAAAGGATAAAGAGACACTCAAAGGCTCATCGTTGCACGATACACAAGGACAAGGGTTTCTTGATGCGCACCTTGGACGTCGACATCCCAAAGACGGGCGCGGCCGCGCGGATTGCCGTCCGGAGTACCCAAGCCACCCTCGATCGCCGAAACTGCGCAGCTAAGGCACTGACGTACAACGGCTGGGTAGTGGGTGGCTGACTGCATTGCTCAGGGCTGCGTGCACGAACTGGTGAGTGGGCTGGTTCGACCCGCCGAGATGCGCGGCGACGCGCGCTGCGTGTCCCGGATTTTATTTTCCGGAATTTACATTATATCGAACAGTATTCGCACTGTATTTTGTAATTAAAGCGACATCGCCGATGAATAACCGGAAAAGGGGGCGGTCTGTGCATTTTTCCTCATAACGAATGGGGACCAAACTCGAGAATCCCAACGGACAAAAAATGCCTTATTTGCAGGTGGGCTTTGATGCGCAACTTGTCCGACTTCATTAATCCGTATGTCAAGTATCAGCGTCAGAAAGTCATCCTGGCACAAGTGAAACTATATTCTTAAACCCCTTGTCAGGAAAAGACTACCCGGATTGCACGCCGGCAGGCTCATTTCGCAGTTGTCAGCCGGCGACTTTTAGTACATGGCGCAGAATATCAATACTGCGTAAAGTACGGCGGTCAACGAGTAGTCGCGTTCTGGCGGATGTTCCTATAATAACACTCGTGTCGGCGCTCCAGCTGACCCACCGGCCTGCCCGCCCAGACCCGGTTCTAGGTGGCCCACCTCGTTCCGTCAACATGGCGGAGGCGATTGCGACTGTTGCGGGCGGTAGAGCAGGGCGCGGGCGCGGGCGGGGGCGCGGTCGTGGGCGCGGTCGTGGTCGTGATGGCCCTGGGCGTGGCGATCCGGACGAGCCCGCGCCTGGAGACAGTGACGGATAAGGCCCGGCTCCCAGTCCCTGCTGAGTTCGACCTGATGCGCGACTTCCTCAAATACCACGTTGTCATAAATACCACACTGTCTCAAATACCCGCCACGGATGGCTCGCACAAGCGGTGCGAGCCATCCGTGGCGGGTCCATGCGTGTCTCCGAAACGCAAGTTACGGCAGGGCGTGGCTGCGGGATGTGTTGGGGTAGGAGGTTGGTCTTGGGTGATGAGAACCGGCTCTTGCTGACTAGCCGCAGGGGGCGATCTGCTACCGCCAGCGGTGCGACCACCGCTTGCTGGAGGGTCGGACGCAGTTGCATGGGAAAACATAGGCGACCTCCGCAGCTGTCTGCGGGGGGGGTGTTAGGGCTACACCTAACCCTACACCAAATCCTACACCAAATCCTACACCTAACCCTGCACTTTACCCACGTAACCCCTTATCTCATATTATTATCATTTCCTACATCATATCATTACCTGCCGTACTCATGTAACTCGTATTGTAACATGTACGCATATCATTTATCATTATCAATGACAATCACCGATGCTACTACTAACAGTCCCCGATGCTGCTACTGACATCCCCCGATGCTATATTTCCGCAATGCCCAAGGCTGACCGCTGAACTACTCTGCCGCTGCTCTGCCTCTGTGCTGCTGGCTGCCGCTAAATAGCTGAACCAGCTGATGATCATGTAACATTTCGATACTGTTTCCCGACAACATTTGCCTTCTTGCCTCTAATTGAATTAGGGCATTCATGTACCTCACAAGGGGTGCCGCAAGAACGGGGCTGGTCCGGAGCCGTTCCGCTCCGGCAGGGACGGCAGGGTCGGGCGAACTGAGGGCGGCCAAATACGAGAACGAAGCTGCGGTGGCGGCGGGCGGGTCAGCGGGCGACTCAGTCGGCGATCCGACCTCCATCGCACCGATCCTCGCTCCAGAGGACCTCAGCTAAGCGTATACGTCGGAACAGTGGGGCTGAACCTTTCGCCCCGGACTGCGTGCGGGGAAGGAGTGGGTGCGCAGGGCGGCGAGAAAGTGAGTTGTCTGTTGTTGCCGCGCGATGGTGTTGTCGGCCGGACCGTTCTCCGCCGTCCGGCGGCCGCCGGGTGCGATACGCATATTCACCTAAAGCCCTCACCGAGCCCGACCTCTGCGACGAGGATTCGGGGCATTCAAGGACAATATGCAGGTGCTTGTGGCCGGTCAAGGATACTCTCGCAATATGTGCGTTGACCGCCGGCTGCCTTAATATCGGCCATACAATTACAATGATTGTGGGCAGCCCAGCACCACAGACAATACTGTAGGGTTTCCTTGGGAGGAACGACCTAGGAAACCCTGGTTTTCGCGGCGCCGTCAAGGTTAAGTGACGTCCCTGCCGGCCCGGTACGCCAGTACCGGCCGGCGCCGGTCCGGCGGCGCCCTTTAACCGAGTATAAAGGGCGGCCGCGGACCGGGGGCGCCTTCAGTTGTTGGAAGGCACCCGACTATATTGTCTTCTACGACTGGTACATTTTCGTTTCTTCTTCGACTACAAAAAATCAAATTTCTTCTGCGTTCTGTAGTGTGTTTGATCCGGCACTCACCATGGCTCGCTCCGCGAGTCCGTCTTGGGCGTGGCTCCTTGTCTCGCTTGTGGTGCTGTCGCCATGCTTTCTCGTCTCTGTTTTAGCAGTAGACAAGTTTGACCTCGTTTGGAACGAGTTACTGGACTCTCGCAAAGCTCTTCGTGAGCAACTCGTTACGCGCGAAAATCATCTCAATGTCCTAGGTGGTGACACTCTACTTGTAGACGGGGTAGCTGAATCTCCCCCTCTCGTCGCAGCTAGACATGCCGTAGCTGATACTTCTGCTGCTCTACTCCGTATTGAACGTGAGGTCTCTGAGCTTAGGCAGGCGGTCGCGTCGTCGAGCGGTCCGTCCACTTCGGCTTCAGCTTAGAAACGCGTTGCGGGGGGGGACGCCGACTACGACCGCAAGGGCAAGAGACCAGCTCAACCTCCGGCTGTGGAAGCACCGTCTCGCTCCATCAACGCACCCGAGGATGGCTGGCTGGACAAAGATGGTAAGGTTCACCGCCGCCATACCGCTGATGCTCGTATCCTTCAACGCGACCTAGACGACGTCTTCCAGATCTATGACCTTTTGGCACCGGCGGAGGAGCCTCTGCGTGACTTGGTAGAGGACGGCACCGATCCTCCTGCTTCCTCGCCAGCTTCGTCTGCGGAGCTGTTCAAGTCGATTACCGCGGCACTGGCATTCTGTACCACTGTGGCTCTTGGGATTAACAAGCGTGGCAAGAAGCTGCATGTGGAGCACGAGTACGGCGCGGAAGTCGCCAAGGAGTTCGATGCTGTGGACCCTCTCGGCGAGAAGGGCTCAGCGGACAACAAGGAGCTGAAGAAGGCGATTGAGAAGGTCAAGGCCCAGAAACCTTCCTCTTCTTCTTCGCGCGCGAAGCCTTCTTCCTCTTCTCGCAAGCCCGAGTCTTTTCGCCGCGGGAGCGACAACCGGAGGGAGAGCGGCCGTCGCGAGGAGAAGTCTCCTCCTGGTCGGTCTTCTGCTGCGGACATCACCTGCTATCGCTGCCAGAGGAAAGGTCACTTCAGTAGGGACTGCCCGAGTGCACGTCGCTGAAGCTGTGGAGTCTGCAATCCTCCTGGCCTGGCCAGTGATGGTGTTCGTGTAGCTGCAGTTAGGCCTCCGGGCAGCTGTTAGCCCTCCTCCGGGAGCAGAGCTCAGGCTCGTGTCATAACAGCTCTGTCCTCCTCCGGGAGAGTCACCTGTTGGGTGGTGTATCTCCGAGAGATATCTCGATCGTATGTAATGTATATGATGTCCAATGCGACTCTGTGCTGCCCCTGACAGTTGCCTCTGCAACTTTCCATAAGTTGGCCGGCGATGCATTCGTGTAAAGAGCGGCACACCCTGTGTGACGATTCATATCTCCCGTTGTGTCGGAGCGATATTTAATTTGAAAATACTGTTATTTTCAGTTTCAGACGATTTTGAGTTCAAACTCACTGTTTGATTCATGCAGCAGTCATCCTGGCTGCTCGCTGACCACTATGATGTTGTCTGTGGCGTTGGCATTTTGTGACAGTTTTAACGTCAGCTATTTTTGAGCTTCCTCATGAGCCGGCTCTGGACGTCAATTCTCCTGTGGAATCGGCCGGTAGTATCCGTAAAGGCTGGCAATTTTGGAACAGCATCACTGACTCAGTCAGAGACATTCAAATCTGAGATTGGGTCAGGCATGGCTACCGTTTGAACTGGGTTGATGGTCCCGCACCACCCAGCCATCTGCCAAATCACCCTTCCGCGCTGCAGCACCCCGATTTTATTGATGGGCAGATCGCTCGGTTATTGCCGCTGGGCCATATCAGAGAAGAGCCTATGCGCCCTGTGGTGCTGAATCCTCTGGGTGTGGTTCCCAAGCCCCATGGTGGACTCAGGCTGATCTGCGATCAGCGTCATGTCAACAAACACTTGGTTTACACTCCCTTCAAGATGGAGTCGTTATCTATGTTGTCAGACCTGGTGAATCCCGGCGACATGCTGACCAGCATGGATCTGACTCAGGGCTATTACCATGTCCGCCTCCATGACTCAGCTGCTCCTTACATCGGGTTTGAATGGAGAGGAAGATTCTACACCTGGCGAGTTCTATGCTTTGGGCTGTCTGATGCCCCCCGCTGCTTTTCTAAAGTCATGGGAGTTCTGGTGCGACACTGGCGCAGTAGGGGCATCAAGATGCTCTGCTATCTGGATGACTGGTTGTTCATCTCTTGCTCTGTCAGAAAGGCACATTTAACTACTCAGCAAGTGCTGGCCGATGTTGAGCGCGCTCATGCCAACATCAACTTCAAAAAATCCAGTGTGAACCCCAGCCCCACCATCACCCACCTGGGGTTTGATCTGGACACCGTGGCTGGTACCTTCTCTGTGCCTCAGAGGCGATGGGATGCCCTTCAGCTCGACATCCAGTCCCTGCTGCATGGCCACCGCAAGCGCCACAAAGTCAAGTTCTTGGCCAGTTGTACCGGGAAATTGATTTCCATGGGGCTAGCGTTGGGCCCAGTTTCTCGCCTCTTTTCCAGAGGTCTGTATGCCAACATTGCGCAAGCAGAACGGTGGGGTCACCCACGATGCCCTCTCTGAGGAATCCCGTGAGGAGCTACGGTTCTGGGCCCGAGTGTCTCGGCAGCAGTTTACTGGGCGCATCGTACCTGACCTGGACAGCAAACTGTCCGTTTTCTTGGAGTGTGATGCCTCGGGCATCAGCTGGGGCGGCCTGGCCAGACCGACAGATGGCAGCTCCGACCCGTCGCGAAAGCTCACGGCTTCTTCCTTCCGTGGGAACGTGTAGAGTTCTCGACACACTTACCGTGAGACTAGAGGTCTACTCTTTGTCCTGAAGTCCCTATGACACCTGAACGCAGGCAGACGAGTGCAGGTCCAAGTAGATAATAAAAGTATGCTACGGGTTTGCCGGCACGGCTCTCGCTCGAGCCTGTCGCTGAACTCTGTTGCTCAACAAGTCTACCTCATGTGTCTCTGCTTGGGAGCGTCACTCTCTATTGTGTGGGCGTCCCGAGATGAGAGTCCGGACTCCGACGAGATTTCTAAGATGCCCGACAAAGACGATTGGCAACTGCTGACCAAGTTTTTCCGGCGCCTCAGCTTGAAGTGGGGCATCCACCATATTGCCGGTTCGCATCCGATCTGAACCATCAAGTACCAAGATTCTACTCACGTTTCTGGTGCCCTGGATGCGAGGGCGTCGATGCTTTCAGCCACTTCTGGGGCGGTAATGTGAATAACTGGATTAATGCTCCGTTTAGCTGCATTGACCGGGTTATGCGCAAGCTGAAAGCTGACCGCGCGGTCGCTACAATTATAGTACCTCTATGGCCTAGTCAGTCCTGGTGGATTTTGGTAGCTCCTGACGGTAGGCACTTGGCTGACTGTGTGGTCGATTGGGTCATGCTCGACAGCGGCGAGGAGCTATTCAGTTCTGGCGAGGGCAGTGGTAACAACCGCCCGAGCTGCTCCAGGAACTGGCGCGTCCTTGCTCTGCGTGCCGACTGCCGGCCTGGCGCGCGGCGCACCCCATCACACCACCGTTGCCTCCACCCGAAATGGTGTGACAGTCACGGCTCATGAGTCAGCCATCACCCGTGGGTGTACCTCCGCCTGGCCGAGTAACCCGGTGGCTTCCTCCGACGTCGCCGGCACATCTTTGTTTAATGCTTTGATCTCATCAGCTCCACAGCAGTGGGCTGCTGGCTCTAATCGTGGCTATGCCTACATATGGAATCGCTTTGTGATGTTCTGCGAGGCTCGGACACCCCCCATGTGCCCAATGCCAGCAGCCCCGATTGTGGTGGCTATGTTTTTACAAGCTCGGTTGGACGCCCGTTCTACCAACAGCTATTCAGTGATCAAGTCTGCGTTTGCGGCTATATCACAGATGCACCGGCTGAATATGCATCCCAGTCCTACCTTGTCCCCGTGCTGCGCCTCTGTCCGGGCGGCAGCCAAGCGCACCCTGCTGGGGCTCGCCGTGAGGAACGCCAAGGAACCCTTCGCATGGTCTGACATCGCGAAGCTGGTTCGCCTTCGCTGCAAGGACGACTCAGGTATTTGTTCCTGGATAGTGGCAGTCGCCGCAGCCGTCAGTTTTGCCGGCTTCTGCAGCTACAGCGACCTCCGGGTCCTTCGGTGGGAGGACGTCTCCTTCCTCCCGACTTATCTATAATTCCGCTTCGTGAAGCGCAAGAACGACCAGCACCGCCTGTGTGGCAAGGTGCGGGTCGCCAAGATGCACGGCGCCGTGGTGTGTGTCTATGGACTCCTGCGCCGGTACCCGGCAGTCATGATCCGCTGGGCAACACCCACCCTGCCAGTGTTCCCGGGGTTCAGCGGCACAGCCCTACGGCACAAGGGCGAGCTAGGGATAGTTCCTTCCTCCTCCCCTATTGAGTATCCCACGTTCATACGCTACCTTGCGCGGTGGTTGGGTCCGCTGCTCACCCCTGCGATGACTGAGTTTGCTTTCTTGACCCGGTTCGGCACCTAGTCCAGCCGAAGTGGCGGCGCTTCCGCCGCCGCTAACGCAGACATCCCGTTCGCAACATGGGGCCAGCATGGTGGCTGGAAGTCAACCTCTGCTCAGCTCCGCTATATGTAGATGGATGAGGAGCACGTTCTCTCCGTGTCGCGTGCAAGCATGTCACTTGCCGAAGAGGACGAACTGGACGATAGCGACGGTGACGGTTCACCATCCGACACTGACTCGGATCCCTCCCGGGACGCAACTTAGGTCCCGTTCTAGTGGCATTTTTTATTCCGTACTGGTGATGCCCCGTTCCTGTGTCCTGTACCTGATTGAATGTAATTCCCTGTATAATTTGGCTCACATATGTCCGTGTACGGGCTCCGCCAGACCGGCCACTGTTCTTTCATCTGTTGGACCTTTCGGTCCCAGCCGACCCCGTACATTTTGATGCAAAATCTACGCTGTCTAGCTGCGAAAACTGTAGGGTTTCCTTGGGAGGAACGACCTAGGAAACCCTGGTTTTCGCGGCGCCGTCGGGGTTAAGTGACGTCCCTGCCGGCCCGGTACGCCAGTACCGCCCGGCGCCGGTCCGGCGGCGCCCTTTAACCGATTATAAAGGGCGGCCGCGGACCGGGGGCGCCTTCAGCTGTTGGAAGGCACCCGACTATACAGTATTGTCTCCCACCCACCCGCCCGGAGACAACTATTCGCTTGTGTGGTACGTTTCCGGATGCTGCTCGATTTATTTATATTAGGGATAGTCTGGTTAGTTGTGAAAGCGCCTGAGGTGGGGAGTGAATATCATTTTGATATACGCCATCCCACATACAGGGGTGTTGCGTGTCCGATAAGCCCAGGTGCGGCAGCAATTAGTCAGGCTTTCCCAGCATCTTAGCCGTGATGAGAGGCCGAGAGCAGCATAGCGGAATGTACTGTCCTGATGAGCCACGTGATCGCTGGTGGCATGTAATAATCTACAAACACCGGCGGCGGGGGCTCGGGACGTGCGGGGCCTTTCCGGACACCATCCGGTCTAGCGGCCCCGTACCAGTCGTGGATCCTTCGGTCCCAGCCGACCCCGTACATTTTGATGCAAAATCTGCCGATAATCATCTACGCTGTCTATAGCTGCGAAAACCGGGTTTTGTTCTACGACAAGGGGTTGAAGTGAACCTCCCTCTAGCTTAAAAATTCTTCAAACGCAGACGGCCAAAGCGGAGAGCGCGCGTTGTGCGCGACCGTGCGCCCCTTCCCAAAACATCATTTCGCCGCCACTAGTCGCTACTGTCACCAGAGCTCGTCTGAAGTCGGCGAAGCAGACCAGCAAGGTGGAGCATTCCACTGCGCGTTCCATCCGCGTGTGTAGAACTTTCCAGAACCACCACCACTAGTCCAGCGCCACGCTAGGGCCGTGGACCACCGCCCCTGTCATACCCCGATTGGGTCGTCCTTCCTGATACGCGCCCTCCCTACAGGTGCGCCTTTGCGCCCCCCCCCCCCCCCCCCCCCGGTCGATATCAGGACACGGTTCCAACTGTATTCGAGGGGCGCGTGCCGCGCCGCCGCTGTGGCCTCGTCTTCGCCGTGCCCTCTTCGCGCCCTCATCGCTCGCGCATCCCTGACTCAGCGCGGCAAGCCTTCACATAACGACTGCTTATGCTTTCATATCCGTAGACAAGCCGCGAGCAACCTGGTGGTTACGACTATCTCACTTCGTTTTCTGCCCAGCCGGGCTGTTCCTCTCGCGGTGGTTGGCAGACCGCCGGCCGCGCCGGACTCCGCCGCCTGGTATTTCGCGCGCGCCGAAGCACACCGTAGTATATTACGTGTTTACATAACTACCGCCACGGCGTGCGGCGCTGCTGGGCCGTCGGCCCCCGCGCCCCGTCCCCTTCAGCGCGGCTTTGCGCAACGCTAGTAGCCAAGCAGCGGTGTGTGTGGCCACGTGACGTTCAGAACATGTTGTGCCAGCGCGATCTTTGCTGCTCTGGCAGTTCAGGGCCCGGGGCCCTACCGCGAGGGAGCGTGCAGCCACCGGGAAAACACACTGCTCGGTGGGTCGAGGCCGGAACGCTGAAATAATACATACATAATAAATCTGCGCTACCCTCGAACGGGTACCAGTAATCCTTGTCGGTGAGGACCAGCAGTAGTACCCCCATAATGCGACATTCAGCTCCGCAGCCCTCCCTTTCATGTGTATCGACTATGCAGTCACAAGCACTTGTCAGCTTGGACCGCGGCGTTTTCAGCAGCATCCCGCCCTTACTAGGAGCAGGAGCCTGTGTAACCACTGCCTGCCTGCCTGCCTGCTGACTCAGCCACGCCTCTCTTACCCTGCAAGGTGAACACTACGCCTCTAGCAGGCCAACATGGGACGGGAGCCCCAGGGCGGCACGTCGCTGCTCATTCGCAACCTGGCGAAGAGCGCACGTGCGGAGGATGTGCGCTACGCCGCCAGCAAGTATGGCGAAGTGAGGGATGTGTATCTGCCCATGGATTACTACACCAAGTGAGTGCGCCTCCAGCCGCTGTTCCCCCCTGCTTCCAATCCCGCACCGGTGAAGCCACCGGGAATGAACTCGGTCAGTCTGAGCAATATGGTGGTATTGCTTCATGACAGGGAGCCTCGCGGCATTGGCTTTGTTGAGTTTGTGGACCCGCGCGATGCGGAGGACTGCAAGTACGGCCTGGATGGGAAGTTCATTGATGGGCGTGAGGTGAAGGTGGTGTTTGCTGAGCGTGGCCGGAAACGCCCGGAGGACTTCATGCGTGGCGGCGGCGGCGGTACGGACGCCTTCTGCACACCCGCTGTTCCCAAAACACATTGCCCTGCACGCTTTGACCTGTTGTCGGCGCCTTGACACCTTGTCCTTCCGGTCTACTCAGGTGGTCGCGGTGGCTACGGTGGGGGCGGCGGCTATGACCGCCGCGATGATCGCCGTGGTGGTGGCTACGATCGCGACCGCGGCTACGACCGCCGCGATGACCGCCACGATGATCGCCGCGGTGGCTACGATCGTGACCGTAGCTACGACCGCCGTGACGATCGCCGTGACCGCCGTCGCAGCTACAGCCGCGACCGCTCTCCTCCTCGCAGGAGCCGCACCCCAATGGAGCGTCGCCGCGACAGTCGTGACAGGTCGCCGCCGCCCAGGCGGTGAGTGCACACCACTCTGTTGGCATCTACTAGCCCATTACCAGCGCTGCGCACGACATATGTGTTGCTGCTCGCTGCGACTTTCACGATGAATACTCTGTGATTTTTTGTCCACCGCAGGGATTCCCGCGAGAGGCTGCCTCCCAGGGACGACCGTGCCCGCTCCCCTATGGATGATCGCCGCAGTCGCTCCCCTATGGAGGACCGCCCGCCTCCTCCCCGGCGTTCCCCCAGAGATGATGCCGCCTACGCTTCACCTGGTGACGAGCATGATGCTTCTCCTGCTCGCGGGTCCCCACCCCGCGACTCGCCACCTCGTGACATCTCTCCTCGGGACTCTCCGCTGCGCGAGCAGCATGACAACTGAGGTGCACCCCAATGCCTGCCTCTGTTTATACAGCATTGTAGTCCTGTCTGCAACTGCCCAATACCAGATATTCATAGATGGCTGAGAAATTGCTGGCACTGCGCAGGACGCCTCTCAAGATAAACAGAATCCCCTTTTTGTGGCGGCTCCCCCCTCACTCGCAGTGCTGCAGCTGCATGCCCCCCCCCCCCCCCTCCTCCCCACATCCATGTCTGCATAACATCCATGTCTGCATAAGTGTTGTGATTTGCAGCATAAGTTAGTCCATGCTGAAGTGGAAGTGGATACCTAGCCTGGAGGCAGTCAGTCGCCTCTGCCTCAGTGCGCTGAAGGCTTCCAATGCATACCAAGGCTCATCGCCAAGGCGCACTAGAAGAGGCCAATGAAGGCTTTCGTCCTCATGGCTCAAGCCAAGGATGCGACGTGTATAGTGATGCCCAATACTTTTCAATGACCCGATGAGCAAGCGCCCCATGTGTTGAGATGGGGATCAAGCACGGGATCAAGCCGCGGTGTGATGGGGAGCAAGCAAGGGGCTGAAGTAGTACTTTTCTATCCCTCGCAAGCCATGCCCGAGTCCTGCGCCCAAGTATGCAGATGTGTTCCCACTCCGTACGATCCAGCTTCTGCTGCGTTTCCATCCATGCTGCCCTCTCCTGGCCCCTGTGTACTAACTGCTTAACAGTGAATGTCACTTACAGCATCACCCTGCTAATGCTATGTGTGGTTTCGGCATGAGAAACATTGCCAGGTCTGAGGCTGAGGTTGCAAGGCTCGAGCCACATGATGGAACGCCCCATTTGGGATCCCAGGCCTACCCACCGTGGCAAATAGAGTGAAGAGCCGGTACTGTGGGCTGGAATACGAAGCTATCGGTGTATCAAGCTGGGCGGAAGGCAGAGTGATGGCAGACGATGTTCCAGGATTTTGTGGCCTGACGAACAGGCGAACACCCAGGATGAGCGCGAACAACCACCAACATATTGCTTATTGTCTGCTTCACGATTCATCGAACTGCAGAGGGACGCAGGCAAGTGAGAATCTGGAGCTGATTGCATTAGTGCTTGCATTAGGCAGCTATACGGTCAGATTTCAGGTCCGCAGTTAAACAGGTAAGTGTGACATGCACCCTGAGCGAGAATAGCTCTGTGTATCCCACTGAAAGCATAAACAGAACAAGAAGGACGCACTGTGCTAGTTTGTTGTGTTGTTTGCCATATTGGTTTTGGGAACTAATCTGCAGCGCGTTGCGACTGGAATGTAAGTGCTGCCACAGGCATGTACACTCTCGGCTTGCATCCCTGACTCACGCCTTTGTAGCCCCGGGTCAGGCACAAACTTACAATTATGACTGTGATGAAGTAGACATATTGGCGCCTTTGGTATAAACGAGTATAATTACCAGTCATATGATGGGCCATTACTCCGGACTCGCGAGCTACTCGGTATGTCCGAAGCTCTACAGGTGCAAACGGAGTCCTTAATCGGTTGCATCACCCGCCGCATTCACACCTGGACTCGTACCAGTAGGGGATAGGTCGATAGGTCTTGCTTTGCAAGTTATCAGACTGTAGGTGCAAGTCTGGCAGGAGGTTCCGGCGCCAGGGTATCAGTCGCAGCGACAGATCATACAAAGTTGTAAGAGTTCACCAGTAGCAGTAAGCAATCGCAGCGAAACTGGGCGGCAAGTCTGCAGAGAGCACACCTCGCATGTGATGCTGAGCGAGAATACGAGGAGGGTTCGCTGAGGAAAGGTGGCTAGCATGTTCCGGCAATTTTCGCTACACCTAAATTATAATAGCCTGTGGACAAAGAAAAGGCTTGTTCGAGTATTGGACAGGAAACTCCAAAGATTTCGAAAATACCACCGTCCCTTCCGAAAACCCTACAGAAACAGGTTTTCTGAAAATACCCTATAATAATGTGTAGCCACAGCCCACCGCCAGGTATATAAGGATTTGGGTTGGGACAAGAGAATTTTCTGAATCCTTGGGGTTGAGTTTCTGCATGTCCTAAGTGCCTTTGTTCAGGAGCTATGTAGCTACAATGATAATGCAAGTGGCAATCCTATCCCAAACCCCTTATTAGTACTTTGTCCCTAAATGTAACACGGTAGGTCCTTAAATGTCCGGGAAAACGGCCCGGGAGTTCGATGTGCATATGACAGATGCGATACAAATGAAATCAAGTAGAAAGCAAATAAGCATCAATGCCAAATAACATAGGGCGGAGCCTGGGGCAAAGAAGTAGCAAAGTGAAAGCTGAATCAGGGCCAGCCAGCCTCAGAGGTTTCACTTCCCAAACCGCATTATGAGTGGACAGCAAAGATAGAATTCAAAAGCTACAGGTAGTAGCTATCAGCCAGCGCTGAAAACAGAAGATGAAAATACAGAGAGAGCTGAACGGACAGTCTCAGATCCTGGGGGGATCAACGCACAGGTGCATTATCAGAGATATGTTACACGTACATGCTATAGGAAGCCGTGTACACATCTGGCGATGTACATCTAATCAGTCCTTCTGTGCATTGGGGCAGTGATGTTTCATGTGGCCAAATGCGCCACAGTCATGGCAGGGGCCGAGCGACAATAACACAACCACCAGAAGGTTGATAGTGAATGGTGAATGGTTATTGTGCTGCGCCAGTAATTTGCTAGCCATAACATAGGTCATAGCTAGGGGATCGAAACTATTATAATAACCTCGCCCTCCATAATCACTACCAGCGCTGTTGCCACCACAGCCACTACGCTTGCTGCGTTGCCACGACCACCACCACCACCTCCTCCTCCAGTTGTCTTTGGCGCCTCACACGAGCACACACGAGCCCGCTTCACACGGGGATATGGTAGCCGGCACGCTCTCAGGTTTTGCATAGGGGCAAAACTGTGTTGTAGACACTTTGTCACTCAGCATCCAGGAGGACCCCATCTGCATCACCTGTCCATCAGCGTAATTCATCATCAGTGGGCGCATCATAGCAACATGATTGGGGGGAACAGAGATGGAGTAAACCTCACCTTATGACCCTGCACACACTGCGTACAATGTGGGGATGTACTCCCACACGGGGTTCTTCTTCTGTGCGTGTAGTACTCCAGCTCCACAGGGGCAGCACAACTGATGCGGTAATCGCAGACAAAAACAGCATGATGAGGATGGTCCTCATTCAGGGGTTGCATGCCGCACGTGAAGATGCCATAGTCATGACCATCAAGGCCATTGGCAGCCAAGCACCTGCACCGTAGGTGGATTAGTGGCATGTGAGATACAGTTGTTGTATGTATGACATGTAGCATGCAAGGTGGGGCAGAGGAGCTCACCGCCAGTTGGTAGTCTGGTCTGGCGAGACGGGGTCATCAGCAATCCGCATTGGAAGCCTCTTGTTGTCAGGTATCTTCTCGGAAAAGATGCATCTCGGCTCAAGGCAGCCTGGCTCCTTGCAGCGCACCACCCCACGCAAGCGCTGCTGAGTAGCTCCGATCTTGAAGCTCGTCCGATTGCCATCTACAAGAGCCCGTGATGACACAACAACGGCAGTGTCTTGTCTAGCTGCATGCGCTGCTGGCCGAGCATCCGGCCGAGCATTTCGGCCATGGGCCTTGCCTCGGCCGGCAGCGGTCGCATCAATAATTATGACATGTGGCCCAGCTCAGCCGACGCCGCCCAGTACTGCTTGAGGCATGGAAATAAAGTTTCGACCCCAAAGTAGTTCCCCCCCCCCCCTGCCCTCTCCGGTAATCCGGAAATCCGGTGCCGAAAACATAATAGCATTAAATCGAACCTGCCTTATTCGAACACGGGCTTTTATTAATCCTCGATAGTAACGGTAAAAAAATCCGAAATTTCTCTAAAATGTGAAGGGGGTGAATCCGTGCATGCCAGCGCAGGCACCCGCCTTCAGCAAACCCTACTCGTACGAGAATATCTGGCATGTTGAGGAAAGTGACGGATGACAATCCTTCATGCTGGGGAAAGTGACGTGTTACGACAACCGTAGGAGGAATATCGCGACTGTATCAAGGAATAATATCCATCTGTTGTCTGACGACGGGCGTGCTGTGTGATTGACGTACTGGTACGGACTATCCTACAGACAGAATATCCTTACCCGCATCACCTTTTAGTCGCTATCTGTTCTGTAGCGACTATTTCTCCACTTTTTAGAATTAAATAACAGCAGCAGCGTACTAGATGCTGGATGGGATGGCGGCGGAAGATACATACAATAATGATTACATGTGCTATATGCAACATTCAAGAAATCCATACAGAAATCCAAAAGGAAATACATGCAATAATACTACCGTATGAATTTTGCTATATAGTCGCGAGTAAAATATTGTAGTACGAGCCGTGATGAAAAGTGCCCGGAATCTATTTCAAGTACGTGTTACTACTGGTCCCAGGGTGGATGGTGCCCGCATATTATACGCGGATACTTGTACGAGGACTAAAAGTTCTACTTTCCCGCCCCCGGGACAGGACTGGCAACGCCCCCTTGAAGCGTCTACGACGGCCGTTTATTGGCAGCGATACAGTTACTCCACAGCAAATAAAGCCCTTGGCATAGCTACCGTCTATAGCAGTAATATCAGGCGAATTTTCCGAAGCATTCCGCAAGACTAATTGAACAGCAGTGATTTAATTTCTAACACTTTTGGATCACCGCCGTCTAAACTAGGATCACTGCTGCCATCAAAATACCCGGTACTGCTATACTACCTGTACGAGCACCGATACTAATACAGCAATAATGATTATTTATCGTTATATGGTGTACATCAATATCGGAAAATAAATGATAAAACAAAAATTTAATAAGGATTAATGATGATGTATAACACTGAATAATATAACGCATGATGATCGGACGGCCATAGGTGGCCCGCCGACTGTACAGTACTACCGGCTGTACGGTACGGAGTCTCAGCGCGGAATTATGACGGAATGTATAACGGATATATTTTTGATCTATCTAAGAATCTATGCGAAAAAACGACTGCAGGTGGCGCACGAGGTCAAGTGTTGGGGAGGCTTCGGCCGATGTCCCGGGGCGAACTTTACTTTACAGCCGAATTGCCGTGTTGGGATTACTTTTATAGTCGTTTTTATGTCTTCCCCCGACCCCCGATCCCCCGACCCCCGGCTTCTGGCTGTGGCGTGGCCGGTGGGCGCTGCAGCACCGTGGGGCGTCCTCCGGCCCCTCCATGCCCCTCTGGTAGGGGGTCTCCCGTGGGGCTCGCGGTCCCGGCGGGGGCGGCGGCGGTAGGTTGGTGGGCGCGCGGCGCTGCGATGGCGCGGGTAGGTGCAGTCGTCGACGCCCGGCGGGGGCGTTGACTAGCAGTTCCGGTGTTGCGATGGCAGATGCGGACGCACCTACCAGCCGCCCGCCCCCCTTTGCACGCACCTGAACCACGGGATGGAGTCCGACGACCCGGCGGTAGCTGCAATGCACCTCGCCTACGCTGCGATTTTCGACCCCTCTGTGTATGTGCGGTGCGCCCCACGAGCCGGCTGCCCGCGCTCGGGCCACCACGTGTTCCATGGCGCGCGAGCGGCGGCCCATGCCGCCACCTGCAAGCTCTGCAGCCCCCCTCCTCCCACGACTCCGCCCCCCGGTGTGGCTCTCCATGCGTCGGCAGCTGGCGTGCGGGCGCTGCAGCGCCAGCACGCGCCGGCTGCTGCCTCAGCCGCCCATGATGCCGCCCTCGCGGCTACCGCTCGGTGGTGCGCTACCAGCGACGTCTACCGCAAGATGCCCCGTACGCCGGTACGGCTGTCGGCGTCTGTCCCGCGGCTCGGCCTGTCCTCTCCCCCCTGCTAGACCGTATGCTGGCCTATGCTGACCGCTTCCCTCCTACCGACGACCGGTCGTACGGGGCCGAAGGCGTTGTCTGCGTATTTGCGGAGCCAATACTGCGACCCTACCCATCCTGCAGCCCGGCTCGCTGCTCCCACTGTAAGATGCTCCGAGCACTTCCACTCACCATCACCTCCGCGGTTGAGCCGCTTAGGTTATGGGCCCTCACACGTCACGTGGGCGCGAGCGGGTACAAGGAGAAGTCCGTGCGTTCGGCGCACGTCCGGAGTCGTTTGAAAAACGGCCGAGGCGGCTGCCACAAGCAAGGGCGCCGAAAACTAGCCCACAAGGGGCGAGGGATGCGAGCTGAGCCTCCGGGGCCAGTGCACAACCCTCCCGACACCGTATCGGGCTTCCGCCTACCGGCCCGAGAGAGCCAGCCTCCGGGGCTGCGCTCAACATACCTTATCGGGGTTCCGCCTACCGGCCCGAGAGAGCCAGCCTCCGGGGCTGCGCTCAACAGACAAGTCCCCGGGATTCTCTCGAACCACAGCTGTACTTAGCTACAATTAGATTCAAACCTTAGATAGTAGATTCGAACACACACCCACACACCCACACACCTCGCGTCCAACCATGCCGTCGCATGTCGTGGTTCCACGAGCAGTATCACCGGAGGCAGACGGTGAAACGACCGGCGAGCCCGCTGGTGGCTTTTGTTCAGTGGAAGGACCGCCAGGCGACCGTCGCGAAGCGGATGAGAGCTGCTGGAGCGTTTCAGAGCGGAGCGCGTCATTTAGAAGCCGGCCAAGATCGTCGCAGCGAGAACAACACGCAAACCGCCCAGGCGCCTACCTACCCAGGTCCCGCCTATCACATCCCACTTACAGGAATCAACAACGTGGTGCTCTTGCCGCCGACGCTTGACCGCGTAGCGAACATCCTTTTCGTCGTGCAATACTTTCTGTTTCGTGCAGTGCTCCGTGCTTCATACAGCGGCAATAGATCGCCACAGAGCGACTTCTCCGCGGCAGCACGCGCATCTACGGCACCGTGCTCGTGGATCATATCGGCGGCCGCTGCGACGACCCTTGCGCCTACTGCGCAGATCTTCATGGCGGCAAACCCGATGCACCGACGGCGACGGCGACAAGGGCAGCCAGTGCGGCGGCCGGGTGTACGAGACCACCAACTTCCGCGCCGCGCCCGACGGCTGCTACTGCCGCTGTATCATCGGCGAGCGCACTGGCGATCGCGAGGAGGGCGAGTGCATCATCTGGATAAGCATCCTACCTACGACGGGCAGCCCAACTACGAGCGGCCTGTGTATGAGCAGCATGGGCTCCCCCTGACTGCGTTGGCTATCTGCCCTTGGGCATGGAGTCGTGCGCGCGCGATGGGGCTAGCGTCGACGGAGCAGCGCTACTACTGGGCGCCGGCAGCTCAGCTACGAGCAGCCCGCCCCGTGCGTGCTCCCGCGCATGCGTTGGCTACCAGCAGCTCGTGCTCAGCAGCCCCGCCCGCCGCTTGCGGAGAGGCTGCCAGAAGCATCTTGCGCAGCGCACTGCCCGACATCCCCCAGGGCACGAGGATGACGCCCTCGCGGCTTCATCACCAGCCCGCTCCGGCTCAACAGCTCCACAGCGGAGCGACAGTACAACATGGAGTGCAATGCATGCGGAAGCGCGTCGCCCGGAAGCTATCAAGAATGTATAGAGAAGTCACAATTAAAACTGCTGCTATTCAATACTACTGTATTAGCGCCAGATTCCGAATATTGTTCCAATTGCACACAGTGGTCAAGCGGAGATGACCCCCGTGTACAATTGAGGGGGGCTGTTGGAATCTGCCCGATACCCTAGCACCGGCCGGGCACATGTCGCGCGCGCCTTTGCGCGCGCGTGCCTGTCTCCCGTCCCGCCGGGCGCTCTGCTTCCACTCTCTTCCTGTCCACAGTCCCCGCAGCTCGAGCCCGGCTCGCTGCTGTGGGTTAACCGCTGCCTGGCGCGGGGCGGTGCCACTCGCGCACTGCGGCTTTCTTGGCGAGTGGTACCGTCTTTGCGCTCCACAAGAACGACCCCGCCGCGCGCGAGGAGCGGGCGAAGACCGGCAAGCCGCTGCGAGTACGCCGCCCGCAAAGTGTGGCTGCTGGTCGTATGCGCGGTGTGGCAGACCGGCTTCCTCAGCCGCGTGATGCCGCCGTCGGAGCTGGACCCTTTCTTGGAGGCCGTGGACGCCGCCAACATGTCGGCTGCGTTTGCGTTGCTTGGTTTGGACGCTTGCGACCAGTCTACACCGCGCATGGAGGCTGCGATCGTCCATATGAGTATGCCCGCGGATTTTGGCGGTTTGAATGTGGCCTTGCTGCAGTATGAGGCCCCCGTGGCGTTTTATTCCGCGCAATCGGTTGTCCGGCCAAAGTTGGTACGGGAGTACGGGCCCGCCCTCGCTCGGCCCCTTGTACGAGGTTGTTCGCGCCGAGGTGTCGTCCGTGGCTACGAGTGCTTTGCCATGGTCATGACGAGACGCGCCGCGTATACGAGACTGTACGGGCCCTCACCACGTTAATGCAGGAAGATGTGCCGCGCGCATGCGCCGCGTATAGGCACGCCCACGAGATATTTGCGGTACTTACGGTCGGTAATGCTACGACCACCGCTGCACCGGATCCGTCACCTGGAACTACGGCCCATACGGGTACGAGCACTAGCGGAGGACTGCGCGTCACCACATCTCCTTCTACGGCCACTCCCCATGGAGTTGGTATTGGTGAGGCCGCCTCTACTGCCCAGCCATCGCTTCCTATCAGTGGTACGAGTACTGCCAATACCGTTACTACATGCGCATCTATAGCTCTCAAGATACCGTCGCCCCGAATTAGTGGCACCCCCTCCGTCACTGGCATCTCCTTCCCTACTAGAACCTCAGCCAGGCGGTACTACCGCTCCGCCCTCGGGTACGGGTGCTGCCTCCGATGATCAACCCACGACGACCATGGTTGTCCAACATCACCTCAGCCGTGTGATTTGCTTGCGTGACTTCGTGGCCCTCGCTCTTGGCTTCCAACGTATGGGTGCCGCGGCCTCGCGCCTTGATACCATGCGCTTGTACATCGCATGCGGGCCGGGCTCCCTATCGCTTTTCCAGTCGGATCACGAGTCAGCCCGCAAGATTCCCCACGCACGCTGCTTATTTGGCCGCCGCTGCGCGGGTGCTGGGCCTTCGCCCGCGCGGGGGTTCCGCGCTTGTCACATGCCCTGGCCTCACGTGTGGTATTGACCCCTTATGGCTTCGCTCTACGGATGGCTCGAACCGGATTGCCACGGATTTCGTCGTGGATCATCCGCCCACCTGCCCCGTTGCAAACTACAAGCACCGCATGCATACCGCTTTGAAAAATCTATGGGCTTCCGTGGCGATCGAAGCGGGGGCGGTGCTCGACCGGGACCGCTCGGGAGTCGGCGACTTGACCCTTGAGACGAGTGGGCTGCGCCCAGCGGACCGCCCGCGGCCGTCAGATATTTGACGCTGGCGCGGTGGGGGGGGGGGGGGGGGGGGGGGGGGGTTGGTGCGATTACATGATCGATTTCGCCATGAGGTATCCTCCACGACCCCCACTTGGGGCAACGACCCCCGGTGGTGCACCCCGGGGATCGCGGCGACCGAGGCGGAGCGCAACAAGCTAGCGGCCGACCGGGTATCTTCCGCCCCGGTGCAGGGTATTCACCGGTACTACCCTTTTGTGGTTGAGGACCGCGGCCGCCTCGGAAAATCCGCTTTAACGGTGGTCTACATCTTCGCGGTGTTATTTGTTGTGCGCAACTTCCCTGGCGATCCTTCCGCCCCGACTTCATGCTTCCTTCGTGGTCAGTCCGTCCAGGCTCTTCGAAACTTTGTTGCCAGTCATCCCGCTGAGTTCCGCCATCACCTGTCGCTCACGCGGCGGGGGTTGTTGCAGCGAGTCTCTGCCGTGCCCACTCCCACGCCCGCGAAGTCTACCCACGAGTTTTCTAGCAGCCGGCGCCCCAACGATGAAGCCCCCGCGTCGCGATGGATAGCGCTAACGTTTTAGAGGAACACCTCGATCGGGCCGCGGCGGATTGGGCTACGCCCTCCCCCCCCTCACTGTGAGATTCAGATGTGACGCAAGTGTGCCCTACTGGTGACGAACGACGACATACGGGGACGATACGGGACGGACGAGGGACGTGGATTTCAAACCGAGTAGCGACGACTATCGCGCGCGACCTGTAAAGTACTATATGAATTTATCGTTTCCATAATTTCATCAAATTGATATGCGCACGCGGGCTCGCGTGTCGCCCGCCGACGCGGAGCAACCGGGCTAAGTACAGGCGGTTGCACGTGCTCGCTGCACATCGCCGCACATCGCTGCACATCGCTGCACAACGCGGGGTCGCTGGCGTCGCGGTGCGCCACGCTGGCGGGCCGCGCCCCCGGCCCCTGCCAAGGAGTAATCACGATAAGCACTGGCACGGTGCGGCGGCCGACTCTCGCGAAGCCCGTGCGTGCCCGCACAGCAATGGTGCTTTGTTCGCGCGTAGCGTTGCGGCACAGCATGCATGTGCCGGCAGGGTGCCGGGAGTGCCTGGCAAACCATGATCGCAGGCTGCCGGCATGCGATCATGGCTTGCGCGGCAGTCACGGCGGAGGTGTGGGCCGGTGTCGCGGAGGCGCTGGGCCAGTGGATGCTTTTATTACACTGGCGGGGCATCACTTCGCCGTTGTGGGCGGTGCCCACCACAAATTGCTCCTGCCTAATTTTCTATACATTTGAAATTAGACTTTAGGGGGGCCGAAAAGAAGCGGAAGTAAGAGGCCAGTGAAGAAGCGCCCAGGTAAGAAACTGACGGTCGCGGAGTCGGAGTCGGAGTCGGAGGCGGAGGCAGCGAGGTCGTCGAAGCGGCAGGTCCCCCGGGCACGCAAGAACAAGAACAAGGAGTAGCTTTCCCCCCCTCCCCTCAACCTCCCCCCCCCCCCCCCCCCCCTCTCCCCTCCTCCCCCCTCAGCGCGCTCATACTCCTCCGGCGGCAACTGCGCATGCGTCTTGATGTCGCCCACTGTGAGCGCCACCGCGGGCACCTCCAGCGGCGTCAGCACGTGGTCCCCCCGCCCCCGCCCCTCGCCCCCCCCCCCCCCCCCCCCCCCCGGGCCACATTCCCCGATGGCAGCTGTCGCGAATATTGTAATTCAATCATTCTTCGGCAAACCGCTGCCTCCCCCCCCCCCCCCCCCCCCCGCTCCCCTCCCCCCCCTCGCGAATATTTATGTAACATGAGCACTCTTTGGCAAAACATGGCAGCCAAACCGCCCATGTGATGACCTTTGATCGGACGGCGGGCAGGCCCCCAACCGAATAGTACGGCTGCGATTTGCGCTCCCATGTACTAAAAGTCGTAGTTATCCACAGGACGACTCGTCATCGCGCCCGGGTTCGTACTAGATACCCGGTACCGGCTTAATAAATATATCGCGTACTACCCGGTACTACACGGACAACCTCGTCCTTAATCGTCAGTGCCATGTAACACGTCACCGCCCTAGTACGACTACCACAATGATTACAAAAAGGATTTATCGCCTGGCGGCAATAACGCCGGATGTACTCGCACGTAACTGGATGGACGTGCCGCCACCACCAGCAGCTTTCACGGATAATAGTGGTACCGGTACGGTAGTGCTTCGTCACCCGTATGTCACATCTGAATCTCACAGTGCCTGTGGTGGAAGTGGGTGCTCAGCAAGGCGCCGTCAAAGGCCTCTTGCACGGCGCTCTTGTCCGACGAGCCGATGCAGCTGACGAATGCGCGATAAGACATTTACTTGGTTATGTAGAAAACTAACGACATCACATAGCCCGGCTGAAACTCGAGCGGATCCAGCAGCGCGAGGCTGACGGCGTCTCGCACTTGCAGATGAAGCTCCGTGAGCGAGTCGATGCTAACGCGACGCTCGTGCCCCGCGACGTCCCGGCTGCCCGGCTTTATGGAGTATCGCTGGCCGTACATGGACTCCTCGCCAGTACCTTGGGCGACATTCTCTCTGCCGGAGTGCAGACGGCCAAATCTGATGCGTTTGCCCGTGCTCATTCCGCACTCTCTTCTGGTGCTGCCTCCACCTCGCAACCGCTGTAGTGGACGTTTCCTATTGCATATTCGGGTGGTTTCCTGATCGCCCTTTGCAGCTAGCTCAGGTAACTATCAAGGTTGGGCTGCAGTCCACTTCCAGTACCGCAGGCTGCAGTGCAGTACTGCAGGCTGCATGCAGGCTGCAGGCAGGCTGTAGTGCAGGCTGCAGTGCAGGCTGCAGTCAACATGTTGCAGTACTGCAGGCTGCAGTGCAGGCTGCAGTCATCAGGCTGCAATACTGAAGGCTGCAGTGCAGGTTGCAGTGCAGACTGCAGTAGCACTGAAACTGTTGATTATAGGGAAGGGCGGGACAGAGAAGGGCATATTTGTGGGGCACTTTGGGTAACTGCACTGCAGCCCCTTTTCGGGAAGTACTGCAGGCTGCAGTGCAGTAGCTTAACTGCAGGCTGCAGTTTCTGCAGTCTGCAGTTTCTGCAGTCTGCAGTTTCTGCAGTCTGCAGTGCAGTAGATACTGCAGCACAACCCTGGTAACTACACCCCTCCACATAAGTTTGGGGTCCCTTTTCGGCAGTCTCAAGACTTCACAAGTCTAGGGTACCTGAACGTAGGGTATATGAGATGAAACCCTGGAATATCAGAGGGCTTTATAAAACCTGCATGACGAGTGGCTCAAACCGAAACTTAATGACCTTTGACTAGGGAATCACGCTGCACCTGGTGCGTGGATGGGCGTCGCCTGCAACTGCACCAAAACCGGGGTCGGTATCACGCACACGCCGACGCGCGTGAATAGACAACCAAACGGCGGGATGGCCATGAACGCGTGAGGAAACACATTGGCGAGGGGCTCGGGTGCATTTGGTTGGGGTGCAGCCGTGTGGGCGGCGGCCAGTGCATGTCGCGTTGCGATACTGGCATGGCATCAGTGTCGGCCACGCGCAGCAACACCCCCTTGGCTTCAAAACGCTATAACTTCTCAGGGTTTGCTCAGAAAAACTTTTTACAAATATCACGCGATTCCTCGTTCAATTCTGCGTCGGGAAAACTCTTCCATAACCACAAAATCGATTTTTTGGGTCTCCGGGAAAAATCCCCAAAGATGATCATCCAAGTTGCCCCTCACTGCCTCATGTGCCCACCCATATCGGGCGCGTGGCTTTGCGCCAAGTGCGTGTCTAAGCCCCATACTCAGTTGCGTGAGAGCGTTATGTATGTGGATGACCACGGACCACCAACACTTGGCATGTGCCACCTCCTAGCGATACACACATCTACCAGCCAAAATGCCATTTTCCACATACAGCAGTTTTCAAGGAATTTCATATTAATCAAAATCCACGCCCCTACCGCGCCACCCCGCCCACGAAAGGGTGCAACTGGCATTCCACCACGCGCCCCCATGGTAGAGCATTGCCCTACGCCAAGGGGGCCATCGAGCGCCTCTCCTACGTGCGTTCGCCACAGAAACAGCAGCATTTTCACCCCAAAACTGCTCCCCACAGTGGCCAACTTGACGATGGGGTGTCACGTCGTGCCTATAGCGACATGCTTTCAGTGGCCTACACGCACGGTGTGTGCAACTTATGCCAAGGGCCGTATCCACCGAGTTTGGTGCGACGAGTGCCGCTATTTCCATAGGTTTGGACGGTTGGCGCAACCCACAACTTTCTGGCGCCAACGCACCATGCAATGATTTCGCGTTTTTGAAAGGGCGCCCACGAATGGTCGTGTTGTCGCGCGGGTGGGTATAAAGCGCACAATAGGCGTTCGCCCGAACTATTCCCACTGTAGTTAGCATGTATGCACATGCAGCCGGCGTGATCCTCGCCCATGCATGCGCTTTGCGATCGAAAATGCAAAACCCGGACTTATGTGGAGGGGTGTATCATATAGTCGCTAGAGGTAGCGACTACCCGGATACAGGTATCGCGTCATGCGAATGTAGTACCCTGTACCGCGTCATGCGCCACGGTAAGTTCAATGCTTTATCAGGTCCATGTGATCCATGTGACAGGTAGTGTCCGCTTCTGATATGGTATACGAAAGTAGACAATCCTTACCCAACCTTATACGAAGTTCTACCCAACCATATTCAAATTTGACCGCGCCAACAATGTAGTTGCTGGATGGAGTTGGATGCCTCCGTAAGGTGCGGACAGCCGCAGAGTTTGTACTACCGGTATGGGATAGCGACCATATCCCCCGGACTACGAACGACGTCGTACTGCAGTGCAACCAGTACAGGCACCGGAGTGCCGTTACCCGTACCGTAAGGGCGAGAACAGAATAATAATGTCAGCAATTATGCATGTCCTATACGGCGCTACTCGCAGAATGTGCACATATAGCAAAATAAGAGCCATATCATACGGATATGGCGTCATCACATAATCCTTGTCATCATCTACCGTTCGCGCACCGTGGGCTGCCACGTAGACAGCGTTAATGCATGACAAGAGATATGATTCATACGGACAAACATCAAATTCGTTGGTCTGTCATCAGATATCGCACGCCGCTTCTACTTCGGCCGCCGCCATCGCGCCCGCAAACACAGTCTGTTCTACCACACAGGCCTGTCTCGGGTCTCCCGCCCCGTCCCTCCCACCCATCCAGACTGGACAGCCATTGAGCGTCCCAGCTTTGCCGTAGACGAAGGAGGAGGGCTTGCACGCACCTACGGCAACGCGCAATAGCAGGGCAGCGCGACCCCGTTCCCTCGGATGCTGGCCGTTGCCGGGGCCGCACTGGACGTAATGGACACACCACACACAAACGGAACGTACACCGACGAGGACAACAACGGGGCAACATGACCCTCCGTAGTGGTGGGAGGGGGTGTCACTATGTGGGTACGCCCCGCCTGGGTGTCCGTTGTGGAGATCGCTCGGTGGAACCTGCCAGGTGGGTGGACTAGGCGAAAATGTTTTGAAAACGGGCCGGCCGAGGCCGCTATCTGACGACGCGTGTATACTGTGCACGGGGGCATTTCGATTTGGAAATGGGGGTCTGCAGGACATGGAGCGGCGCTGCATGGACGCGGAGCGGCGGCACGAGGAGCTGAGCGCCAAGTTCCCCGAGACGACGCGGCCGCTGCTGCGCCAGATCGAGTCGCTGCAGCAGGCCGCCTCCGCGCAGGAGGAGGCGTGGCGAGCATCGGACCAGAACCTGTCGTCGCGGCTGGCGGACGCTGAGGTTGTCCTTGCCGGCAACAAGGACTGTGTACACGCGGGTCTGTCATCAGATAGCGGCGCGGAGCATGTCATCAGTTACGACGTGGCACGCTCCGGTGCGATTATCTATCCGATGACAGGATTATCTGATGACGCGATGTCCGTATGATATGCCTCTAACGGTGTGCTATATGCGTTATGCATGGCGCGATACGCGCATGTGCACAGCATATATATAGGCGAAAATAACTTTAGCGCCTGATCATCCATTTTTGCTGAAAATAACATTTTATTAATATATTGAAAAGATGAAACAACTACAGGTCAAGACTCATCGGAATAGCACATGTAGCGCTGTCGCTATGCACGGGTCGTCCTACCTGTCCCGGGGGCGGGAAAAAGGAAAAGGTACGGGTAGTCGCTAACCTCGTTTTTTTTCTGTTTTTCTTAACGAGGTCCCCCGTAATAACGAGGCTAGTCGCTAATGATAAGTAGCCTCATAATATACGGAACACAAGTCCCGTAGTTATGATCTAAACTAGTTTATGGGGTTTCCATCCTTGACCTAACCGCTTTTCAGCTACAAGTGCTGCGCAGTGGTACGGGAACTAGTAACTGTTGTTGCGCCCTTGTTGGGTGCAGCACGAGTAGACATAAAAGCAGCCAGAACAGCTGAGCCTGCCATCTTCCAGTTTTCGCTGCGTTCCACGCAGCGATGTAAAAACTGTCTCGTAACCCGTTGCGAGCAAGGTCACCCCAGGTTGTTCAAGACCACACCCGGCTCGCCACCCGAGTGTGATATTCTCGTCCGTACGTCCGTGCGTTACTATGTCAGATGGAGAAGCACCCGTCGCGGAGCCGACGCTGCAGTCGCTGAACGCAGATATGAGGGCCCGGTCTTCATTACTGCGAGAGCTGGCTACAGCTGTGGCACAATTGACGGCTCGTGATCGCGTTGATGATGGAGAAGGGGCACATGGCTCCGGCTCAGGGCAGCGCTCCGCGAGACAGCCGACAGGCAGCGGGGGAGCCGCAGAGCGCCCCGACTTGCTAGAGCTAGCCCAGAGCGGCCGTGTCGGAGCAAAATCCGTGAGTGCCGAGGATGATTACCTCGCGGTGCCAGAGCTACTGCAGAGAGCAGAGTCTGGTTACGAGGCCGTTCGACCGGTCAGCCGAGTGCCTGGACTTTTCCCTTTGAGCACCGACCTAACGAACGAGTACCTCAAGCAGGATGACCGGCGTCTGCCGGCCCAGGAGGAGTACTTGTGGATGTCGTGTTTCGGGGCCCACATGGCCGCCCTTTTCGTGGCGCTCGACGAGCTACTGCCCTACGTCCCTTCCAGCAACCAGGACTTCACCCCCTACCTCGCGAGAGCCCGGAACCACGCCGAGGCCATCGACAAGGCGTTTCGGTTTCGTTTGGCCTTCCTACGGAAGCTCAATGAGATCAAGCGTGTGCACGGTGACCAAGGTGTTTTGGATGTGCTGCGAGCTCAGCATTTTCAGCCTGCTTCGGAGCATCTGGGTTCCGCGATCTTTGGGGACCTCATGCGGGACTACGAGCGTCGTGTTTTCGAGGCGACCGTTGCCAGCAGCGCCAAGGCGACCGCTACTTCTCGAGTGGCGGCTGCAGCTGCAGGTCGCGGGCGTGGGCGAGGACGTGGCGGCGGACGTGGACGTGGCCGCGAAGGTAAGCACGAGTGACGGTGTGGGGCGCCGTTCGTCGGAGCTGCAGGAGCCTTGCGAGGCCACCTTTCGGTGACCGCCGCAAGGCGCACCCTTGCAGCTCAACGACGGGATGAGCGCCCTGTGTCAGGACCTGACCCCCCCACCTTACAGACTTCATTTAGACCTTCCTCGGTGCGGCGCTTCTTACAGCTACAGCCGAGTGCGGCTCAACCATCCGCACACCTGCACATGGCGGCTCAACCATCCGCCTTTCTTACAACCCCATCTCTGCGTTCGTCGGTTGTTACACTACGAGTTACAACCGGTTCGCAACGACCAAGTTTCGCGCGTGTACGTTACGCACGGGACAGGCGCTATGAGCGCGAAGGGCGCGCGGGGCGGCCCTCCTACCTGAACCTAGCCCCGCAAACCCGTACTGGAGCTACTGCAAACCCGTCCAGCAACTACCGGGCAACCGCCGGGAACCTAACCGCTGCTGCCGAGTACTTTGCGAACAGTAGCCGTCCCGGTGGCACTCTGTCAGTAAAACGACGCACTTACGTAATCGACGAGCCCGCAGCTATCGCTCCGTGGGCTGCGTCACTGCGATCCCGACTACAGGACGCGTTCGGCTCAGACGAGCTAGGCCAGCGGACGCTCGACCTGCTCTCCAGCTCCCTCAGCGCTCAGACCCTCAAGAGCTACGCCGGCAGGTTGGCTCAGTTCGCTGAGTTCTGCCACGACTCCGAGAACATCAGCCCGCTAGAGGCGACTACTGCTACTGTTGTTCGGTACGTTGCCTGGATCGGGGAGCGAGGGCATATCGCAGCTAAGTCGCTGCAGCCCTATCTGTCTGCCATCAACACCTTCTTCGAGCTGCACAACCTCGTCCCGATCGCCAAGGACAGCCTACACCTCACTTCGGCAAGACGTGGGTTAATGTTACGTCAGCGTCGACTGGACGCTGCCCCTTTGCGTGTCCCTCTGCCTGCGGATGTAGCTTACCGCTTCGTCTCAAAGGCCGAGCTAATTGTGTCTGCTCCTTACCCAGAGTCCCACCTCGACTACCGAGCCCTCTTGGCCTCGGTTGTCAACTTCCTGTTCTTTGCCAGGGGCCTTACTGGCGTCTCCTGTCGAGTGCAAGATGTGCATGTCGACACCTACAACATCACCTTGCAGATCTACCGCGAGAAGGGTCGCGCCGGCCGGCGGGGACCTGACGACCTGCGCGTACTTCTCCTTCCAGTGTCCGAGCACCCTCGAGTGGCACGTCTCTTGCGCTACTTCATCGACAACGTCCAGTCTGTCCCCCTGGTTACTGTTGGCTTGGCTACCTCCAACTTCTGGGCTGTCAATGTGGCTGAGCAGTCGAAACCTTGGACTGCTACTACGATGTCAGACTGGTTGTCTACAGCAGTCAACCTAGTCAACGCTGCCCCCCCTGCTGGCACTTCCTGGACTTCACACAGTCTACGCAAGGGCGCAGCCTCTGCAGCAAACGCCATTGGAGCGCCACTGTCCCACATCCGCTACCAGGGCGGTTGGGCCACTAACTCTGATGTCGTTCTGGACTACATCGACCCCAACGTTCTTCCTTCTCCTGGCGCGTGGTTCTTCTTTGGACACATCGCCCCTCTCCGCCACTTCCAAGTCCAACAGGACTCCGCAGCGGTGGCCTTCCCTGTGCCTCCTTCATGACTTGGCGCTACCCCTTCTCCGTCAATCCACCGCTCTCTCCGTTCGCTCAAGACTGGCAAAACCAGACTCAACTTTGAAATGATCTAAACTAGTTTATGGGGTTTCCATCCTTGACCTAACCGCTTTTCAGCTACAAGTGCTGCGCAGTGGTACGGGAACTAGTAACTGTTGTTGCGCCCTTGTTGGGTGCAGCACGAGTAGACATAAAAGCAGCCAGAACAGCTGAGCCTGCCATCTTCCAGTTTTCGCTGCGTTCCACGCAGCGCCCCCCCTGACTCCGTTTTCCCTCCACGCTTTTCGCTAAACCTTCCTGCCAATTTCGGCTCTTGACCGTGTAAAACAGCCTGCGCGACCTTTTTGGCAAAACCAGACTCAACTTTGAAACTCGAGTGGGCCGACGCCCAAACGGTTGCTTGGGCGGACCTTTAGTGGTCAGTGCCGGGTATTTTTCACGGCAGTGTTTTAGACGGTGATCCAACAGTGTTGGAATTCTATCACTGGCCTTCAACTAGTCGTACAGAATGCTTCGGCAATTTGCTTGATGAATATAACAGAGCGCCGCCTACCCAGGGCTTTCCGTATAACTAGATTGCTGCCCAAACGGCCGCCGTAGAGATGCTGCAGGGGTTTCATAAGTGCCAGTCCTGTCCCGGGGGCGGAAAACAAAAAACAAGTACCGTAGTTATGGATCGCTACCCTTCGCCCAGCACTCACGTACGGTACCGCGTTGCAGTCACCGCGGCGCATAATGAGGAGGGGGCTTGTTCTTGGACAGACCAGGAGCAGGGCCGCCCGCGGCAGCGCTGCGCGGTGGTGCGCCTGTTAATCGCTGGTCTGGCCCGGCTCCCAAGAACGACAAGCAAGCCTGCCGACCGGCATGCATCTGTTCCAACACCAACCTGCGTTCCTCGAGTGGCACGGTCGCCTGCACAGAGCACTGTATAGAGCCAACCCCAAGTCAGGCGGACGCAGCTTGTAGCCCGTGTCTCGATACTAAGATGTCAGCGTGTCTTCGGGTCGGCCGAGCAGGCATATCGGAGCAGCGAGGCAGCCTCGTATCGCGCCCCACCGCGCGCGGCCGCTCCTCCGCCCCCTCAAACGGAATCCCCTCCGTATCTTGCCGCTCCACCTCCGCTCCACCGGTTTTCGGAGGTGCATCCGGTAATGGCTTCAAGCACCACCGGCGCGCGGCCAGCGAAAGTCCACGACCTTGCGCGCGGCCGGTCTCATGCAGCTATGGCAGGCCCACTGCTAGTCCGTCCGCGGACCGGCCGAAGAGCAGTCTTCACAAGCACAGCCAGGCCTCGCCTCAGGGTGGGACCAGTGAGCGCCCCCCCCCCCCCCCCCCCCACCTCTCCTCTTCCCCTCTCCTCTCCCACATATTTTCACGGAGGTAGTGGCCCGTGCGAGTAGCATGCTTTCACGCTCTCACCCCCAAGACACCTTCGAGTGGCAGGATGCCCACTCGCTCGACAGCGACGGCCAAGCTCTAACCATGCCAGCATACCAGCGGTGTTGTTCTCCCCTTGACTCTCGTACTTAATTAGTCCTCTTAATACGGGCAGCTTTCGATTCGATTATTTTCACTCGGTGCATTCATACAGTAGTAAAACGCCTAGAGAAGTACTCGGCGCGGGTACCAGTCGAGAGGGTTTTGTCTAGGAGTCTCCAGATATCGCGACAACTCTGTCCCCTCGTCCAGCCTCTTCGTCGGAAGAGTCGGCGACGCAGTAGTCCCAGCCTGTACTCGCCATATTTTCGCGCAGTTTGCCGCACCTTCGTAGGGTTGCTGATAGCAGCGTTCGCGCCTCGACCCGCAGCCCGCAGTTACGCCCAACTCCCTCACACGTTGCTATGAAGGCACACTTGCTTAGGTAGCACGTTTGTGCGCAAACTGAACTTGGTTCATGCCTTCACCAGTCCCAACTCCACCCGCGCGCAATCTCGGGGGAGGCATGTCATCATGTAGTAGCGCTACAGTAGTACCTCACATTTAAGTACCGGCACTGCTCAGCGTTCCCACGTGCCGCTCCCAGGCGCCATTTTTGCCCGGTCTCTACTTGCTAGTGATACTCGCTAGGTACCGAAACGTATGAGGTGTCACTGTCCGTGCCCCTCGTTGCACGCAGGACACAGATATCTGACTGACTTGTTGCTGGTGATTTGCATAGGACTGTTCCACCACGCTGGTAGCCTGACGGCAGATGGCAGCCAGGCTCAAAGGTCCCGGTCTGCGCAGCTGGCTGTCAATGCACTGCTATCCCCAGCGTCGGTTGGCAGCAGCCAGGACCTTGATGCAAGTCAGCAAGAGGCGATGGGAAGCCAGCATGCCATGAGAGGCGGCCATAGGGGCGAGGCTGTGGAGACGGTGGAGCCCCGCTCGCCACAAATCAACCCGACGCACCTCCGGCAGGAGAGCCAGACTGGCACCGTGCGCGTGCGCCTCACCGTCAACTACCCGCCCTCAATGGAGGGCATGCAGCTGAAGGCCATTGGCAACCGGCGCGCACTGGGCAGCTGGAGCCCAGCCATGGCTGTGGACTTCGAGGACAGGGGAGATGGCTCCTGCTCTCTGGACATTGTGGTCCCGCCAGGGCTACTCCGCTACAAGGTAACCCCCCCCCCCCCCCCCCCCCCCCCCCCCTTTCCCCGCCTTCCTCCCCCTAAAAACCAACATCCCCCTCCCACGACCTTTCTTTGCATATCCGCTTTGCAGGCATGTTTTTCCCTGCCATCTGTCATCTCCATCACACCATGGCACTGACTTCGCTGCCCTTACTATGCAACAGCTGGTAATGCAGGCAGAAGACGGCAGCGTCCTAGCTGAGAAAGGCATCCGGAAGGTGGAGGTGCCCTCAGGCCGCCTGGCGCAGAGCATGCCGAGCTGCTACTTCAACATCTCCTGCACCTGGGGAGCCCCCAATGACCCCGTCCTCCAGGCGGCCAGGCTGCCAGCCGAGGCCCATCAGCGTCAGATCCACAGCGCCGAGCAGCAGGTGGCTCGACTGAGGGACCGCCAGGCAAAGCTGCAGGCGCGTATGACGGACCTGTCGATGCAGATCAAGACAGCCAACTCGCAGATCACCCGCATCCATGAGGGTGTGGAGTCTGTAGCCGCGCAGGAGGCGGCGCAGCGGCTTGGGACCCCCTCCACCTCAGCAGCCCAGGATGGTCGTCGCCAAGGTGGCTCCACCGTGCTGCGCCGCCGGCCCCGCAGCATGTTTGGCTTCCTTGGCAAGAACAACCCACCGCCGCAGCCCATTCCCCACGGCGTCCCCAGGGCCCCCTCAAGATGTCGACTCCCTGTTTGACCACCCCTCCTGGTCAGGCAAGCCCAGGGAAGCCTCTGCCGCCGCTGCTAGCCCTGCCACGGAAGACCGGCCGGCCGCAGCAGCAACAGCATCTGCGGCGACCATCGCCGTGACAAAGCCAGCCCAGGCAGATCCAGTCCGTAGCGCACCTCCAGCGGCACGGCCTGCCAGCCCGGCCAAGACCAGCCAGGGTGAGGTTGCGTCGCCGTCAAAGAAGCCCACAGAGGCAGCCCACCCAGGTGCCGTCCCAGGCTTGCCTCTTCCGGCTTCTAAGTCTCAGCGCAAGGACATGTTCCGCTCCGCCGATTGCCCGGCCATCCTGTTGACAGGCGGAGCCATGCTCTGCGCCTACGCGGCTGGCCACGTGTGGCGTGGCGTGCAGGCTGCCATCCCGGCCGACCACCGCCAGGCTGTCACTGCAGTGGGCGCGATTGCGGCAACTATCGTGATAGCAACCTGCAGTGTGTGAGGTAGCGGCGACAAGCAAAGTATGTCTGCTGATGTACCACCATCATTTAGGAGCACTCCAGCATCTAAGGCTGCAAGCGTATTTTGCGCCAACTGCCTGGGCTGTGCATCGTTGATGTTAGTTAGTAGGTAGACTTCTCCCCATGGAGTAGTGATGGAGGGCTGGAACAAGGTAGTAGTGGTACTCGTACTGAGATGTAATGATACGTTGTATATATACTGGACATCGTGTCGCAGGATTTGCTGTAAGGAAGTACAAGTGCGCCCTGGTCTCATCACAGTAGCTCGACTTAATAAGCGCAAGGAGCCGTACACTGGAATGGCGCTCTTGTGCAAGCGGAATTGCCCTACTCTGTGTGCTTCTGCAGCAGCTGCTGCTGCTAGCCCCCTAGCCCCTAGGTGCAGCACGCCATGCCGTAAATCCAGTGAAGGATGAAATGCACGAGGGTGCTGGAGTGTGTGTGTGCAAGCAGAAAGGCATACATGTATGAGGCATCAGTGCATCATACAAGCCATGCCGATCAGCAGGATTAGTCTCACCTCTGAAAGCTTCCTCGATTGCAAACTATATACTTGTACACTTGCTGTGTGCCGCCAAGAACCTCGCTGGGCCGCCGTGAAGCAGCCACCTTCAGTGATAAATTGCCTGGGGGGGGGTGCGCCCTGGCTCAGTCTAGTGGTGGTGCACTGGGCTCAAAACGTATCACTCTGCCCTATCTCTTTCACTCATATTTTTCCCGCCCTGCCCTGGTACCTTCGGTAATGGTATTACCTATACCGACATGTGTATCTCTTTCAATTTTTTTTTTTTTTTTTGCTAAGCGACTAAGGATTGCCTGAGCCCGCCAGCAATTCCAGAACTGGCTACTGCTATCATTTGCTGGCCACTTTAATAATATATTGGCCTTCATAGATATTTTGGCTCCGCGGGCGCAAGTAGTAGGGACTGTAAGTACTGTCGTACTAACGGCCTACCACAGTCCACCGTTACGTCAGTATATTTACATGAGCTAGCAGAAGAAGGCGATACAGTATCAGGAAATCACCAAAAAAAGAATAATCAGAAAGGTCCTCAAAGGTCCACCGTTATTACGTCCGTAGTTTATTAAACAGCAACGATGCTGCCGCCGTAATATTTCCGTATTTTAGAACGCGCAGCGCGCCACCTCTGCGCCACGTCGTCTGTCCAAACACGGCTGCTGAAAAACACATCACACTCGCTGAGTCGACCCGCCCTATTCGACCGTTCAATAGGAAATATTATTATTATTTACATGAGCTAGCAGCAGAAGGCGATATCGGAAAATCAAATATCTGCGGAGCGCGCGCGCGATCACCCGCGCAGCAGCGAGCCTCTCGCCAGCGCCACATGGGGTTCGACTTTTATTGAAGGGGACGAACGGGATGACAGCATGCGCTGCTGGCTCGAGGGCGTAGCGCGACGTCAGGTCGTACAGTAACGACTAGGGTTACAGCAAGCACAGCGAACACACACACAGCAGTGCCGTATCCTACTGTTCCATCCGCTCCGGGTCACAGCCGGAAAGACTAAGCAGCTCCAGCCCACCCCAGGAGCTGCCTGCACCAGCGAGGTTCCTGGCGGGGGTTCCTGCTCCGCACTGGACCGCAATTGCGAACGCACACCGCTCGCCCAGCACCGCAAGTCGGCGCGTCGGATTTTTTGACTTGGCTGCGCCACGAGGAGGGAGCGCCCAGCAGCGGCAGGGCCATAAACCGATGGCTGTCAGCGAGCAAATGCCCGTGGGCGCAGCAGCGGAGGAGTCCGGCGAGCAGGCGCCGCGGCAGAAGGGCGGCCGCTGCTGCGGCCCCGACGGCCTGTGCGCCAAGGCGAAGGCGTTCGGGGTGAAGCACTTCCTGCCGCTCGGACTCGTGCTGGCGCTCATCATCGGGCTCGCCTTCCCACTTCCCGGCGCCTGGCTTGGCGGGCATCGGGTGGGCAACTACAAGGTGCCAGCATAAAATTCCCCCCTCCCCCCATCCTTACGATTCTCCCTCCCCCGCCGTGTCCCCTGCCAGAGGTTTGTCTGCGGCTGCCCTTGCCTATGTGCTCTAAAGCCCGTCCCGCCGTCGCTCCCAGGTGGTGCAGACCATCTGCATCGTGGGGATCTTTATCATCTCCGGCCTGACACTAAAGAGCAGCGAGGTCAAGGCGGCTCTCAAGGCGTGGGCGGCCTTCCTGTACGGGGTGGTGGCCATCCTCTTCCTCACGCCGCTGCTGGGCATGGCGCTCGTGCACGTGCCCTTCGACTCGCCCTCCTTCGCCATCGGCTTCGCGGTTTTCTGCTGCGTGCCCACCACGCTCACCAGCGGCGTCACGCTCGCGACACAGGCGGGCGGCAACACCGCGCTCGCGCTCATGCTGACGGTGACCACCAACATCCTGGGTGTCTTCACCACGCCGCTCATGCTGTCGGCCGTGCTGGCAGTTGCGGGCCTGCAGGGCGACACCGGCGAGATCGACTTCGACACGGGCAAGCTGGTGCTCAACCTGTTCCTCACCATCCTGGTGCCCACCATCGTGGGGAAGATCGTGCGGGAATGCCACCACGCCGTCGCGCCCTGGGTGACGGCGCACAAGCTGCCGCTCGGCCTGACCAACAGCGGCCTGCTCATCGCCATCGTCTGGATGACGGTCAGCGCCGGGCAGGAAGCCATTGTCAGCCAGGCGGCCACCACGCTGCTGCTTGTGGTGGCGCTCGGCATCGCGCTGCACCTCGTCTTCCTGCTGCTCAACGGCGCCGCGGTGTGGGGGCTCCGCCTGCGCGCGCCGGAGCGCAAGACGGTGCACCTGCTGACCAGCCAAAAGACGCTGCCCGTGGCGGTCACGGTGCTGTCCTTCCTGCCGCCCAGCCTCGGCACGCCCGGCCTCATGACCATCCCCTGCATCATCGGCCACCTCTCGCAGCTCTTCATCGACGCCTTCCTCGTCAGCGGCGGCCGGTTCGAGCGTCCCGGCTTCTGGTGCGGGACCAGTGCAGCGGAGGAAGAGGCGGCGGCGTCCGAGGCGGCGGCGGCGGCAGACGCAGAGGTGAACTCGGGGGAGGACAACGAGGATGAGGAGGAGGATATAAAGGCGGGCCTGCACCAGGGGGAGCAGGTGACGGGGACGCTGGAAGCCAACGAGGAGGCAGCCCCCGTGCCGGCCGGCGCCGCGGCTGTGTAGAACAGCACTGCGGTGAGGCAGACGACGGCTGCCGTGTGTGTGGGGGGGGGGGGGGGGGGAGGGGAGGTCGCTGTAGGGTATGTGACAGGGCCAACAAGGTCTATCTTAGCCCCGATCCCTGGTTCTGGACCGCCGTCCCTATACCCAGTTCCCAAACCCCGCCAAAGCTGCTGTGCGAGCGCTGTGTGTGAGGGACATACTCCGCCAGTTCAATCCGCGCGGGGGGGGGGGGGGGCGGTGACCGGGCTTCCATTGTTGGGTCTTGCCGCAAATCATCCCTGGGAGTCATGCCGTCCTGAATGTACGCCGCCCAGGGGCGCGAAGGGGTGCGGTGTGACGTACGCGTTTCAAGCAACGGACTCGGAAACGCAACGATACAATGCAAACTATGTGCACCCAGGGTCGTCGCTGCTTTCTGTACATGCATGCCGTTTGCTGGCGGGCGGAAAGCAGGAGGGATGCACCGCACCAGTTCATCGGATTCGCGGGTCTGACAAGTGTGAACTGTTCTGGAGCGTCGGATCGTAATGACCGCTGTTGTGTTCGTGTGTATTATTCACTGCAACATGTTTACGGAGAAATGTACTTTCTCTCACTTCGTATATGGGTAAAAACCAATGGTTAATACACTGCTAACCCAACCCTGTCTGGCTACGGTACCCAGCGCATGTAGCCGTGTGCAGTGGCGTGCACAAGCGTACGGGTTTAGGGTTTTTAAAACCCAAATCTTAAAACCGTAGATCGACCACTCCCGAGTTCCACACTGTTGGCCTGATGAATAACAAAAAAAGCCATCCCCAGTAAAGCCCCCCCCCCCCCCCCGAGACGGATGCACAAGCACATCCAGAAGTTAGGTGATGACCTCTTCTGTTCATCATGTCAAGTAAATCAAAACGCCGAATGCAGTCTGCCGGCTAATACATCCCACCGACGCAGGGAGGATTGACAATCCATGAATGGCGGATATCTGCTGCTGGCATTTGATACTGGCCATGCTGGGACCGTTGTAGTTGTTGCCTCGGCCTCTAGCACATCTCTGACCGTCCAACAAACATGGCTCTGCGTGTGGGGCACCAAATGCAACACAGCGTTTCATTTGTTTTTATGCTCCTGTGGTTGTTGCTTGCTGAATCGAATCCTTGGGCTTCCTGTAGTGTTATCATGATCCGCCACCGGCTGCTACAGCAGGATGGAGCCGCAACACGCCCTGACTTTGTGTCGTTTTTTGTGGGGGGGGGGTATCTTTCACCAATGATGCTGTGCTCGGCGTTGCTGCTGCCAAGAGTAGTACTTCCTCTAACACAGAGGCATTTGCATATTCATATAAACATACATGACGTGCGTCTCCGGGCAAGGTCACGTAAACAGAAAAACCTAATAATATAGTATATGTACGCTTAAAGTATGTCATATACCGTAACATTTAATTGGATTTGCGGTTCGATATCATTACGACATTATACATATAGCTATGACTGGTTTTGCAAAAATGAGATGGAGGACCTGTGTGCTGGTATTTGTGGTACATTACGGTGTGTCTCAAGATAAATATAGTTTCTCATCTCTCCGCCGGGGGATGGGGGAGGGGGGGGAGTTCAAAAACGACAGCAGTACGCACGAATCAAAGACGACTGTAAGTGGTTTCGGAGCAGTAGATCGCTATAGTAGTCCATGCATGTAGCGCAACAAAACTTATCTGACTAAATGGGGGGTAGAGGGGCGTGGGGGGCGGATCACTCGATGTCATGGGGGTCGAACCCCGCTTCATATCTGCACATCCAGGCCGGCTCAGGCTCCAGCGTGGTTTCGGAGCAGTAGGTTGCTAGTACGTAATCAATGCATGTAGCGCAATATCACTGCATTTGTCAGTGTAAAGAGCAGCGTGCTGCGCGTCACCAGCGAAAGATGAAGGCATCCCAGGCCAGGCAAACGTTGACGTCATGTTGCTTTGATCGTTACAATAATAGAAGGGGCGCCCCCAGGACACGCTAGGTATTGTCTACACAATCCTGTTATCATCTAGACATACAGAGACGCCGCAAACATGATGTCGCGCCGAATGGTGGTTGCGCTCTCATTGAATTTCTTGGCCAGCTCCTCATCGCCGACCGCCCGCGATGCGTTCTCCAGTTGCCGCATCAGCTCGTCCAGTCTCTGCAGCACCACACACGAGCATAGCTCAGAACCACCATGTGGATGTGTTCGTGCCATTTCACACCCAATGTGTATAACACTATGCTCTGACTGCACTAAATTGGCATGAAGCTCCGTTTGGGGTAATAATGGGCAAAACCATGGCGTATGTGCACGGGGCCGCGGCAATGCAAAGACGTGATCTTTGTGAGTCAATTTTGCAAAGAGCAAGTTGGAAGCGAAGGGAGGGAGGCGAGGGAGGCCATGAGGAATGCGATAGCTTGAGGTGGGAGGGGGGGGGGGGGGGGGGGGGCACCCGTGTGGCACGGATGATGGACCCCTCAAAGATGTCGGTCATGTCGCAGATCTTCTGGAATGACGCGCCCTGGGACCAGTGGAAGATGACGTCCATCAGGCTGGCTTTGAAGCTCTCCACATACGGGTCCACCTCCACCTCGATGCCCTCCTCGTTGCTGATCTGCGTCGCACGCACCCCCGTCTCCCTTCAACACGAGTTGGCTAGCAGCGATTGCGCAGTTTAGAAAGGTGCCGGGGGGGGGGGGGGGGGGGGGGGAGGGGGGGACCTCGGCAATGAAGCGCGCCGTGCGCTGCAGGTCGCCGAGCGGCCCAGAGAGGTCCTTCGTGAGCTGGATCTGCTCGTTGGTCTTGTCCACCGGCACAAGGCAGCTCACGAGCGCAACCAGCTGGTGCTTGTCCAAGTTGTTGAACACCCCGTTGAACATGAGCTCCGTCGTCAGCAGCTCATCCGCGGTGTCAATCTGGCCAAGGTGCAGCGCGCACAACCCTCCCGTCAGCATGGTCGCCGGCAGGCTTCAGTCCCGCGCATTGGAGGGAACCGGCCGGCCAACAAAAGGGTTGCGCGCGCCGCACCTCGCACGCCGCGCGCCCTTTGAGCAGCACCGTCCCATGCTCATCCACATGTTGCAGGCGGCGTAGCACCGCCTGCCGCCGACGCGCCTCTTGCTTGAACGATGTCAGTTGGCTCTCCCGCAGCTCCTTGCGCAGCGTGTCGGCCCGCGCACGCAGGCTGGCCTTCCGCTGGAACGCCTCCAGCATGTCGACGCCCTCCTTCCCGTGGCTCTGGTAAAAGGGGTTGGCCACCAGGCGCGCCTCGAGTGCCTGCAGCTGCTCCACCGCCGCCTCGAGCTCCTCGTCCCGGATGTCCATGTCCGCCACGGGGTCCAACCGCGGGAGGTCGCCCTTGTGTTGCGACAGAAACTTGCGCAGGCTCACCAGCACCGACGCACGGGCGTTGGTGGCCTTCAAGTCCTCCGGCACTGTGACCCGCATGGTGCACAACTCCCCAATCTGGCGCCAAAGGCAGCAAGGGTTACATGAGGGACCATAGGGCAAGCGAGTAGAAAGGAGGAGGGGAGGAGGGAGGGGCCAACAAGCTGTGTGTGTGTATGGGGGGGGGGGGGGGGGGGGGTGTCCATGTTCTCGGCGTATGTAAAGAAGCAACTAAAGAAACACCCAAAGCAAATGATAACCCGTACATATTTGGAAAAAAGAATACACAGGTCAATACACGACGTCTGCAATCTTAGGGTTAGGCCCTGTCCAACACCCTTGGAGACCTAAGGTTGAGCCCTGTGGTCTTGATGCCCTGGCGGCTGAGCATCAAATCCCCACAGGTTTGACAACGTGACATCATGCCGGGAGGGGGACGGGTCGCCCGACCTGGCCCAGCGCCACGGGCACCACGTGCATCTCGGCCTTGGGGTCCATGGTGGAGGAGGGCCGCTTGAAGGGCTCCGCGGGGTTCTCCGGGGTGGGGATGACGGGCAGCAGCACGTCCACCGTCCAGTTCTCTGCTGCCGCGTCCGCCGCCGCCGACGCCGGGCGGCGCGAGCCAGCCACGCCGCGGGGCGCCGGCGCGCGCACGACGCTCACCACGACCGCGTAGCCCCAGCTCTCACCCTCCAGCTCGATGCGCACGATGCGCCCGGGCGGCAGGAACGCGAGGCAGTTGGCGGGCAGCATGACCGTGCGCATGAGCTCCGCCTGCTGCGAGCCAATGTCCGCCCGCAGCCTCGTGTACTCCGCCAGCGCCTCCTCCTGCTCCACCGCAATGCTGTCCGCCTCCGCCTCCAGCGACTTCACCTCTGTCTCCAGCTCCGGGGCGCTGCGCTCTTGCTGCGGGCGGCAGACGTGGGGGAGAACAGAGGTGGGCGACAAGGGGGGGAGGGGGGGGGGGGGGGTTCAGCACCTCCCAGCCGGAAGTTTCGGACGGAAAGGAAGGGGGGGTTCATATGATAAGAAAGACGGAGGGCACCTGGAACTGCTGAAAGGACTTGGCGATGACGTGCTCCATGCCCTGCCCGCTGCTCTCCATGCGGCGCAGCAGGTTGAGCAGCGTGTAGTACGTCAGCTTGAAGCTGCTGATGAGCGGCGCCGCCTTGCCCTGATGAGGGGGCATCGTCAGGGCCGCACGCAGGCAGGTGCTGGCTCAGCGTGCCTGCCCAGGTCCAGCAAAGCAACCAACATGGCAGCCAGGGGGACAGGGGGCCTGAGGTAACAACATGGTCGGGGGGCAATGTACATGTACATGTGCCGGTGCCGACTCGCCTGCAGGAACCGTTACTATAAGCCTCAATTTGGGCAACCTGTCACAACGACATTCACTATTGTGGACATTCACTGTTGTGGTCCCGCTACAGTGTTGTCTACATTTGGTACCTTTATCTGGCAGGCAGGGCACGTTCTACCTATGCGCAGTGTTCTACCTATTACCGCGGTATGCATGTAAATGAATGTATGTGAACAGAAGCCTGCAGAGGGGGAACGAGGGAGAGAGACCGGCACACCCATGACGGAGGGTCTGCATCTAGGGTTTGCGCACCTGCAGCATCCGCTTGGCGTCCTCCTCCGGCATCTCCTCGCCCAGCATCATGATGCAGCGCCCGCAGTCGTCCAGCCCGCGCCGCCCCGCGCGCCCGCTCATCTGCGTGTACTCCCCGCTGTGGATCCAGCGCGTGCTCTCCCCGTCAAACTTCTGCAGCACCGTGAACACCACCGTGCGCGCCGGCATGTTGACGCCCATTGCAAAGGTCTCCGTCGCAAACAGCGCCTTCACGTAGCCCTCCTGCGAGCCGGCGCAGCAGGTGGACGAATCCTCAACACAACAGCTTGAGAATTCACGCGCTGACTATCGCGACGATGGTAGGGCTTTAGGGTTTGTCAAAGCGACAGCGTTGCCTCTAGGGCTTTTAGGGCTAACCTTTGCGACCCGCCAACGTCATTGAGCAATAATATTATTAATGATGATGATAACTGGTGGGTATATTATGACAATATACTCCTCCACACATAGATGGGAAATTCGGCTGGTGTCTTTTACTAATAAGGGTTTGGGTGAGCCCAAAAATAAAACCCTAAAAAGTTTCCCGCCGACAGCGGGCACACCTGGAACAGCAGCTCGATGATCTCCTTCAGGATGGGCAGCAGCCCGGAGTGGTGCACCGCGATGCCCTGCTGCAGCATCGCCTTCATCTCCACCACCGGCTTCAGCACGCGGTCCTCCTCGCTCAGGCAGGACACCGCGTTGTCGAAGATCTGCGCCGTGGGGGCGGGCGCCGGAGTTCAGTATGTGCGCATGGGTGGGCAGGCGCTTACCCACGCACACTGGGTTTGCGCCTAATTAATGATCGTTCGGCCCCTCCGCGAAGCAGAGGAACGACAACAACACAGTCGGGGGGTTGAAACCCTAAACCATAAACCCTATACCCACGGGCGTGATACCGCACTTTCCTCTTATTAATATTCATCGGGGACCCGGAGCCCAATTATTGAATTAACTGATACAGACGGGTAAAACTCGTGACTTATCAGGGTTATGTGTCTTAAACCCTAGATTCCGACGCAACTTTTCGTGATTTGAGCCCTCCCCGCTTCCGGGGTGCCCTCCGGCCCGCACCTCCTCCACGTGCGTCAGGTCCTCCTCGCCCAGGAATGCGGGGATCTTGCCCTCCGCCGCCAACTTGGCGCACTGTCCCGCGTACTGCTCGCACTCGCGGCGGCCAAAGCTGAAGAAGATGACGGGGTCGTAGCGCTGGTGCTTGATCACCTGCGGCACGCCCGAGTGGCTCAGCGACAGCCTTGGCGAATTAGGGTTTAGTGTGCTCCAACCCTAAAAGATTGCGAAGGATGCCGATTTCAAGCTACCCGGTACGTTGTCTTCCCAAAAATTTCCTGGGAGTCTCACAAAAGCCCTAAATGTTCTCGGTATTAGGGTCTTATACCCTACATTCTCCAGTTATGAGGGAACTCCCAACCAGAGGATGGGAGCTGAGGACCGAGGAGGGGAGGAAGGGGAGGGCACCTTGATGAGCTTCACCACCGAGGAGGCCTTGTCCGCCTTCTCGTCCCCGCCTCCCCGCCCACCCCGTCCGCCGCGCCCGCGGCCTCGCCCCCGCCCGCGCCCCCCACGCCCCCCGCGCCCGCCGTTGCGGCCGCCCGGGGCGCCGCTGTCCGCCTCCTCGGCATCCGGCGCGTTGGCCTCCTTCAGCGACGTCATGACCAGATCCCAGTTGGACGACCGGAACTGCCCCTTGTCGTCCAGCACCTGCCCCGATGCGCCCCCCGACACCGTCAGCGCCCACTCAACGCGCAAATATAGCCCGACATGCAGACATGCAGAATGGCGATTGCCGCCCGTCGCACAGCATGCTGCATGGTGGCAGCCTGCAGGATGGCAGTACCGGCGCTCGTGGCATGATGTTGTGATGTGTGTGTGTGTGGGGGGGGGGGGGGGGGGGTCTCTGCACATGATGCGTTGCCATGCCGGAAGGTTGCATGGTGGCACTTGGCAGCATGATGGGGGATGGGGGGGATGCGCACGGCATCGCAGGGTAGCGTGCTGGACGGTGATAATTGTCTCAAAGCCATATCCGATGCCGCAAAGGGCTGGTGACGGCGGGTGGCTGCGATGCGAATGGCGTGGTGTTGCAGAGCATGCCGGAGGACGGCTGCGCGCATGTGCATGGCCTGATGATGATGTTGCGTGGGAGCGTGGGTGTGGTGCGCATGACGCAAGCCCCCCCCCCCATGCCAGGCCATTTCGGGCGGCGGGGGGCCTCACCAGGTGCATGCCCTTGCCGCCCATGGGGAAGGCGTAGTGGAGCAGCGGCGTGGGGCGGTAGTCCGTGGACACCACGTGGCACGGCTGGCGGTGCACCGACGAAATCCACGCTGCAAACTCGCTCGAGTTGGACAGCGTGGCGGACAGGAACACCATCTTGGCCTCGGGCGGCAGGAAGATGATGGTCTCCTCCCACACCACGCCGCGCTCCTTGTCCTGCATGTAGTGGATCTCATCGAAGACGACCCACGCCACCTCGCGCAGGATGTCCGACCCCCTGCCGGCGGCAGAGCATGTCACATCAGCCCCCCCCTCCCCCCCCCTTGCTCCCCTAAACACACCCCGGCCACCCAAGTCAGCGCGCTGCAGTGCGCCAAAGCACAGCGCCACGGACGCGCGCACCTGTACAGCATGCTGCGCAGGATCTCGGTCGTCATGACGACGCAGTTGGCGTTTGGGCTCTGCGTCACGTCGCCCGTCATGAGGCCCACGTCCCCAAACTCCGCCTCCAGCTCGCGGAACTTTTGGTTGCTCAGCGCCTGCGCGCAGGGGGGAAGGGGGGGGAGGGGGGTCAGCGCAAGGAAGGCACGAGTGGAGGAGGGGCTGTGGCGGGAGGTGGGTCTGGCGTGTTGCCTTGATGGGGGAGGTGTAGATCACACGCTGCTTGTCGCGGAAGGCCATGGCGATGGCGTACCTGGCGAGCAGAGCGGGAGAGTTGCAGGTCAGCCTGCTGCCCCAGTCATGGCAATGCGGAGGAGGGTATGGAGCCTGGATATGGGTGGGGGGGGGGGGGGGGGGGGGTTGAAGGGCGCGCACTCGGCCACCACCGTCTTGCCGGCCGACGTGTGCGCCGCCACCATCACCGACTCCTGGCGCTCCTGCGTGGTGGTAAAGAACGGACGGGTCGGTTGAGGCAGGCCAGCTGAGGGCGCAGAGTACGGAGTCGTTTTGGTTTTTCGTTTTCCAGGAGGCCCACCGGGGGGGGGGGGGGGGCGGGGGGCGCACGAGGCAGGCAATGGAGGTCTCCTGGAAGGGGTCCAGCGGAAAGGGGTACGACTTGGCCATGTCGCCCGTCCAGCGCGGCTCCTCCAGCGTGCCTGCAGACCACCGGCGGCGCAGCGGGCAATGTTGTCTAAAACAAACGTCGGCTGTTCCGCATCATATCTCGTCTTGTCTAAGGGAGGATCAGATTCGACCCCCGGGGTGGAGGGAGGGAGGGGGGAAGGGGGGTGGCAGTGGTTCCACGCGCCCGCCCGTCTCACCGTGCCTCGCTTCCTCCAGCTGCCGCGGGGTTCCGGGCGGCGCGTCTCCCGGCGGCGGCATCGCCACCGTGTGGTTGCACTGCTTGCGGTCGCGCACTGCGGGGCGCTTATTGCTGTCGCCGCCGCCGCCATCGCTCGCCTGCGCCGCGCGCTGCTGCTTGCTGCCGACCGCCGCCATACCTGCAGCAGCTTCTGGCCCTGCCTCGTCCGCTCCCGGACCAGATGCGCCGTGCCTCACCTGGAACGGGGAGTGACCCGGCAAGTTGGCTCCTGACCGCTGTCGTTGGTCGTGGGCTGGTATGATGGCGCAGCCGGGGGTGGCGGTACCGGTACCGGCATAGGTCATCGGCACCCGCCGGAACCCCGGATGCTCGTACTCGTACGGGATTTCGAGCAGTACTACCTGTACATGTACACTGGTATAGGAGTATGTGAAAATTCACATTGCATATTTTTATATTTGCATCTGCCGGTGTGCAGATGGCCAAGTCTGATGCGTGTGCTCGTGCCCACTCTGCGTCTTCTCATGTTACTGCTTCCACCCCGCAGTCGATGTAGAGGACCTTTCTGATTGCCTTTTATTTTGGTGATTTCCGATATCGCCTTCTGCTGCTAGCTCATGTAATTATATTTTTATATTTTGCATTTATTTGAATTTTGCATCTGGCACATGTAGTCGCTAATCATATTTTTATATTTTTATTATTAATCTATATTTGCATGGGCTAATACCTGTAGCTGAGAAATGCGATCAGGAAATCAACCGAAAAGGCAATAGGAAACGCCCACTACGGCGACTCGTAGCAAAATGCTCAATGAGAGTACTGGCCTGGGGTGCCGAGGCACTATAGATAGACTAAGAATATAGATAGAGGAACGCAAATACATTTGCTGTAGAAATTGGGGTGCTGGCAGATTGTTCGTATATCCGCGACGATTCCGTGTTTATTTCGCCAAATATTGCCCCTAAACCGGCATGGCGCGTTCATATATGAAGCGTGTCCTTTTCGTTACAATAAATGCGTTCTGGTATTAAGAGCGTCGGCACCCGTCGAAGCGCACCATATCAGCAGCGGACATCAGCTATAGAATTGCTACTAATGTTTACATGAGTTAGCAGCAGAAGGAAATCAGGACATCACCAGAAAAGGACAATAAGAAAGGTCCTCTACAGCAACTGCGAGGTGGAAGCAGTAGCAGGAGAAGCAGCAGAATGGGCACAAGCCCACGCATCCGACTTGGCCATCTGCACACCGGCAGAGAGAATGCCACCCAGGGTACCATGCACGCAAGCAGAAACCCGCTGCAACAGCCCCCGCCGTGTGCGCGACAAGTGACGGCGGAACTCAGCAGGTTGGCTAGCAACAAAGTTCCGAACAGCCTGAACGGACTGACCAGGAAGGAGGCACGAGGTCGGGGCGGAAGGACCTCCAGGGAATTGCTACCAATCCTACCATGAACTATACAAAAACACTGCTCCATGGAAAGCGACTATATTATACCGAGGATATATTGAAAATCATTTTACAATTTTGCCATGTTCTAAACGGGCGGACGATCTCTGACCACTACCACAGCACGGCCACGGGGACAATACATCCTTGTTACCATACTACGGGCGCGCGGCAAGTCCACCAATATTGCAATACTATACGACGTGATGTATGAATTCAAATGTTCCATTTCTACCGTGTGTGTGCTGCGCGAGCCGGCGGCTGCAGTGCCGCACAGCCAGGCGCGGAGTACTTCGGAAATATGAGGGCTAGTAAGAGCAATAGTGCTCGAATGTATCCGTATCATCTCCACACTGGCTGGAAAAAAGCCGCGCCATCATGCTGATTCATGCGTGCCGCAACAAACCAAAGCAATTGAACCAACAAACGCGCATGACAAATTCCATGGAAAATACAGGGTACCGCTATTCCGGCAATGCTTGGCTGCTAGTGCTTGAATGAGAAGTATACGCTGGGAATGGTCCTGGCGCATAATCCATCCTTTCAATGCGGGACGAAATCTCTTCTCAGTGACGAGCACTGACAATTGGCCCCTGGGTATAAAACTGCACGAAAACTAGAGTCTCTTTTACAAATATTCCGAAACGGCAACCCGGGGGGGGGAGGGGGGGCATTCTGTATGATTTCTTATATAAATCATGTCGTCTAATGAGTTGGCGTCTTTGTTCAAGCAGAGCGGAATTGCTCGTGGGCTGAATCATAGCCGCCAGGTGCGCCCTCTAGACGCGTAGATGAAGGCCGCCTCTCAGACCTTCTTGGCGGCCTCCGCCGTGGCTGCCGCCTGCTTGGCGCGCTCGCGCTCCGCCAGGTCCGCCTTGAGGTGCACCATGCGACTGAAGATGCGCAGCAGGTAGCCTACGATGATGCAGGAGAAGCCGATGGCCAGGCAGATGCCCCACTGCTGCAGCGTGATGGGGTGCAGCCCAAACACGGTGCGCATGAAGGGCACCTCCATGATGAGGATCTGCATGGCGGCGATGAGCGCATAGATGCCGATGAAGACGCCGCTGGAGAGGATGCCCTCAAAGATGTTCCACTCATCGTTGATCTTGCGCGCGTTGAGCAGGTTGCCCAGCTGCAGCCAGATGTAGGCGTTGAAGAAGATGCTGTTGATGCGCACGTCCACCGCGGCGACGGCGGTCTCGTACGCGGTGGCCTGCGTGATGAACAGCTGGTCGCAGGTCTCAAACTCGGGGCAGGTGGCCACGCCCGCGCCGCACAGCACCTCCGACTGCGGCCGCTCCATCAGCAGGCACTGCGCGCCCGCGCCCGCGCCGCCCTGGAAGGAGGTGCAGGGCAGGCGGCAGTCGCTGGGGTAGTGGTAGCCGGGCAGTGTAGGCACAAAGAACATGAAGGCCATGGCGATGCCGATCTGGTACGAGGCCTGCCCCACGATGTGGATCCACATGCGGCTGCTGATGAGCGGCGCCTCGCGGCCGTTGGGCTTCTGGTCCAGCAGGCTGCGCGCGGGCGCCTCCGTGGCCAGCGCCAGCGCGGCAAAGCTGTCCATGATCATGTTGATCCACAGCAGCTGCAGGATGTTGAGCGGTGGCTCCTTGTCGCTGCGCACCACGGCGGCGAAGAAGGTGGTGAGCACGGCGGACACGTTGATGGTGAGCTGGAACTGCAGGAACTTGCGGATGTTGTTGAACACGTTGCGCCCCCACATCACGGCCATGATGATGCTCTGGAAGTTGTCGTCCAGGATGACGATGTCAGACGCCTCCTTGGCCACCTCCGTGCCGGAGATGCCCATGCTCAGGCCGACGTCGCTCTTCTTGAGGGCGGGCGCATCGTTGGTGCCGTCGCCGGTGACGGCCACTACGTCGCCGCCCGCCTGCAGCGCGCTCACCAGCATGTACTTGTCCTCCGGGGTGCTGCGCGCCAGCACCTCCATGTCCGGCAGCACAGAGGCCAGCTCGCCCGCGGCCGCCAGCTTGCGGAAGGCGGGGCCCTCCATGGCAGTGCCATTGGTCAGGATGTGGCACTCGCGCGCGATGTGCTTGGCGGTGTGGATGTTGTCGCCGGTGACCATGCGCACGCTGATGCCGGCGCGCTTGCAGGTCAGCACGGCGTCCGGCACCTCCTTGCGCACCGGGTCCTTGATGCCCACGATGGCCAGCAGCGTGAGGTCGCGCTCGGGCGCCTCCGCAAAGGTGTCGGCGGCCTCGCCCGCCGGGAAGTCCGCGCGCGCCAGGCACAGGGTGCGCAGGCCACGCGCCGCCATCTCGGTGACCACGTCATTGAGCAGCTTGTCGCGCAGCTGGGCGCTGAGGGGCGCCTCCTTGCCAGCGGTGTCCATGTAGCTGACGCAGCGCTGCAGCACAATCTCGGCGGCGCCCTTGTTGTGCAGGCGCTTGCCGCCGCCGGGCAGCGGCAGCAGTGCGCTGGCCATCTTGCGGTCGCTGGTGAAGGCGTACAGCTTGTCCAGAGGGTTGGAGTCGCGAAGCGCACGGTAGTCGCAGCCCCAGTTGCGCACCATCATGAGCAGCGCGCACTCGGTGCGGTTGCCCACAAAGTCCACACGCCCGCCGGCGGCGTCCAGCAGCATGGCCTTGCTGTTGACGGCGCAGCCGAGCGCCAGCTCCTCGCGCAGGGCGTCGCCCACGTCGGACGCCTCCGGGACGCGGTCCACCTTGGCGCCGCCAAACCAGCCCTCCACCACCGTCATGCGGTTCTCCGTCAGCGTGCCGGTCTTGTCGCTGGCGATGGCGGTGGCGCCGCCCATGGTCTCGCACGCGCTCAGCACGCGCACAAAGTTGTTGTCCTGCAGCATCTTGGTCATGGAGTAGGCGAGGCTGATGGTGACGGCCAGGGGCAGGCCCTCCGGCACCGCCATCACGATCAGCGTGACGGCCAGCGTGAACATGTGGAGCACCTTGTTCCACTGGTGACCCGTCTCCGGCCAGCCCTGCAGCGTGAAGCAGTACTGGATGAACAGGCTGGCGAAGCACGCGATGGCGATGACGAAGGCCATCTTGCCGATGGCGGTGGCCAGCACGGTGAGCTTCTCCTCCAGCGGGGTCTCCTCCTGCTCCGTCTGCACCAGGGCCAGGGTCTTGCCCCACTCGCTGTGGCGGCCCACCGCGATGACCAGCATCTTGCCGTTGCCCTCCACCACCTGGGTGCCGCTGCGGCAGTAGGGGGTGTTATCGTCCTTGTCGATGGGCTCCGTCTCGCCGGTGAGCGAGGCCTCGTCCATCTTGGGATCGTTGCCGCTGATGAGGACGCAGTCCGCCACCACCTTGTCGCCCACGTCGAAGATGACGACGTCGCCGACAAGCAGCTCCGTGGAGATTACCTGCTTCTCCACGCCGTCACGCACCACGGTGATGGGGATCTCGTCCTTCTTGCTGTTGAGCTTGCGGAATTGCAGCTCCTTGGAGTAGTCGTTGCTGGCGCCCACGCTGCACACAAGCACCACCGCCGCCCAGACGGCGACGCCCTCGATCCAGGCGTTCTTGGCGCGCTCCTCGGGGATGGCGACGCCCATAATGGTGGATATCTGGCGACACGAGGGCGTAGCGGGTGGGCGAGGGGGGTGGGGGGGGCTCGCATCAGGTGTGGGCTCTTGCATTGTCATGGATAGGTGCGGAGACAGCATAGGCGGCAGCTCGGCGAGGCATGCTCGCGCGTCAGTCGGAAATCGAAACGGGATAGGCAGCAGACGGATCCACCGCAGTGGCAGGTGTGGCATTATACATGTGAGGATCGTTTTAAGGGATGTGTGAATTACGACGGTGTTGACCGGTTTGAAGTCGCGGGTTCGGCTCTACGGGGTGCGTGTGTAGCGTGCAGCGGCGGTGGTGGTTGGAGTAGGGCTTGGCCGGTCGGACGACCACTGCACCTCACCGTGGCGGCGAACATCAGCAGAATTAGCGTCGGATCCTGCAGCTGCTCCCACACCATGGACAGGAAACTCTTGGGAGGCAGCGAGGGCATCCGGTTGGGCCCGAACGCGTCGACTCTCGCCGCGATGGAGGACGAGCTGATGCCGGTGGCGACATCCGAGCCGACCTGCTTGGCGATCCCCTTCGCGCAGCCCAGCTGCTTGAAGGTCTTCACGTCCTTGTCCTGCGCACGTCGCCAACAAACATATGGTATACTCAGTCGCACGCTCCCCGCCAGCCCAAAGAGGTGCCGCAACATCCGGTGGCGGAATCGGCGGAAACAGCTTAGGAGAAACGACTAGCAGCAGGGCAGCGATCGAGAGTGTACAACCCGAGAGGTGGCGTTGTCATCTATAGTTGAATTTTTGTAGTGGCCCACTTTACGCGGCTGAAGAGAGGAGCAGGGGCCCGAATGAGGGAGGTTTGGGGGGAGGGGGGGGGGGGGGGGGTTGGCCAAAGGCAGAGCCAATTTGTTCAATTGCCCAGGTCGGGTGATGTGGCGGGAAGTCGATCGAAGGCCAAGCGACGGACGGGTGGGGTGGAGACACATCGGGCGAGGGCGAAGACGCGTACGAGTACACACCTCATTGAGCTTGTCCAGCTGCTCCAACGACAGCTGGAAGCCCATCGCGCCGTAGTTGCCGGGCTGCGGCAGCCGCGGCTCGGTGTCCTTTGCGAGTAGGCGCTGGGGCGGCCAGATATGCGTGAATTGTCCACGTCGGGGGTGCTTGAAGCTAACGACGGTGCGTCTTCGACCAGTTCTGATAGTAAGCGAGGCAACCCGTCGTGTTTGTGCGGTGGATCCCAGACCGACGACCAGCACAGTAGCAGACGAGTGAGCTGCTCGGCCAGCGCGCAGTGCGTGGGGGGAATGTGGCTCCGGCGCGCGCGTCCGCGCGCTGACGAGACGAACCCTGCAGTCAACTGCCTCCGTGTATGTCGTTTTTGCAGATTGTTTTTGCAGATTGTTGAAGCATCAGAAGTATTTCCGTCCGTCCGCGCGAAAACGGGCTAGCAGCAGCATTTACTGGAGTCGCTATGGCGGAACGCGTACGCATTACACAGGAACGTACCAGCAGCATGTACGATACCTGTACGAGTGCCCGTAAGCAGCACAATAACGCGCGGCTTACTTTATTTATGCCCGCCGTGTTGGGGAGGGCGACGACCATGATCTAGCCGCTAGTATATATAAATGTACATGTATATAACTGTACGTATATGTATATTATATGTATGTATATACATACAGTAAATATACATATATATATATTTGTTATACCAGCATTATGATATTTTGGCGGCAAAGCCAGCGAATTTTTTTATACGCCACTGATACCCACTCGCGCTACTATATAAGCTCCGCAAATCTCGTTGAGCAGATGCGCTGCGAGGGTTGTCTCTTCGCGTGCATGCTCATCATAAATACAGTAAGTACCTTGGTACTAATGTATTTATTTTAAATTGGATTGGATTACAGTATGTTTTATTCTTTGCTGTACTGTAGGTAGAGCTGAGAAGCCCCGCCCTAGCCCAACCACCGTCATCAGCATGGCAGTCCAGTAGTAGCAGCAGCGCCGAGCAACAAGTCCAGCGGAAGTGTGGCAGTGCTGCTGCTGGCCTACTTGAACCGCTTGCAGTCGAACAATTGACGAACCAGTCACCACGGGTCGACGCGGCCATATTGTTGCAACCAGTCTGCCAGTGTAAGCGCATGCCGCCCACGCAGTAATTGCATTGGCGGCACCAAACCGACGCGCACGTCGCAGCTGCCCACTCGTGAAGCCGCAGGCGAGTCGGCGGCGCAACCCCACATACAGCGGCACCGAGTTCCCGATGACGACGTTTCAGCTGGCTCTCGAGCAGCTGGACAAGCTCAATGAGGTAAGGCCCAACGGCATAAGGGGCTTGCTTCGGCCACTCGGCCGCGAGGGGTGGCCATCGCCTACCGGCAGGAGACCAGTCAGCAGGCCCCCACACACGGTCTCCACCCAGCGATGGCTGGACTCTATTGCGTGAATGCCACCGTCCGACGACGCTGTCTTCCCCCCTGCATGCGGGGGTGTTTATATGCCCTGCCATGGACGCGCGCAGGACAAGGACGTAAAGACCTTCAAGCAGCTGGGATGCGCCAAGGGGATCGCCAAGCAGATCGGTTCCGATGTCGCCACGGGCATCAGCTCGTCTTCCATCGCGGCGAGAGTCGACGCGTTCGGGCCCAAACCGGATGCCGTCGCTGCCTCCCAAGAGCTTTCTGTCCATGGTATGGGAGCAGCTACAGGACCCGACGCTCATCCTGCTAATGTTCGCAGCCACGGTGAGTCGCGTACTTCAACCTCGACATTGACTGACTGCCTACTAACTGCCATCGGCTGACTACCTACACAGTGCCATCAGCTCTCATGAGAAATGGAATGCATACAACAGCTCATCTGATCTATCGCTAGGGTGTTCCCTGCCTTATCAATTCCGTGAGTGCTGCTGGTGTAGTTGCCAATCACGACGCCATCGACCGGTAACTGCGTATTTTTATTTCCTGTAGTCGTTGCCCGTTACTCATGGTTTTGCCCATCTCTCCCTCTCCCTCTCGCTGTCTTATCTTCGACCGGTCGACCCTTGGTTGGTCAGTTGATCTCTCCGTAACTGCGGCTACACGCAAGAATCGATCTACCTGATTTAGCCCCCGGCCGAGCGGCTCTGCATGCCAGATAGCTCCCAACCCTAGTGCTTGTCATGTTGACAGCCAAGGCACATTATCTCCAAATATTTGAGCCAGCGACGCCATGACATTTCTGCCATAAGTGCTGTAATTCGCAGCAGGTACCCCGGTATCTGATAATGGCAGGTATCAGCAACACTGTTACATGACTTCCCTGGCCGCGTATCATATCACAACCCACAAATAGCACCTGAGGACTCAATAAGCCATATGGACATTCGCATAATTCGCAGCAATGCGTAAACGCCAACAGTCAGGTCATACCTGAGCAGCACATATATTGTACTCAGCAAGCATGAGCAGTTATGGACCATGTCAGCCTAAACCCTTGAACCTCTTGGAAATAATCTCCCATCCATTCGGAAGGTAGGCCATGGCTGAAAGGTTGCGGGTACTTATCCCCCTCCCCCCTCTGCCCACAGATATCCACCATTATGGGCGTCGCCATCCCCGAGGAGCGCGCCAAGAACGCCTGGATCGAGGGCGTCGCCGTCTGGGCGGCGGTGGTGCTTGTGTGCAGCGTGGGCGCCAGCAACGACTACTCCAAGGAGCTGCAATTCCGCAAGCTCAACAGCAAGAAGGACGAGATCCCCATCACCGTGGTGCGTGACGGCGTGGAGAAGCAGGTAATCTCCACGGAGCTGCTTGTCGGCGACGTCGTCATCTTCGACGTGGGCGACAAGGTGGTGGCGGACTGCGTCCTCATCAGCGGCAACGATCCCAAGATGGACGAGGCCTCGCTCACCGGCGAGACGGAGCCCATCGACAAGGACGATAACACCCCCTACTGCCGCAGCGGCACCCAGGTGGTGGAGGGCAACGGCAAGATGCTGGTCATCGCGGTGGGCCGCCACAGCGAGTGGGGCAAGACCCTGGCCCTGGTGCAGACGGAGCAGGAGGAGACCCCGCTGGAGGAGAAGCTCACCGTGCTGGCCACCGCCATCGGCAAGATGGCCTTCGTCATCGCCATCGCCTGCTTCGCCAGCCTGTTCATCCAGTACTGCTTCACGCTGCAGGGCTGGCCGGAGACGGGGCACCAGTGGAACAAGGTGCTCCACATGTTCACGCTGGCCGTCACGCTGATCGTGATGGCGGTGCCGGAGGGCCTCCCCCTGGCCGTCACCATCAGCCTCGCCTACTCCATGACCAAGATGCTGCAGGACAACAACTTTGTGCGCGTGCTGAGCGCGTGCGAAACCATGGGCGGCGCCACCGCCATCGCCAGCGACAAGACCGGCACGCTGACGGAGAACCGCATGACGGTGGTGGAGGGCTGGTTTGGCGGCGCCAAGGTGGACCGCGTCCCGGAGGCGTCCGACGTGGGCGACGCCCTGCGCGAGGAGCTGGCGCTCGGCTGCGCCGTCAACAGCAAGGCCATGCTGCTGGACGCCGCCGGCGGGCGTGTGGACTTTGTGGGCAACCGAACCGAGTGCGCGCTGCTCATGATGGTGCGCAACTGGGGCTGCGACTACCGCGCGCTGCGCGACTCCAACCCCCTGGACAAGCTATACGCCTTCACCAGCGACCGCAAGATGGCCAGCGCGCTGCTGCCGCTGCCCGGCGGCGGCAAGCGCCTGCACAACAAGGGCGCCGCCGAGATTGTGCTGCAGCGCTGCGTCAGCTACATGGACACCGCTGGCAAGGAGGCCCCCCTCAGCGCCCAGCTGCGCGACAAGCTGCTCAATGACGTGGTCACCGAGATGGCGGCGCGTGGCCTGCGCACCCTGTGCCTGGCGCGCGCCGACTTCCCGGCGGGCGAGGCCGCCGACACCTTTGCGGAGGCGCCCGAGCGCGACCTCACGCTGCTGGCCATCGTGGGCATCAAGGACCCGGTGCGCAAGGAGGTGCCGGACGCCGTGCTGACCTGCAAGCGCGCCGGCATCAGCGTGCGCATGGTCACCGGCGACAACATCCACACCGCCAAGCACATCGCGCGCGAGTGCCACATTCTGACCAACGGCACTGCCATGGAGGGCCCCGCCTTCCGCAAGCTGGCGGCCGCGGGCGAGCTGGCCTCTGTGCTGCCGGACATGGAGGTGCTGGCGCGCAGCACCCCGGAGGACAAGTACATGCTGGTGAGCGCGCTGCAGGCGGGCGGCGACGTGGTGGCCGTCACCGGCGATGGCACCAACGATGCGCCCGCCCTCAAGAAGAGCGACGTCGGCCTGAGCATGGGCATCTCCGGCACGGAGGTGGCCAAGGAGGCGTCTGACATCGTCATCCTGGACGACAACTTCCAGAGCATCATCATGGCCGTCATGTGGGGGCGCAACGTGTTCAACAACATCCGCAAGTTCCTGCAGTTCCAGCTCACCATCAACGTGTCCGCCGTGCTCACCACCTTCTTCGCCGCCGTGGTGCGCAGCGACAAGGAGCCACCGCTCAACATCCTGCAGCTGCTGTGGATCAACATGATCATGGACAGCTTTGCCGCGCTGGCGCTGGCCACGGAGGCGCCCGCGCGCAGCCTGCTGGACCAGAAGCCCAACGGCCGCGAGGCGCCGCTCATCAGCAACCGCATGTGGATCCACATCGTGGGGCAGGCCTCGTACCAGATCGGCATCGCCATGGCCTTCATGTTCTTTGTGCCTACACTGCCCGGCTACCACTACCCCAGCGACTGCCGCCTGCCCTGCACCTCCTTCCAGGGCGGCGCCGGCGCGGGCGCGCAGTGCCTGCTGATGGAGCGGCCGCAGTCGGAGGTGCTGTGCGGCGCGGGCGTGGCCACCTGCCCCGAGTTTGAGACCTGCGACCAGCTGTTCATCACGCAGGCCACCGCGTACGAGACCGCCGTCGCCGCGGTGGACGTGCGCATCAACAGCATCTTCTTCAACGCCTACATCTGGCTGCAGCTGGGCAACCTGCTCAATGCGCGCAAGATCAACGATGAGTGGAACATCTTTGAGGGCATTCTCTCCAGCGGCGTCTTCATCGGCATCTACGCGCTCATCGCCGCCATGCAGATCTTCATCATGGAGGTGCCCTTCATGCGCACCGTCTTTGGGCTGCACCCCATCACGCTGCAGCAGTGGGGCATCTGCCTGGCCATCGGCTTCTCCTGCATCATCGTGGGCTACCTGCTGCGCATCTTCAGCCGCATGGTGCACCTCAAGGCAGACCTGGCGGAGCGTGAGCGCGCCAAGCAGGCGGCAGCCACGGCGGAGGCCGCCAAGAAGGTCTGAGAGGCGGCCTTTATCTTCGCGCGCCTGGCGGCCATGATTCAGCCCACCGAGCAGGTCCACTCATCGCGAAGGACGGCGGAAAGCCAACAGTTGATGTCAGGATCTGGGTAGCACGTTTGAGCGTGAGTATGCGCACAATATATAGATTGCGCTGTTCTGGAACTCACCCCCCCCCCCCCTTGCTCCCATCCCAACCCTCCGCCTCGGGACATTTGTAAAAGAGATTACGTAGCTCAAAATAAATATGCTCAGGTTATTTGCCAAAAGGTAATTGTTTCATGGGTGTCTCTGCCATGTTGGCATTAACAGTCGCTGCATCCAGGCAAGCAGAATGCATAATTGTATGCGCCGTGACTGATGAATAACCTGCTTGTTTCGTTTTTTCGTTTGATATGTATGTGGAAGTGAATTGTGTGAGAGAGCGAGCGGATCGTTGCACCAAAAAACTAGGCATTGTATTGGGAGGGGTGGTAGAGCCTCAAAACCAAAGGCATGTAGTGATCATAGCGAAAAGATCCAGGGACGCCATGTTGGTTGCAGATAATGCCGGACTTAACATAGTCATATTCCGGACATGATCATGGATTTGTGATGGTTTCGGAGCAATTGCAGATAGTAGCGTGTGCAGACCGAGAATGCTATCTGCGCTTGGTGGATGATTTCAAGCAGCGATCAGCATTACATGCTTTGTCCAGCATCATTACAGCCGCAGTACTGGTACCTGGACATTGCCTCAATAAAGATGATAGGAGCAGGCAGCCCAGCGCGATATATGACAGTACCGTGCAGATAACAATATCACGTATTGATCTTACTGAGGTGCTGCCGTAAAATTACTGCTGGTATTGGCCAGCAGTGGGTGAATAAACAACCTTCAGGCAGTTTGGCATATTACTTTTTCTGCTGATCCCCGCTGCTGTGTGGCATTTACCGGTATTGGTAATTTTGTATTAGTTATGTTGATGGCTATAATCTCAATTACAATTATCACACCACCGTAGTAATATTAGCCAAACAGTGTCATGACACGACGGTGCTATTTTCCGAGTATGTTCTCATCGCCGTACCAAAGTAGCTGTATGTAGCAGGTAGCCACCATCGCAGTAGCTACATCTAGGTAGTACTGGCTACTTTGATGATAGTTACCTACCTACTGCCTATACTGGGAAATGATAATTGTGTTTGTGGTGGAGGGGGTGGGGGGGGCTGCGGCTGTGCCTGTGCCTGTGCCTGTGCCTGTGTGTGGCTGTGTCTGTGTGTGTGGCTGTGTGTGTGGCTGTGTGTGTGTGTGTGGCTGTGTGTATATGGCTGTGTGGTTGTGAGTGTGGAAGGGTGTGGGTGTGGGTGTGCCTGGGTGTATTTGTATCATTGTCTATACATTTGTGCAGTAAATGTATAAGTGGAGCATTATTTACACGTCCTAGCACATTTTCATTGCTCGCGGCGGGTAGTATGAAAACCAAATACGTTTCAGTATTGCGCGGTCACGTAGTAGTGCGCGCGGTGCTACACTCCTCCACAAACTAATAAATATAGGGTTTGTGAATTCAATTGACTTGCCCAATGCGCAAGTACGGAGGCAGTCCGCGCGTGCATGAATGCTGTTCAGGGTCGTAAGGCTTCGAAGAAAGGTAGTCGCGATAGCACTATACATCCGATATTGTCACGCGGTAGCCGTTGTTGCTATCAACACTTTCATTTACGGAAAAGCAGACCTTTTGGCGCCAGCGCTACTTCGTTCGAAACCATGAATTGCGCGCCATCGATGTGCATTCATAGGCATGGGACGCCGCTGCCCCTGTACCCATACGACATCGCCCTAACTTAATGTGATGATAACTATCCACCAGCATCCGTGTAGGGCATTTGAATTGGGTAATTTATGCGGTATGGGACAAGTTAGTAACCTCATGTATCAATTATGCTGGTTTATGACGGGCAAAATCGTTGACAAGATGTTAGTTGCTGCGGCTGTAGTGATCGCTGCATGCGCAAGCGGGAGTCGGAGGATTCTCGCGGCATCCTTGCCGTATGACTACGAAGCTTAATTTTTGCCTTTTAGCCGTGCATTTCCGCATGCCCGTAGTATAATGCGCCGTTGTGAGCCGAGTGGCACGAGAATGGCGGCCTGACTGCGCAGGTGTAGTACTTAAATGTATCAATGCTAATGGATGATGGTGGAAGTAATGTTGTGAAAGGGGGGGGGGGGTCGGCTATCACAAACTCATTAATTGAATAGTCGGATTCCGGCATGGCGGCCGTGGGCATCGCTGTCGGGGTCGGGGCGCATGTGCCAAATATGGGTGGTCCGTGCACGAGTACAGCCAACACACAGACACGCCGCCATGTACTACCAGGTTTTGAGATCCACTTGGCTAAACAGTTCCACGCCCGCGTGTGGTGATCACGCGCCATTGTCACAGACGTATGCCAAATTTCAATCGACCTCTGGTTTCTAAATTGGAAAAGTGCCTACATTGCCTCGGACGACCGTGCTAGGAAGGGAATGTAGCCTTATTTGCTCGCGCGTAGAGTTTAGTGGTGTTTTGGGAAACGAAAGCATGTGACATTTCCTCGTTCGCAAAGCATTGGGTACTACCGTGAAAAATGAAATTTGTTACTACATGCTAGCAGTCCGCTGCTGTATGCCGCCCAGCCTGAAGTGTTATGAGGTCATGCTATCCCTGACCTAATGTATGAAATTCGAAATTTACATTATACTAATATGCTTTTCTCCGCCGCCCAAATAAGCGATTTAATCTGAAAGCATGGTTTATCTAACCGCTTTGGGGAACGCGGTGTGTTATCACAGCTCAAGCTACCGGCATGCATCGCGTGTGATGTCCAACCCCCTCCTCCTCCATGTAGCTTGGCGGGGCTGCCCGCCCTCGGTTCTTCTGACCATTATTTCGCGAATTCTCCGTCTCCCGCGCCCATATCTTGTCTTCTAGCTCGTCTAGCACTCTAGGCGACCTCCGACTGTTTGGCCCGCCGGATGCAAGCTTCGAGCCATTCTGCAGGTAGGTGCCACGCTAGGGCGGCGCCATGTTGCCGCCCATTCCTATCGGAGGGGTATGTCTCCGAAAACACAGGGAGATAGAAAATAGCAGCCGGCTTGGCGCGTCCCGCCCCGCCATGTGCTCCATACATGGGTCTCCATCGAGAGGGTGATGTTGTCTAGGTATATAGCCTTACGGGAGTGGTGCGTATGGTTGCCTTCTACGTCCTTCGCTTATGCTTATGCTTGTGTTTCAATACTTGAATTTCATGTATTTGAGTTATTCTTTGTTTTTTATTATGCTTAGCTTCTGTTTGATTATGTATTCTGTGTTTGATATATTTAATATATTCTCGCTTTTGGTTAGCAGATTAGCATTTGATATCTTGCTCTATTGATGGTGATATAGTCATTCTCTTCCGGTTGCTCATATTCATTAGCTGATGATCCTTTTTTTGGATGAGGTTTCCAACGATCTTTCCTTGTGATGAGTTTGTACCGGATCAAGGTTCTCCCTTGTTCGAAGTTGGCACCATTACGAAGCAGCTGACCATCTAGCAGTCTATTTGCTCTGAGGACTCCTGGGTTATAAACTGGATACATGGGGGGCTTCCCTCTGGAGTGGAAAAACGGGTCCTCCCCCGCCAGCTGAGTTCCGCAACGACAGATCCGCTACCCACGATCATTTTGAGTTTGTGGATGAATGCGTCGCTGAGATACGATGCGGGCATCTAGCCATGTGTCCCTAAAAACCTCACTATGATATCTTTCATGAAGAGAGACACGGACATAGGTCTCTATGTGTCTCTAGGGCTGCTGTGCCCGGTGTTGATTTGAACGCCGTGAGACTCCGGTCGAGGGTGCTCCACACACTCCGGCACAGCAATGTGAGCCCAATCTGTTGACTTCCGAACCTGATGAGCGTACTGTCCCAGCCGTGGATGGTCGCCCGGATGATTTTTTTGTTCGTGGTTTGTACCTGCTGATGATGATTACTAGCTTACAGGTACATGTAGGTTCTTCTAATTAGTTTCTTTGTGCTAGTCCTTATAATTAGTGATTTTTATTTGGCCCTGATGGCTGTGTTTTGTAAATATTTCTGCTGTTACCATGACGATGGCTCCGGCAATCTTGCTGACTCTCGGTACACACTGAGGCTACATACAGTTTTGTACTGTGTCGCAGTAGTGCCGCCTTGATAGGGCTGGCGGGCACAGCGGTGAAAACTGAGCGTTTCCGATTCCGTGGATATGTAGCTTTACCCAGCTTGCGATGTACAGGTGAAGACCGGTGTCTGAAATGCCGTTTTCCACTGATGGCGGCCTATTTGTAGCGACTATAAGGCGGCCGCTACTGAGGTAGCGTTCATTCTCTCGTACTACAAGCTGGCACGGTCTACTATTTCCCGCCGCCCACCCGCCCTCGGGTGGGTTGGACTTTATTTTGCGGTTCGACACTCACTGTTGCTTTGATGATGATTTTGCGGTGAATTGATCATGCTTGCTGTGGTCCGGAATTCGATTGGCACTGCTTGGACTGCTTGGACTGCATGGGCTAAACGTGAGATATTTACCGTTTGGTTCGAGTGGTGTTTTCTTGCCGGATCCGGCACTTGCTGCTGGCCTAGGGATTCGTGCGTGGGGCTTTTTAAGTGGAAGAAGAGACTAGTGGGAGCGGGTTATGGCATCTTTCATTTCCTGTAACGGATACCCCTTGTGACCAATATACCAGCACCGGCAACATAACATATATAACATAACATAAATTATATACCTAGCAGCAGGGATCGGCGCAAAGTAGTGAGAGTGTAGAGCGCAACGCTCCACGCCGCGCTGACAGCTATTGCTCCGAAACCATCAGAGGCTGCCCCCCCCCCCCCCCCCCCCCCCCCAACCCCCCCCGCGCTCGCAGCCGCGCCTGCCAAAATGCTTCGCTAGGTTGCCGTAGAGTACATGACGCTATATCGATCCCCTAATGCATAGTAACAGGCATGTTATTTTCGTCTTAACTTGTTGACACTTCTTTCAATGAGCCACTTCATGCATGCTGTCTGCGTTGCGGGCTGGTGTACCCTACCCACAGGTAGCTGCGGTGAGGCAGTTATGAGAACATCACTACTGCGCGTGGCATTGCAGGATGTCAATATGGCATATGCGCCATTTTATGACAGTGACTACGGTGTGCAATGGAAAGCCATGCTGATTGCACAGCATATGCGCCACCGGCTGAATTGATGAAGGACGGCGGTCCCCAAAGTAGTTGCTAACTTTCTATTCCAAATACCAATATTAAGTATGTACATTACTGTAAAATGTACACAAAGTATTTGAAATAACCAAGCGGTGACAGGGATGGGTAGCCATTCAAATCTTTGGCAGCTGTGTATAATTGTGTGCATACTACTACCTACATTATCTGATTATTTAAGTTGTGCTGACTGCGCTGCCAAACTCGAACGGCTCTGCTAAGGGCTTTGACTTGGCTTAGCATGCTGTGAAATATATCTGGCGTCATTACTTGCTTTTCGTCGGGGCGTGCGATAAGGCCGATTGTATACAATTCTTCTCCATAAAAAAAAGCCCACTATGTAGTGTGCCGCGCTGCTGCACAGTCAGGTACCTCGGTCTGTTTGACGGCAACTTTGGCCCGCTGCTGCTTTGCTGCCACAATAAGACCATTGCGCCTGCATTACAGTCATCAATGCACCTCCTCGATATGAGGCGCGAACCTGTCCCCCTTCCCCCTGCTGCCTTCATAGTCGATTGACAATAAATGCCACGAGCGTATTTGTTCTCGCAATGGCCGCCTCACTAAATGAACAAGTGGCGGGCAGTAAAAATGCATCCGCCACTGCTCTGCTTGAAGTTGGACCGTCCCAGCATGAGCAGCAACATAAAATCAACGGCATTGCGGTTATCACCGCTGCCCAATGCCCAACGAACAATGTATTAATCAACATGTGAACATTATTATTCGTGCTAGTTGCCCGTCCCTTCCACAGCGATTTCCACATGGTGTCAAAGAGGAAAGAGAGGGGGTATTTTCGCACAAGATGCGCGCAAATATGCAGGGGCGGCCATTGCCTAGTTTATGAAGGGTTTGTCTGAGGTTACATTCACAGCGCGCTCGGCCCATTAAGCGCGGCGCAGGCAGTCTAGTCCGCCGCCTGCTCAGCCCCCGCCAGCTCCCGGCCCCTTCATCAGGTTCTTCTGCCGGGCGCGCGCCTCCACGTACGCAGACTGGTCCGTCTTGCGCATGTGGTGCGTCTTGTGCAGCTCGCCCTGCTCCCGCATAAAATCGACCTGCGAAAGTCGCCACATAGGCAGACCGCACATGGTGTCAGCAGGATGACTACGGCAGGCTGCCGGTGCAGCCAACGCCAGTCCTTCTTGCCGTAGTGTCAGCTTGTCCTGGATCTCTCGCCCAGTCAAGGGACGCGGGAGATGGCAGGAAGCAGAGAATCCTCTGGCACAAGATCTCAAACTGCCCATGCTGTCAAAACGCTATCGGTCTGAGTAGAGACGGTATAGCATATGAAACTATATTCAACCGGGATTGGGGAGTGGGTGGGTGACGTCCTGGAAGTTGAAATATGTTGATGCAATCAGATATCGGACCGCATGAAGAGGGGAGTGGGGTAGCACAGTGCAGGGCTGCTACCTCCTCCTGGTCCCAGACGTAGTCCTTCTTGGCAATGCTGACGGTCTTGACGCCGTCCCGCAGCAGGTAGCCGGGGTTGGAGCCCGCGTACATGCTGCTCGACATGCGCGCCAGCATCTTCTGCTCCGGGTCGTCCTACGACAGCAACAAGCAGCAGCAGCTCAGTACTTTAGATGAGTCGATGCAGTTGGCCAAGGTACCGATACAGCGGCAGAGGCTTGAGGGTGTACAATTTTATAGGATGCGCCTCAAGCATCGACCAATTATCAAGATCAGATGCATCAGACGGATCAACATCGCATCATGATACTTAGCATTTTGCCCATCAACCTTGATGCGGAGCCTTACACATAATGTGCAGGAGTGCAGGCGCGCCTAATTGGGCATTGGCTAGTCCGGAGACGAAGCAGAGCGTGGGGGTGGAGGGGTGGGTGGGGAGTGGGGCACCATGAGCGTGGTCAGAAACTGTGGCATCTGAGTAGACTCCAGCTCAGACATGGTCTGCTCCATCGAAGGCGGCGTCAGTGGCTTGGGCATTTTGCCCTCCTGCTCCAGCTTCCGGAAGTGGCTCTTCATAATGCTGCTCACACACGTTCGCATGTCCACGCTCAGCATCCCCAAACCATGTGCCCACCCCGTCCCAAAGGCTGACAACCCTCAAGCCACCCGCCCGCCTGCCCGCCCCCGCTCGACGTTCCATCGCGGTCTCAGCGCTTTTCTGCTGCCAGAAGGCGCGCATGCGTTTGGCGGGGGCTCACTTGTGCTCCTTCCCGATCGTCTCCGTCAGCGCTTGCGTGCGGATGTTATCCATGTACATGACTCGCTCGACGCCCGACATCTTGCCTGCGTTTGCTGGGCGGTGGTACTGCACGCCGCCGTCAGGGTTGCCACATGTCAGCGGCACAGTACGCCGCAACCCGGTGACGCATATCGAAAGCATCAGGGGATGCTGACATTGCTTTGGCTATCTTGTTTGCCTTTTTCCAACACTTTTGACACGTCGACAATGATATCCGGACTCGCTTGAAGCATGCCATATGCACACGCAGCGTCAGTTAGAACAGCCGAATCAAAAGGGTGATTTAATGGATGATTCCGTAAAGGGCACCGGGAATAGAGCTCCGCAGATACGGTGATGCTCTGAGCCTCGAAGTGACGGTGATAGAGGGGCATGTGGCACCGGCCAGCTGATCACTCCTTACCCACGCAGAAAGTATACCGACATGACCGAGGATATCTAGCGAGAAGGGGTTTTAAGGGAGGTGGAGGGGCTTCGCTGCTTACCTTGGTAGAGGTAAGGCGGAGGCGCCGCACTGTTAACGGCGAGGGTACTCGTAGCGGTGGCGCCGGTGGTGGCGTGTCGGCGTGCGAGATCGAATGGGCCGCGGTCCCGAGTTCCTCTATTTTTTTGTTTGGCTGCCCGCTGCCGACGGATTAGCCGGTGCTGGTGCTTGAGCAGGGACCTTGGAATGCTCTGCGGGGGTGGACGGAGGACGCTGCACTGCTGTTGTTCGGTCTGTTGGACGGTGTGGGGAGGGAGCTGCCGTTACTATTAACTGCCTGGACCGGTGCCGGCATGCTGCCGCGGCGCGGTGTAACGGGGATATGCTTACAGCATGTCTCGGCGCGGCAGCCATCAAGCAGGCCAACGCGAGGGGCTGCTCGGCGGCGCGAGCGCGCGCGTAATCCTTGTACTGTATGTTGCGCGTGATGAGCGCGCGATTGATTGCTGTCGTCCGGCTGGGTGGCATCAGTAGTAGCAGCGGACGGGGTGGAGCTTCGATAGATAACGTATCATACAAAAAGTCAATCGCAATCTTAGCAGGATAACTTGTGTTTAAATTCGGACATATATTATTAATATTGGGCTCCGGGATGGTGCCCAATCCGGCGCAGGTACGAGAACAACCGTAAGAATATTAATTTACAACCGTCATAGCAGAGGGCGGATCACAGCATTTTTTAGTACCCGTATGTGCCGATGACGACAGGTAGGTACTATAAATGCTATGCTATGGAATTGCTAATATAGTAAATAGTACTGGTACGAGCACGGGGATGATCCAATATCAAGGGCACTATTGATTTATTTAAATAAATATAATATCCGCCGCCGCGATGACACTCCTTGTGGCCGTATTAATTAGCGAGAAAAGGCCCTATCTTTCAACACGCCCTATCTTTCAACACTTTCCCTAGAAGCCCTAGCTGTCCAGCCGTTGGGCCACTACTAGGAGCTGTCTATGGCGCGTCCGATAGCCCTTGAGTAGGGCTACCTTAGGGCGGAGGGCCGCCCCCGATGGACTTTCCTGGTGTGTGCCAGGCAGGGTTGAAGCGATGGGGGTCAGCATTTTTTTCCGGGTCGCGGGAAAATAAATACGGGCGCGCGTTTCAACATATCAGAACCATCCGGCTGCACGTGGCCGTGCGTCGCCACTAACTCTCACCACCGTCCTTGCAGTGCCGCTTAGAGGCCGTGGTAGTCGGTCAAGGCGGGGCGTGGCTGCCCAAGTCCCTGGGGGACGACATAGCCCGCTCGCCAGTCAGCCCGCTCGATGGCGGGTGGGCCATCGCGCGCCGCGATGCGCGGTCGTACGAGGGAAAGGTCGGGACAATTCTCAGCGCGCTCGTCTGGCCGCCCACCCAAGAAGCACACGGCAACCCGCAAGGCCGCCACCGACGCAAAACGTGGGCGAGGTCGACCCCGTAAAGAACCCCTCAGTCAGTCGAGTGACCCCTCTAACGCTTGAGGTGACTAAAACGTCGCTGAGAAGGCGAAGCGCGCGCTGGAGCATGCTGTCAAACTTGTTCTTGCTGGTGTCGAAAAGCCGGCCAAAGCTGCAAAGAGCTATGGCGTGAACAGAACGACGCTTATCGCTGTTGTCAAGAGGGCAAGAGAGGCTATGAAACAGGGCCAGACTCTTGTTGTTGTTGCTGGAACCCGCCCAACAACCATGACCCGTGAGGACAAATCGTCGCTGGCAAAGTGCGCCCTGATTTGGGCAGACCGTGGGCTGGCGCTAAGCAAGCGAGCCATCAAGAAGCACGCGCTGGACATCATTAAAAGCCGTGGCTATGATAAAGACCCTGTCGCCAAGATGTGGATCAAACGAGGGAAGATGTCTAGAAAATGGTTTCGCGGTTTCATGCGCCGCCACCCTGAGCTGCGTGCGCGGTTAGCTGACCGCTTAGATCCCAAGCGATGGCTTGTAACCAGAAAGGATATGCTCACACTATATAATGCCATCGCTGAATTTGAGAAAGAACATGGTCTGCTGGATCCTAGCCAAATCTTCAATCTAGATGATACCTCTTTTAGACCTGATGGGAGAGTGGAGTGGGTCATCACCAGGAAGGGAGCCAAGCGTACACACACGTTGCAGAACGCATCGCGGTTCTCCATCACTATTCGACCTGTCATTGTCGCTGATGGCACACAGTTTCCACCTCTTTTTATTGTGAAGGGGAAAAACATGCCAGATTGGTGGGACAAGCTAGACTTATCAAACACCATTCTGAGGGACGCCGAGCTTACAACACAGAAGAATGCGTGGATGGACGGCGACCTCTACCACTACTGGGTAGAGACGGTGTTCCTGCCCTACACAGAGGAACTACGCCACACAGGCAAAATATTGCTGATCATTGACAACTACAGGTGAGTAAGCTAGCTTGCACTTAGCGACTTCTACCAGCTCAAAAGATGGCATGGGAAACTTGCAATTATCATCTTACATTTATATGTGGATTTTTATCCAGCGGGCACATCAGGGTTATTGCGGCGGAGTGCGCACTGACTGCAACCCTTAGCGCAGAAGAGAGCCCTGACAACCCCGCGCAGGCGGTCAGCCCGAACCCAAGCTACCCAAGAAGGTGACGCCAGCAACTTTGCAGAGGGCTGGCGCTGCCTTGGAGACAGCAGCGAAGGCAGAAGAAAAAAAGGAGCAGCAAGTAAACAAGGCAGAGGAGGTGGCGAACGCCATGTGCCGCAAGACAGAGTTAGCCGAAGCCGTGGCTGAAGCTGAGCTAAGTGTGCTAGGTGCCCACGTCAAGGTTGCGGACGCTAAGATTGCCGCATGGCAAGATTCAAGTGCGCGCGAGCGCCAAGATGCGCGTGACGAAATGAGCGTTTTTGATAGCAGCGACAGTGAGGAAGGCGAGGAGGAGATAGAGGAGGAGGAAAAAGAGGATGGGGAACATGGCGATGACGAGCTGAACCCTGCCTACATAGATGAGGACGACGAGTGGCTGAACTGGTAACAAGTAGGTGCTACGAATTTGTAGGGTTCAGCCCCCCCCCCCCCCCCTCCCCCCCCCCCCCCGGCCCGAGATCCCGCCCTCGTCCGCCTTCATCCCCCACTCATCAAGCGTCCCCCAGCCCAGCATACGGACTCGCGGACTCAGAACCGGAGGAGGGGGGGGGGGGCGGGCAGTACCAAGGCGGATAGAGCGGCGGGCACAGCAAAAAGGGCGGGCTCGGCGGAGATGTCGAAAGTGTTGAAAGATAGGGCCGCCCGGGTTACTGCACCCCTGCCCTGACTCACACGGCTAGCCAATAGGCATGCAACCCTTACACGAGCACCATTGACCACGCCCGACCGTCCACACCTAGGGCAACTTTAGGGCTTGGATCGGTGGGGTTTGTGCCATTGCAGCTGCTTCCTGGGTCCTGTGGCAGGGCAGGTGGTGGCAGGAAGCCAAAAATGTGTTGAAGATAGGGCCGTTTCTCGCTATTACCCAACGCTTGCAAGACATCTGCCAAGCTAAAGGGATAAATTCCCTGGTAAGTGCTCCCCAAGTACCGCATGCACCTACAATTCGGGGACAAGATATCCCTTGTCGAGATGTGATAACTGAGGTGTGATAACCATGTCATAAATTTCCCACAGGAACACTGCATACTGCGACCCGGGCCCGCCCTTTATCGAGCAAGAATTTCCATACCCTTACGCGGGCGTCTTCATGGGGACGCACTTGTTGCACGACAATGTAACAAAGGCCGTGCGACACATAACAAACGGCAAATGGGAGAACCTTGACGCGGCAGTCGAGGATGGCTGCTTGTCAAAATCTCAAGCCACTTCTCTCCTCCGCAAGTGCCGCAAGGAGGCAAGCGATGTTCAGGGCCCCGCATGTCTCGATGATTGTGATCGGTAAGTGCCTGCCCATTATTTGCCCATTGATTCCCCATTTTCGCGTGCCTTCCGACCTATGCTTTTATACCGTGCAATAGTAGAAACTGAGTCATGATGTTGGTGCCTCTACAGGAAAATCGGCGAGTGTCTTCTTCTAACCTGCTCTACTGGGGAAGACATGCGACCGATCTACGGCACGCCAACGGTCGGTCTCCATATCAAAGAGATCATCGAAACAGTATCGGGTGGTGCGATGACGAAGTTCAATGACACCGGGGCACCTTTGGATGTTATCATCTCCGTGTGGCAACAAAGTGACCAAATCGTCGCCGTCGCAAGGTACCAAGCGTCCGGTTTCGCATACCAGAGGTAACTATGTAGGAGACACTCTCTGACTAACTTGACAATAGTTTGATTTATATGCCGTGAGTCGCGTAATTGCTTTCATCGTGTCAAAGATGCAATCGTACGTACTTATATTTCCGCGTTTCACTCAGGATGGTGGCAAAGCCATGCCATGTTGTTCCAAAGGAGCCTACACATGCCCTGCTGCTTCAGTTTTGGCAGCCTTGGTTCATCAATGAAGACTCGCCGCCACCGTAAGTACCGGCCTTCGACCACCTCTCCATCACTAACTCTGTTCTACTTCTAATTATTACTTGTCTTTTAATAATAGCAAAGCAGTTTTTTAATGTTCATACGACTGCCTGGCCCTCTAATAGTTACAATGCTATGCGCTTATGATAGGGTTGCCGAGAAGCCCGCGGAGAAGGTCGAAAAGGCGACTCCAACTCACGCCGCGGCCGGGTATGATTGCTTGCTCCATTCGGGAGGACTACATGCTTGGGTTGATAACACCTTGATAACGTACACCACCGGCTCATATACAGTAAATCACTCTGTGGCTAAAATGCTTCTCTGTGTCATGTAGGCCTTCAAAGTCCCCCAAGAAGTCTAAAGCCGCAAAGCAAGCCTCAAAGTTACCGGCCGAAGAGCCAAAGACGGCAAAGGAGAAGGCTACGAACAAGTCATCTTCCCGGGCTCCCGTGGGGTAAGTCCCTATATGCCGTTAAGGAATGCTTCATAGTCATTTTATTGTCCGAGTCGGTGTCAATCAAAGCACGCGCGGCAACGACAGGGTTATCCTTCTGACACTTATACACGGATGCATTTTGCAGGTCTTCTACCGTGCCAAAAACTCCAAAAGAGGCTGCCGCAGGCGGCTCGAAGGCAGCGCCGGCCGCCGCCCCATCAACTGCAACGTAAGTAGAAGGGTGACATCGACATGCATAAAAATTGCTAATACAATAGACAACACACCTAATAAGTATGTGCTGCTTTGTGTTTAAATTGCAGGGCACTCGGTGAGTCGTCGCAAGGGAGGGCGACAGATCATGGTGCATCAACCGCGGCTCAAGTCGACATGTACGTTTGAATTGCCACTGAAGTTTACTCTTCGAATGTATCTTGATGCGCATGGATTCATGGATTCATTCACTTACAACGGGCGGCGCTTTTGGTTGTCATAGGCTCTCAAAGACCGCGGCGAAGAAACAGCCGGCAAAGGCTACATCAAAGGCAAAGACCGTACCATCCAAGCAGGGTACAAACACACCAGAGCTCAGGTAACCACTCAAGCCACATTATTTCGTGCTGATTAAATCATGTTTAGATTCCATTTTTATTGACAGTTCCTCCATCTACTAAGCTATTTCTTGCATTCTTTCAGGATGTCAACCGCTCCAGCTCTAGTGAAGTACAGGCGGCCACTTGACTGGACTCCTTCAAAGCCAAACCACGACTGGTGCTTGAAGTACATTGACAACGGCACTATTCAAGTGTTCTTGTATGAAGGTAACTTATCACAGCTTTCACATGCCCTTTAACCATCGAATATATATTCATGGGTGAGTCCCATACATTTCACATATGTTGCATATATACACGTTTTGTACTAATGAAATGTGCAACTATATAAACACATTTATTGCCGATATATTTATGTTTCGCGTAGGGAGATTTCTTTGTGTTACGCATGTGTACAAGTAATTACTTGAACGGATTATTGCGATCCCACGGAACGACTCATGCGGTCAGGTGTGGCTGGGCTCATGCGTCCATGCTGTGGATGGACGCATGCGTCCATGCTGAGGATGGACGCATGCGTCCATGCTGTGGATGGAAGCATGCTTCCATGCTGTGGATGGGTGGATGCGTCCATGCTGTGGATGGACGCATGCGTCCATGCTGTGGATGGACGCATGCGTCCATGCTGAGGATGGACGCATGCTTCCATGCTGTGGATTGGCGCATGCGTCCATGCTGTGGATGGACGCATGCGTCCATGCTGTGGATGGACGCATGCGTCCATGCTGTGGATGGGCGCATGCGTCAATCCTGTACAGGGTTACCAGTGTCTTTGTTGGACAAAAGTGTATCTTTGTGATATAATTATGTCATGCATATAGTCTTCATTTTATTATTTATTTTACTAATTATGACTATCTTCGCAGACAAGAAGGAGAAATGTGATAAAGCCGGCACTTTTGCCAGTGCAAGGGGAGTGTATCCATGTTACTCCCCCATCAAGCTTGGTGATGTTGCATCAGTCGAGATAAGCGGGACAGATAGTCTGTTGTTCAGATTCAAGAAGGACAGCGGTGATTCAACGGAGGGTGTCTTGGCCATCTCTGGCCTGGTTCCGAAATCCATGAACCCAACCCCCGCTTCGATATTGTCGAGTATCTGGGGCTACATCCCTGCGTGGCTTTTCAACCCCGGGTACGCAAGAGACACCATTCGGGACGTCCTGACTTCAGAAGCTGTGAACATACACGCGAAGAAAACAGTCCCTTTCATGAAGAAGAACGCCCAGACAAACCTCTTCAACATCTTCATGAATGGTTACCTTGGCTTGTTTGCAACGCATGGATCGCAACATCTTGTCGATCCGAGCTCCGGGGTCAAGATTTTAAGCCTCGTGACACTGAACGCCAGGGTGCGCGATCGGCCCATTCATCGCTCATGAAATTTTCAACTATCCTATTCGTTGATGTCCTGTGTGCTGCTAACGTAATTTCCTCGCAACTGATTCTTGTTCTCCACTCAGGTGCCGGGTGGGTCTGGGTCGGCTGGCACTTACGAGCTACCAATCGAAGTCCTTTCTCCTCCAACAGACGATCTCGCCGCGCGTGAGCTCCACATGCCTCATGTCCACGACTTGGCTTCTGAGTTCGAGGTAAATAAGCTTCCCTAATTGCGTAATAAATATTTTTAGTTAAGCTGGAATTATGATTACGGCAAACCGGTTGTTGAGCTCTCAATCTAAGAATCGACAATATGCACAGGCCAACGGCAAGGATCATAGCCAGGGCAAGTTTATTGTTCTGATGACCAGCAAGACGAGTTCTAAGCCCTTGAAGCCAAACGAGGTTGGCCATATGTTGCTAACACATGATTACGGGTCCAAGGTATGATTACCCCGGCTCTTGTTGCTTGGTAAAACCCGAAACCAACGATCAAGATTGCTTCAAAGTTTCCCAACGTTTGCCACCTCACAAAGTTTTACCTAAGAAAGTGTTTATTTACACATGACAGGAGTGGATCGTAAGGATGAATAAGGAATTCAACTTCTATGTCATCGTCGGTAATCACCGAAGGGAGGCTTCAAAGCTCGTGATTTCCCGAACCGAGATCGAAGCCATCAAGCAGGAGCTATCCAAGTGGGAGTGCCTCGTTCTCTGCGCATTGAATGAGCAGGTTGCGAGATACATCGGCAATCGCCAAAATATCACCAATGCCAACACCACAATCAACACCCAGCTTGACAACTACCGCCTTCTTCGCAAAGAATACGAGATGCTGCGCGAGATTGATGACAAGCGACTCGAGGGTGAGGGTGACGAAGAAGAGTTCTCCTACAAGCGCTGGAGTAGCGAGAGCAAGGACGATCTGGTCACGGATCCGGTTATGAAGGAGAAGTACTCGAGGTTCAGCTACCTATGGAAGAGTTGCGGATTCGCTCTTAAGCGGAATCCAGAAAACGTGAGTGCCCCTCCCCAGACGTATGAAGATATGTGTGTCAGTACATATAACTCCTAAAATTACATGTATATCCTGAAACATATGAGCATATATTATCGACTCTACATAATTATTTATCTAGGTTATATAAGTTTGACATGGATATATACTATAGATTAGGTAACTTCTCACCGGCTTATATATATATATAAGTCACTGTGTCATACATGAAGAACATCTTCGCTTGCGTCCATGCTGTGGATGGACTCATACATGCGTCCATGCTGTGGATGGCCACATGCGTCCATGCTGTGGATGGACGCATGCGTCCATGCCCAGCATGGAAGCATGCGTCCATGCTGGGGATGGAAGCATGAGTCCATGCTGGGGATGGAAGCGTGCGTCCATGCTGGGCATGGAAGCATGCGTCCATGCTGGGCATGGACGCGTGCGTCCATGCTGTGGATGGAAGCATGCGTCCATGCTGGGGATGGAAGCATGAGTCCTTGCTGTGGATGGGGACATCGGGCCACGTTGGATTAGGTACGTTAAAGAACAACAAATATATTGTATATCCTAACAGTTGGCATTCTCTCCTTCTCAGGGTCAATTGGGTCCGCCATCTCACGCTGCTCTTTTCAAGGCTACTGTCATGAGGAAATATGACATTTGGAAGGCAGTCGAGGAGCTCATGGAAGCGTTTCAAAGCGGGAGTCTGGAAATGCCGGAGCAAGGCTCTATTCTCAAGCTGCTCGATGGATTGAAACTTAAGTCTACCACCAAGCCAGCTCACAAAAAGGATGCCTTCCTCATCAGGGAGTGCAACAAGATCTTCAAGTCTAGGTGTCTTGATAGGGGCTACAGGCACTTCACCAAGAAGTTGGCATTGCAGGCTGGCATCGATTGCTACCCCCCAGACTCGGAGGAAGCTGATCAATCCCTCAAGCCGCATTTCCCCGAGCAAGTCCTGAAGGAGCTTACTGCTACATCACATGCACGGTGGGGATATCCAGAGGTAAGTCGCGCCGCCATTCTCATATTCATACATCCCATCTGCCTCAACCATGGTATGCATCATTGCTGAAGAATCCTTGTCATGTGGTGCTCAGATTCGGAAGGTCGTCGACCGGCTGATGAATCCCAGCGACAATCTGACGGTGTTCCCAAACGGCAGCGCTTGCACTCCCGCCATTACTCACCTGAAGAACGTGGAGTATCTCAGGGGGGTCGTCCTCACCCACTATGGCCAAGAATTCGGTAGGTTGCGCCAAGGAAATAACCGTACCTCGTAGTTGTATTGGCGCTTTGTCTATCGCAAACTGAGGTTTATGTGCATGTCTATAATCCAGATGCGGATTGGGATACCTTTGCGCGCTCGACCAGTACCTGGACCAAAGCAATTGACGGTGATCTTGAGAAATCCGATGCTCAAGGATTTGCTGTCCTGCTCCACCCCGTAATCCGGTCCAAGGAGGATCAAATCCAGGCGTATCTACAGCCCATTCCGGCAGAGAAGTGGTGCGTATTTTTCCCAAATTCCGGTGGGGCTTGATATAGAAATTCGCATTTGACATTGCTTTAGCTAATTAAGGTGGTATCTCTTCACACACTCGCATATGCAGGACACCGCCTAAGGACCCTCTTCAATGGGAGTCGTCCATGAGGACTTTCTTTGCTACAACAACGTACACCGCTGCGAGGCAACAGCGCCAGCTCACTCCTGTCCGGCAAAAACTCTTCCTGAAGTGGCACGATTGGATTAGGAAAGTCAAGAGCGGCTATTTCAGCAAGCGCGCTCAGGCTGCGCCGTTGACAAAAGATGCCCAGCAATGGAATTTGGTTCATCATCGAAGTGATCTCATTTCAAAGTAGCCCCCCCCCCCCCCCCCTCCCCACGGCTGGCGGTGTCATGCAGGCAACCGCAACGCGGTCACTAAAATAAGAGAGAATTGTCGTTTGTTTACAGGCACATTATCATCAAGGGTGATTTCGACAATCACAGGGACAACATCAAGCAGTTGGTGGCATCCACAGCGAAGCCCGTATCTCTTCTCATCGCAGACAGCAACTACGGGCTCAACTTGGGCCCCTGGGATGTGGCATGGACTTCGGAATTCAAGAACACACTGAGCTTGGTGGATCATTGCAACGATGGCCTGCAGAATTGCAAGTTCATCTGGTTCCTTACGGACCAGGCACTTCCCCATGCCATGGCCGCCATCTCCGAGCGCGACATGCAATTCAAGGTGTTCTATTGGAGCAAGAATCGCGGGAACTGCGCCGGTGACCGTTTCACATCCGATGGTGAGATCTTCTTGATGTGTTGGCCACCCGGCCACCAACTGGACATCTTCAAGGATCCCACTGAGCCCGAGCGGTACACTACCAACCCCTATTGCGCCCGCATACCATCCTCCAACATGTTCCGGCTGGAGTCAACCGATGTGAGCAAGCCCACCAACGCCGCGCAAAAACCAATTGCGCTCATTCGGAGGATCCTGGACTTTGCCACGGAACCGGGAAGTCTCATTTTGGATGTGACTTGCGGCACAGGCACTACAGCGGTAAGTGATCCGTCAGTGGCCCCGGCATCAATGTCTATATTACAAGTAATACAACCAAAGTGAACAACCAAAATTTATATTTTCTGTCATCAAAGTAGTGTGGCCGTCCGGTGACTTTGTGCTTGGCATTTTTCGCAGCTTGCTTCCATCGTCAGAATGCAAGACCTGGCTATTAGCCGCAAGGCCCGCATTCAAACCCCCGACTCCGTCATCTTGGTGGAGAAAGACGACACCCAGCACGAAGGCGCTGTGACGAGGATCAAAGAGTGGTTGGCTCTGAGCAAAGATGAAGCCGACGCGCTGGAGGATCGCAAACTCGGAACTTTTCCGAGGAAAGCTGGCGGTGGTGCTGAGGATGGCGAGGAGGAGGAGGAGGAGGCTGAAGAGCCTCTGGCGCAAGAACTCTCTTCCCTGACACATGTGGGCAAGAGTATTGCTGCGGGGCAAGATGATGGCCACGCCACTGAGGAGAACGAGCAAGCCGAGGCCAGTGAGGATGTCGCCAATCCCGTTGGCGAGGATGATGATGATGATGAGGAGGAGGGGGAGGAGGGGGAGGAGGAGGAGGGGGAGGAGGAGGAGGAGGAGGAGGAGGGGGAGGGGGAGGAGGAGGAGGTGGAGGAGGAGGAGGAGGAGGAGGGGGAGGAGGAGGGGGAGGAGGAGGAGGAGGAGGAGGGGGAGGAGGATGAATATGATGATGATGAGGAGGAAACCGAGGAGGAGGAGGAGGAGGAGGAGGAGGAGGAGGAGGAGGAGGAGGCGGCGGATTCGGAGTGTGATGATGATGTCGAGGATGATGCTTCCAGCGATGCTGATGATGATGCGCTGGGTGACTAAGCCGCTTCCTGCCGCAAGCGGCCTCATGTGTGCGCGTAGGCACTTGGGCGGCCGCGCCTACTTTCCAATTGAGAGCCGGCCATGAATACATGTGTAACAATGTGTCACCGCAATTGGTTTCGGAGCAATCATCTGCATATTATTCATGTCCTCACTTCATGCCTTTTGGCTGCATGACAAACATGATGGTTTCGGAGCTTGTCTATGTTATGGAACTTTACTCTTGCATTGCTTTTATTACCATCCATGCTTTGCTGCATGCTAGCTTTGATCATAGTTTACATGAAAATAGCAATGGCGATGTTATGGTTTCAAAGGATGATAGACCATTTCTATTACAGACTTAGTTAGCCATACTAACACCACAGCGCGGCCGCCCCACGTTAGTTACTTGGCAATACAGTACCAAGTTATTTCCGTGATCATCATCTGTACCAAGTTGTATCCATGATCATCACGTTGACCCATCCATGCTAGCCCGGGGGCAAGACGTCGCTCGGCACTTAGATTATTTTTTGGCGTGTGTCTGGTCCCCTGAAAACAAGGGTTTTGAGGCCAACATTGCTTAACACCGCAACCATGAAACTTTTGGTTAACCTAACATTTATTTTGAATCAATGTTCACACAAGTCAACCCCCGGTGTACGCTGCCCTGGCAAACAAACGCCCCCTTGACCCAATAGACACACTGAACCTGCCACCTCACATAGGAGCCACGCCCCCTAAATGCTCAATTCCCTTGACATCAAGTGACCCCCCCCCCCCCCCCCCAAACACATACACACACACACACACACACACACACACACACCCCATAAAAACCCGCAAGTAACACCCTTCTAATGTGGTGTTCCTAGGGCCAGGAGGAGGTCTGCGAGGTGACACCGCACTTGGAAGCCGCATGTCAGTTGCGTTTGTTTTCGCACTTGTTCGATTACACAGCCACCGCCGCGATAGACAAGAAATCAACACGCATACTGACTTTCGCAGTTAACTCCCTAACCCTTAAAACCCTTAAAAATAACCCGCAATTGCTGTGTCAGACTCCGCCCAGTCCCGGCGTTTGGCAATAAGCCCATCGTATTGAGACAATGTTATTCAGCGCAACAAAGTCGTGGCGCTGCCGCTGGCGGGCACCGCTGCGTCGCCAAAGCTCCACGACTTGGTGGGCGTGCTGAAGCAGCATCAGAAGAGGGCGGGCGGAATCATCAAGCACAACACCAACGCGGTCATTCAAGAGCATGGCCGCCACGCAAGCCTTCGTCCCCGGCGACAACTACCGTCGACGAGAGCAGTAGCCCGGAGCCCCTAGCCAATAAGTAGGCCAAGCAGCCCGCCAAGCCGACGGCTGGAGTGCCGGCCCTGGGTCGGATTGGTGCTGGGGCCAAGGCGGGCGGTGGGGCGTTCGGGTTGCGGGCTGGCCGACGGGCCGCCGTGGCAGCAGTAGCCGCTGCCGCCACCCGTGATCAGTAGGCCCGCCGCCGTGACGGTCCCGGCGGCCGAAACCGGATGTAAATAATGTATTCCGTCCACCCACTGCCGCGCGCCTCGCCGCCCACTGCAGCGCGCGCGCTCACAAGCACTGCCGCTCGCACTATCGCAGATGATTAGGCAAAAGCAGCAAGATCGGGAGCCTGGTGATGGGCAATCATGGTCTTCGACACGGCGGGTGAGGTGAGCAAGGGGGTACGCCGCATTGTGCGCGGTGTCGCATGCATGGCCGCGGATCGGGGTACCCTCTCAACACGGGGCACCCATACCACCCGGGCTCACATGAAGGCCTTACTCGCAAGAGATTTCCTCAGGGTCCTGAGCTTGGTGGCGGCTCGAGAGCGTGTTCGCTGCCTCATCAAACGGCGCAGATTCGCCCGCCATGCCGAAGCTGCACGGCACGTCCGTGGATCACCCTTGCACACAGGTGCACGTGTGGCCCGGACTCTGAACCGTGCGCGCATCGGTCGTCCATTCCGCCTCGTGCGGGTTGCGGGCCGCTTTGAGGCGGCTTGCTGTGGTGATCTTTTTATCGGTGGATTTGTTACTGGCCTTTTTGTAATTCACACCAGTATCTGGTACAGTACCCTGCACCAGCGGCGCCAACAGCAGCTGCTCCGCCAGCACTATGTTACGCAGCACGCGTCGTCCATAGGCGGATATCTTACGCCGTCACGATGTGTCGTCAGCGATGTTCTCCAACCGGCGCCTTAAACTCACCCACCCACCGAGGCAAGTCCCTTGATGGGATGTTCGCCGATTCCTACAGTGCTGACTCAGTGACCGCCATACCTGTACTTTCGCTGCGTGGTGACAGCACCTGATTTAGAGCCCGAGACGCATGTTGACAAAGCGACTGCGCACCTAGAGCACCCCGTCCTTTAGGAAGAGAAAAAACCTCGACCGGCTCCATGGCATCATACTGCTGCTACCCTTGCAAGCGTACGGCTGGCCGCACTCAAACCTTTTCACACTGTAGTGCGTAAATATACGAGCACACTGCATCTATTGGAGACTGAGTTCAGGCGATGCTGCCTGATTATGCAGTATGCGCCAAGGGGTGCGAGTCGGTGGGCCGCTGTATGGGCGCCGGCTGCCAGGGCTGCAACGACTGCGCGTCCGAAGGGTGCTGCCCTGTCCGCAGGTGCTGCTCCGCTGCTGCCCGGCTCGCCGCTTTCCACGACGAGTGTCCCTCATCGAGCCCATTCCTGTCGAACTATACACGTGCAGGAAAATGCCGACTCCTGGATCGTACCGGGGTGGTTTGCAGATGAGTGTGCGGAAGTGGTCGCGCCCCGCGCGACTATCCACCCAGCTAACGTGTCGGCAGCACAGCTTTACGGGCTGATCCCACAGAGGCCTAGCAGCTACGAGCCCCGTCACGTATTACTGCGTAACGGCTGAATTTACATCTGGGGTCGAACGAAGGAATCGTCGAATCGAATAGGCAATATCGTTTGGAGGTGCACCTCTGGTGGAGGATAGAAGCGGAGGTGCCAGTCTTGAGTTCCACCTAATATCTGTGGGGCACCAGCATCGACGATACGTCGTGCGCGCATAATGTCGTATACTCGCGACTAAGTTTACCGTCTTCGAGCCCATACCAACAAGCTATGTTGCTACCGCCATCAAGGATTACTGGAATCGTGCGAGTACAGTGTCACTTTTACACGAATTCTTGCTGTCTCCAATAACTTTCTAGTACCAAATCTAGTTGGCCTCAAACATACCCGTCAGAGCTTCTCCTCCTTGGATGTGTCAATGGAGGCATCAGTACTGCTTCTCTCACAGCTCCCGGCGCGACTGAGTAGAGCACATCTGGCTGTGTGTTCGCACAGGCCCTCTCCCATCTTCCTAATGTTCACGGCGCTCTTCAATGCGCCGTCTGGCATCGCGGCGATGGTGATTGGCTTTGCCAACCTGAGCAACGGCTGCAAGGAGCCCCTCCACGTTTTTCCTGCTCGTCCAGGTTGGTGGGCTGCCAGGCCATGCTGCAACTGCTCAAGTGTCATCAGCATGCCTACTCGCCATCGCTTTTTACCACTGATCCGCGAGCGCTCCGCCATTCTTGACTGTGTGAACCGCCTCTGCTCTTTGCAGGCATTTGTCTTCAACCTCTTCATGATCCTGTTTGCAGTGCGGCTGTATCAGCAGGTGACAACTCTCGCCCGGGGTCTCTACATTTTCTGTCACATATCCAGCGATGTTACGCATGCTGATAAGAACCCATGCCAGGCTTTCTAACTACGTTTGCTGAGCGCAGTTCTCGCAGCCCTACCTTGAAGACAGCCCGCCCAGGCGCGCTGGCCGCATGTGCTGGCGCGATCCGGTTGTATGTCTCAAGTTTCTGGCCGCGCCCTGCGCCCTTGCCGTGAGCATCACCGGCCTGGTGTGGGCTGGGGAGGCCGGGCCTCAATGCCCGCAGGTGCGTCCCCAGTCTGCCTGGTGACACGCTCCCCAATCTATCTCGCGTTCCCATTCCCACAGCCATACCTTCTGCGGGAGGTTGCTAACCTTGCCACGCGCTGGCCTTTTGCAGCAAATGAAGGACATGACCATTTGGAGTAGCGTACTGATGTGAGCCTCCCCAGCATCCTGCTCGTTGATTTCCCCTTACCATACTGCGCTGATTTACGTACACGCGTTATACACTGAGGATTGATGCACCTGGAGAATTCGCACTAAAAATGTTGGGATATTTACATGTGGCACAGGCTTATCTACCTCGGGACGGGCTGGCTGGTCATGCTCGTCAGCCTCTGCGTGTAAGCTCTGCGCTGCGCTGAATGGCCTTGTTCTGCATTTCTCATCTCACACACTGTCACCCCGGCTTGCGCCGCCAACGCTGCAGGCGCGTGAGCCTCACAGCTTGACCTGTGTCTGCGTCCAGGGAGTGCGGGAGATTCAGCGCGGCGCGCTGCGATGAGCGCTACATGGGCCGTTACACGGGGCACGGCGAGGCACAACCACCGCCTTCGGCGCCTGGTGCGCAGCAGCCCCCGGTGCAGCACCCGCCAATTGAACCAAACGCGTTCCAGAAGCTTGGATCAGATGTTGGCCACTTCTTCTACCCCACCGCTCCGCCGTATTATGAAGTGGAGGTGCGGCATCCAGCTGCTCCCAGCACTGCTATTTGTGCATGCAAACATGGGGATGTACCAAGAGCTCATATCACTATTGGGTGCCAGACGAACAAGTGACGGGCGTATGCTGCCACGAGGCAACAGCTGCCGCAGTATTGCCTGTGCTGCATTGATTTCAGCAGGCTGCTTGTTCCACGCCTGAGTCAATGGTCTTCCCGTTGCAGGCTGGACTCCCACACACAGGTCAAGGACAAGGTATTCACACCGCAACATCCACATCCTTTGCTCGGGAACGTCTAGCATACTTTCGTGGGGGCTTGTTTCCGTCGACTTCCATGCACAGTTGCGTGTTGCTGTTCGCCGCACTTATCCCTCCTCGTCCTGTTTCGATCCCAAATACAGGCGCTGTGCAGTACCCTCCGATCTACGGGCAGCCAGCCGTAGGGATTCCTGTTTCACAAGGTGGTGAGACGTCGTATGTCCCGCCGCCTCAATCAAGCGCGCCCTTGTCAAGCCACAAAGATGGCAAGGGCAAAGCGGCAAACAAAGTTTGAAAAGCTACATGCAGCCCGATACAGCCTTGTGTGATATTATTGTATATGAAGTAACTTGCTAGCTCATGTAATTTATATGAAGTAACTTGACAGTTGAATCAGCGATGCGTCGATTTTTCAGAAAATTTTAAAAGAACGGGTTCTATATCACTGGCCTACAGTTCCATGAATTGCATTGCCAGCGCTTTAAAGTACCAGCAGCGAGCGTTTGCATTGCCAGCGCTTTGAAGTACCAGAGTTTTTTTCTCCATTACCAGTAGCGAGTACCAGTACTCATGGCCTCCCAAACGTGAGATCGTAATCGGACGGCTGTGTAATTAAGGATCGTGGGTGGGCGGGCGGGCGGGCGGGCGGGTGCATTATAGTACTTAGTAGTGCATTCTAGTCGTAGATACGCGCTTTAGTCATGCACCTACAGGCCCGATCCACTGCACTATACGGGTACCCGTACGGCAATAAAGCTCACCGCCGAAAAATCGATGCTTCGCCCGATAATATATAGCTCCTTAATTGGCCTTCAAGGGGTAGCACGCTACGCACTATCAAATTAGTGGACCTTATGCGGGTTCGTGCCGCTGGGCCGTAAGAAAGTCCAGCAACAGATCAAGCCGGAACAAATTCAAAGAAATTTTAAATTTTAAATGTAGCACCCGCTGGATGGGGTCATGCTTCTGTACCTCTGCGTGGAGAGGGCGGAATGTCAGCACGGCAGCATGCAACTCCCTGGTGGCAACGTGGCGCGCCTCGTCGATGTAGCCGCCCGCGTCAAGCAAGGTCCAACCGGGATGGCTGCGAGCTGACTCCTCCCACTTCATGGCTGGGTCTCCTTCAGGGCTGTTGACGAACACTGGTCGCAGCAGGCGATCAACTGGTCCACTGAAGTGTAAGTGAGCCCATCTGACTTATAGGCAAATAAGCCTGATGATAATGTGTATTCTGGCTACTGCAGAAATGATGGAATGTACTGGTACTATCAAGTGACATATACTGGAACTGCAGAGCAAGACAGGTGTGAGGCATGTGAAGACGTGCCTCATACTACACTCCATCAAACACACCCAGATTTATGACAGGTGTCCGACTGAACCTGAATAGCCTTTTAGATATTGGAACCAGATCAAGAAGCATGAGAAATGGACAGATGAGCAGATGGAGCATGACCCCAGCAAGGGCATCCTGCAGATGAGAATATAATGGGACATTTCTCATCATTTGTATTTACAATATTCTGATCCCACAGACTCGGTCCCAACAGCAAGCTAGGAATTCTCCGAACATCTAGAGGTTATGGCTAGCTACACGACTCAAAGCTTCCACTGCCTCTAGCATGCTGTTCAGTTCTTCGTGCATGTGTGCATGTGTGCCTGCAGCTGTGTGCTCGCCTACTTCGTGCCAGCTTTGTGCTTACTTTGTGCCAGCAGCTTCGCTGCGGAGGAGGGGAAACTGTGTGCCTCTCTCAAACGACTTGTCAAACCCCTGGCCAGCTCTCTCTCTCGGCTAAACTCGACCGTTCCCTACCTAAGAAGCGACCCAGCTCCGAGCTCTTCTGCCGCCTTCTCAGCCCCACTTAGCTCCACTCCCTGATTGTGGCTGTAACAACCGATCGTCTCAACTTTGGCAAAGCTCCCCCTATCAGTCTCTCCTACTGTGTACCTGACTCCCTTGCATCAGGTCTCTCCCTTCCAAACTCAAGCTCAAGGAGGCCAAGTACCTGGAATTTCATCAGGTCTCTCCCTTCCAAACTCAAGCTCAAGGAGGCCAAGTACCTGGAATTTCAGGAGGTCAATGATGCTCGCCTCCTCGTGATCTGGTGCATCTCTGTGAAGCGCCACATCCGCGGTGTTCCTCGGTACCGCAACATCTTCAGCGCCAATGATACCATTGTTGATGACGCGCATCACAATGAAGCTGTCAGCTCTATGGCTTCCCTACCGCTAGATAATCAAGCCAAGGGCATCGTGCTCAAGGCCGTTGATCGCGCCAATGAGACAGCAGGCGGACGCGCGGCGCTCAAGGCCTTGCAGGAACTCCGCGCTTCATACCTTCCAGGTGAACGTACCCTTCTCGTTCAACTGAAAGCGTCACTGAATCATGGTCAGAGTACTCATGAAAATCTCCTTGACTTCATGACCCGGCAGGAGGACCTGCAGATTGCCATCAAAGACTGTGGTGCGACTGTCTCGGATGACGACATGCTCGTATCCTTGCTCAATGGCATGCGCACTGAGGAGGCCACTATCTGAGGAGTGGTGAAGGGGGACCCCACTGTCACCACCTTCGAGCTGGCCAAGGCAAAGATCAGGACTGTCCAAGACCACAGCATTAGTATGGAGCAACCTGGCGCTGCCTTTGCTGCCTTTGCGCCAACTGGGGCGACTTCCTACGCTGCCCTCCAAGCCCGCGTCACTGAGCTGGAAGCTGAGAAGAAGAAGGCTGAGGCTGCAACCCGCAAGTCTGAGGTAGACGAACTAAAGGCTATGGTGGCTGCAATGCAGTCCCAGCACAACGCTGGAGGCGGCGGCAGTGCACTGCGCTTCAATCCGCAGAACCGCCGCTGCTACAACTGCAATGCCATCGGACATTTGGCCCGTAACTGCCCCAAGCCCGACAAGAGGAAGACAGTAGGAGAAGGCCGCCCAAGGCTTGCACCTGGTTCAGAGGAGCCGCCCGCCAAGGAGTTTGGAGCACTGTCGTTCCACATGGCGCTACTTGCCAGCGCCACACCTGAGCTCCCACCCATGCCGACTAACGCTTGGTCCGTGATGCCTACCAGCCGTCGCACCATGATCAGGGCAGCGCCGTCACCCCCGCTCAGCTCCCACAACCCGTTCGATTCCCTCACCTTCTCCGATGACACCGCCGGCCCAAACGATGAGCCTACCCTCCTAGAGGAGCGCGAAATGCGAGACGCCATCGCCGCTGTGTCAGCTGAAGAGCAAGCTATTGTTGCCGCCGTTGCGGCAGTCGCTAAGGAGGAAGCTTCGGAGCGTGCCGCCATTGTTGACGTTGCAGCCTTCATCGCAGCCGAGCATGTGGCCATGACTGTGGCCCGCACAAGCAAGGCGACCATCCTGCCCAACGACGTTGCCATGCGCCGGGCTATCATCACAAATGATCCCACCCCATGGCATGCTGACTGGCTGCACTCGGCCGCCCACCGCTCGGGTAAGGCACCAATCCCGATGCCATCTGTGACGCATGTCGTACCAGCTTCTCGCTTCAACGCGTCGACCAACAGTGGCATGTCTTCTAACTGCAGCCGCCTGAGCGATCATGATCTCGGGTACGACATCGCCGATGATGACGAAGCTATGCTGGTGGATTTCCAGCGTCACTGGGCGCCTGCTGCACTTGCAGCACGTGCCTTCGCTCCCGCTGATGATCTGACATTGTCACCCGTATCTGACGACACTGGCTGCGAGAACAATAGCGTTCCTGGGCTTATTAGCGACGACAGTATCAGTGACAATGACTTCTCCCGGCACGCAAGCCCAGCCTCGCTCTGTGGCATACATACCCACTACTCAGCCGCACACGACTGACAACGTCTTCCCCGACTCTGACAACATGCCGCACATGGCCCCAGACAACACTGATGATGACAAGGCCGTCTCGATCGGTCACCGCTCCTCCTCGTTGGGCGCACGCAGCAATCCCAACACCCGACGTGCATTAAAACTTCACCGCCGCGCCAATCGTGCCGCTGCCCGCACCTTCACAGCGTGGCCCATCGCCAGCCTCCCTGGGACTTCCCCAACTGCGCATGGTGTCATGCGCAACATATATCTGGACGATGCCGTGGACTCATGTCGCCTCGTGCCCCGCGATGCCGTGTCCATTCAAAATCCATCGACGCAGCATGTTGCTGCTCACGAGGGCGTCTCATCCAGTAACGCCAGGCTCTCCATGACCAAGAGTGCACGTCGTCATCGCAATCGCCGCTCAGCTCGTCGCCTTCGGAAGCGCGACCCCTTTGCCATCGGGGGCACCAAGCACCTTGCAGCCACCACCCCAGTTGTCATCCCCTAGTCCCCTCCCAACGCTATCGACCAAGTGGAGACTGCTCTGGCGCCCGCTGAACAGCGTTGTTTCCTTGGAGAGGCAGCGCCACTGCCGTCCATCCGCCACGTTCGTGCCAACCCTGCAGCACTAGTGCCCCACCATCCACTCCATGTTGTCATCCTCTGCGCAAGAGCCACATTTGGCGTCATTGACGGACTCTGTGCAGCCGGACACTGCATTGCTACCATCACACTCGTGGAGAATGACGCCACAGTGCGTACTGCCGGGATCCTTGAGCTCATCAGAGTCCGTGCAAAATTGAGTGCGCTCATCTCATCCGATGCGATCGCCAATGCCTACGATCGCCTCCCCACTCATGACGTCCAACTCCTCATCACAGACATGTTGCCGCACTTCCGCGTGAGGACCTTCTCGTGGCAACACCTCCGTGTCAGCCGTTCTCATCAGCTGGGAGGAATCAAGGCATGCATGACCAGCGAGCAAAGCCCTTCTATGCCGTCTGCCGTCTCGTCAAGCAGCTCAACCGCGCACATAGCGGTATTACCTACGTCATCGAGAATGTCGCTGGAGCCGGGCGTTTCCCCGCCATTCGCGCGGCCCTAGGGGAGCCTGTCCTGGCCCGCGCACACGAGCTCGGATCATCATCCCGCCGCGACACCCTTCTCTGGACCAACGCGCGCAACCCGGACGCCCTGCATGCCCACTACCATCGTTCGCTCTGTCGCCCGACCAACGTGGGCGATTTGATTGCCAAGGGTGGCTTCGCACCGGAGTGGCACGCTCCCGCCCACCTTCGGCACAGCAAGTTTGGCAAGTTTGTGTCCCGCAAAGGCAGTTTCGCGCACCGGATGCATGGGTCCACCCCGGGCAACAGTATGCTGCTACACAATGGCGTGTATGAGGAGGCATCCACCGACATCAAATGCATTTCTATGGGCTTCGATGCCAACGCCGTCGACTTCCCCGAGGTGTCCGCCGTTCTGCGTCGACGTATCATTGGAGCGTGTGTGGACTCAAACGTGGCGCGCTGGCTGATGGCGGCCATCTCCTCCGCGTCCAAAGACGAGAGCGCCCTCCTAGCATTCACACCTTCCCCCACAAATGGATCTTCAACTCTGGCGCTACCTCACACATGGTGGCGCAGTACGAGGACTACTCCGACTATCAGACCATACCGCGCCGATGGATCAGCGGCTTGGGCGCCTACGCTGTGGGTACCGGTGCAGTCCATATCAGCATGCGAGCCGTCAACGGCGATACATCCTGCAACACCCTTCACAACGTTCTTCATGTGCATGATCTCGCTTCCCGCACCAATAACGAGGTGCTTCGTCTCTTCAGTGCGAGGCATGCGCGGGATGCCAATGCAGCTCTACATATATAGTCATGACAGCGCGCAGCAGCGCCATGCAGATCTCCGATGCCGTAACCATTCCCATCGAGAATGACGGGCGCTTATTTATCCTGCACAGTCACGTGCTCCGTCAGGGACGGCGTCAACGTCACGGTAGTCCGGTGGAAGCTGCCACAGCCCTCGCCGCAACACCCTCCAGCGCATTACCATCTGACAAAATATTGTGGCATGCGCGCCTCGGTCACATCCACGAGCGCGCCATGCACCGAGTTACCAATGGGGGGCCCGATGCCAACCTGCGTCATACCAGCCTTCCGTTCTGCAAGTCATGCGCAATCGTCAAATCCACTGTGGCCTCAATGCCGCGCATCTGTCATGAGAAACCAACTGTGCCATTCTCTCTCGTTGAGAGCGACCTCTGGGAGCTGCGCACTCCTTCGTTGCAAGGTCACACGTACTGCTGTGGGTACGTCGACTACGCGACATCCCTGGTGTGCTTAGTCTGCTGCAATTCCCGACAATGTGCTACCGCTACTCTGCGTTCATTCAACACCATGGTGGTCAGCTACGGCCATTCAATCGCAGCATTGCGTCTGGACAACGGTCAGCCTTCCGCGGTCAAGCATATGTGTCCGCCTGCGACGCCCTAACCATTCGCCGCACATATGTAGCACCATACAGCCAGTTCCAGAATGGGCTGATGGAGCGCACCTGGCGCACCCGCTGTATGCTGGACTACGCCAGCCTCCAAGACACCTACTGGGAGTTCGCCATGTCGGTCGCAGCCTACATCTATAACCGCACCTTCCGCCGTGGAGTTCATGGAATTCCACTTCACCTCGTGACTGGCGCCATCCCAGACTTGCGCCATCTCCGTGTGTTTGGCTGTGATGCCAATGCGCACGTTCCCCGGAGTACCCGGTACAAGGCTGCCCCTTCCGCCCGCCAAGGTGCCTTCGTTGGATACTCCACAGACTCGCCGGCATGGCTTGTGTACTTTCCCGCCACGCGCTCTGTTGTGGCCAGTCGATCCGTCACCTTCGATGAAACTGATCGCTCCACGCCGTGCACCCTGGAGCACCCCGATTCATGGCCGTATGCAGCCCCTCAAAAGGGGATGACTACACAGTCAGGAGGGGCCACAGCCGCCAAAACAGGAGGGGTTGTGCCCCGAGCACTATGCCCTACCTGCTCGGCATCAACCCATGACCGGGGACTGACTTTCGGAGGAGAATGCGAGTTTCGTCTTCATGGTTACAGCGATGCTAACTTTCCCAGTCAGTGCAAGTCGACCAGCGGTTATGTATTCTTTCTTGCAGGAGCAGCCGTCAGCTACCTATCCAAGCTTCAGCCATTGGTAGCACTCTCGACAGCAGAGGCAGAATATATAGCGCTTTGTGTCACAGCGCAGGAGGCAATGTTCTTGAGGCAGATGCTATCAGAACTGGGATTCAGGCAGGACGGCGCAACAACAATCGGAGAGGACAACCAGGCATGTATTACAATCACCACCAACGACGTGACCTCAGCCCGGACCAAGTACATGGACATCCGACTTCACTTTGTGCGAGATGCACAACGCTCTAAGAAAATCAAGGTGTACTATGTGCCCAATGCTGACATGCTGGCTGACACCTTCACGAACGAAGCCGCCTGCGTCCCGCCAGCAGTTTGAGGCCTTGAACTCGCGCATCATGAACTACAATATTGCACCTGCAACCAGTGAGGAGGGGTGTTGACGAACACTAGTCGAAGCAGGCGATCAACTGGTCCACTGAAGTGTAAGTGAGCCCATCTAGCTTATAGGCAAATAAGCCTGATGATAATGTGTATTCGTAATAGTGCAGTATAAATTACGGAAATGATGCAATGATGGAATGCAGAAATGATGGAATGTACTGGTACTATCAAGTGACATATACTGGACCTGCAGAGCAAGACAGGTGTGAGGCATGTGAAGACATGCCTCATACATACACCACTCCATCAAACACACCCAGATTTCTGACAGGTGTCCGACTGAACCTGAATAGCCTTTTAGATATTGGAACCAGATCAAGAAGCATGAGAAATGGACAGATGAGCATATGGAGCATGCCCCCAGCAAGGGAATCCTGCCTGCAAATGAGAATATAATGGGACATTTCTCATCATTTGTATTTACAATATTCTGATCCCACACACTCTGTCCCAACAGCGAGCTAGGAATTCTCCGAACATCTAGAAGGGCACTCCGGGTCCTGTCTCCTTGCCCCCGAGTCGCCGCCTGGCCCGGCCTCTCCGCCCCAGAACGCCCGCCCGCCCGCCTTAATTATGTGCCGCCGGGCTCCCGCCTCGTTCTCGTCATCGCCGCCCTCGCCTGTTCACGGGCTAAGGGTTTCTGGGTGTTGCCGTAGGGCGCCGCCGAACACTCCGCCGTATTAAGCCGGGATTCGCGGATTCGCAGGTGGGACACATAAAGGAGGCGGAGGGGGGGGGGATAGTGGGACAGCCGAGCGAGGTTGCGCGAAATTGCGGGGATAGCCTACGCGATCCCCACGGCCCACTACACCCTAACCTAGTTTCGCTTGCTCTATGTTACTTCGTCCTCCCATGCTGCTGCGGTTAGGCCAGTGAGATTTAATTGTCGGTTTTGGGTCCCCCCCCTCCTCCGATTTGCCCCCCCCCCCCCCCCCTTGCCTCCAGAAATTCTGTTGCTGGGTGATATTCTATGTTAAAGTACTGTGCACCCTACTGCCAGCACGCAAACTTCGTTGTAAGCGCATGTTTGTTCAGTTTAGGGATGGCTGAGGGCCGCCGTCGCTTTCGCCCGGAGCCCGTGACCATGTCCTCGTGCTCCACGCACACCATCGTCACTTGCTTCACGAGATCAAAGGACAACTCCAAGTCTATGGCCTTCGCCACATGCCGCATCAGCTCATAGCAAGTGTGTGCTTGTAGCCAGTGCTAGTCAAAGACATGCAGCGCTGCCCGCCCCCCGAGTAGCCTGCCATCCCAGGTCACGGCCGCTTTCACAGTGCAGTTGGCGTTGCTTGCCATCGCACTGTTGGTACTAGCTCGACGACGCGGCCGCTTACGGACCCTACCTCCCGCGCTAGGAACTGGCACAAGTTGGTGTAATGGTGTTTGCCGCTCAGGGTTGCGCACCGGTAGGCATGCATGCAGCTGCATGCAGCGGCGTGGCGGTGGCGGCGCGTACATACCCACACTACTCGGCGTGAGTGCGCGCACGACAATAACAGTTGGCCCTGTATCTAACAGACATATTTACATATTTACGTAACTATTTGGCCCGGTTGCAGAACGGTTGGGGAAGTACTGCCAATGTACTGGCTACACAATTGTCGGGGTTATACTGAATAAATCCCCCCCTCCGATTTCGGCCAGAAAAGGACCCTAAAACCGACAATTAAATCTCACTGGCCTATTGCCCATTTGCGCGCAACGCTGTAGCTGCTTCAGTAGCTGTAATCCTTAGTAGCATTACCTTAATTTACATCAGGGCTTTCACAAAAGCGCACTACAACAGAACTAACAGCAACTATGAAAGGTTGCCAGCAAAAGAGAGACATAAGCCTGAAACCAAGCAAGGTCGAGCAGGAGGACAGGGAGCCATGAACCAAGAAGGAGCCAAGGGAACCACGAAGTCACTTAGCTGCCGGGAACTAAAGGAACCCCCGCCCCGGGGTAGGCTATCAGGCGTGGCGAGGACGCTTGCCGCCAATGACCCGGGTCATAGCAACACATGCCGACAAGCGACGCGACGCAGGCGCAGGAGCACCATCACGTGCCGCACGCGCGGCCGCGACCCCGCCAAGAACGTTGTCTGCATGTGCCATGTTGATGAGCAAGGAGAAACGGCGGCGCCACGCAGACAAGAGCTGGCCGATTTTTTGGCCAGTGTGTGCTTGGCTAGCTTTCGCGAGCTCCACCAAGAAAGCCTCGGCGTGCGGGGCCAGCGAGCCAAACTCGGAAACGGCGAAAGGAACAAAGCGAAGCATGCCGGCAGCGTTTCGGACACCCTCGTCATACTTCTGGATTTTGCGGCGCTCTGCAGCCCGCAAAGCAGTCGTTGGATCCGAGGTTGACACGCCGAGGATAGGGGCATCGACAACAACCGTGCTTCCGCGGATGCCGCCATACCCAAAAAGCCCAACATCGGCAGGCCGCCCGTCGCTGCCCTTCGGGAGAGAAACAAGCACCGACGGGTCCGTGAGGATCTGGACACCCACGCCCAGCGCGGACTTCAGCAGCAGGTGTCGGTACGACAGCAGGTGGATGTATACAGTAGGCGTGGAATGATGCGTTACATGATGATTACATGTGCTTGCTGCAAAATTCAAGAAATCCATTCAGAAATCCACAAGAAAATCCAGCTAGACAAGAGGCGGGAACCGCCATGACAGCCACAAACCAGGCATGGCCACCAGCAATGACGATAATCATACTGTAATGATAATAATGATGTAGCGACTACTAATGATAATGATGCGTTACACTATTCCGACGCGGACCGCTAAGCGGAGAGCGCGCCTTCCGCGAGATGGTGCCGCCTCGCCTTCCAACACCAACATTTCGTCGCCGCCGCCACGCCACGACTGTCATCACCACTGGCCCTAGAGGATTTAAAATCCTTACAGGGGGGGTACCAGTACGACCCTGTACTGGTGTGAAAAAAACCCCGTATTACTGGTGTGAATTACAATAAAGGCAGTAACAAATCCACCTACTGCTAAAAGTACTACTGGTACAGTTCCGCCGAATATCAAGTCGCGGCTACTGCTGGTAGGTCGCTGGACCGTTCGCCCCGCCAGGTAGTCGCTAGATACCCGTATTCGCGACCATCCCGTGCTGCGGGAGTGGCAAAGTAGAATATTCACGACGCCGCGCCGCAGCCCAGTGGCCCAGGTAGACGCTACTTCTGACTACAGCCAACTGGCAAGGGGGGATCCAAACGATCCACGACTGATAATGTGGGCATCATCGGCCGGTCTGGATGCGAAGCGTAGCTGAGACAACACCTCGGGCATGCGCGGGGCCTGTTCGCAGCGGGGCGGCAGGATGGGGCCGCCTCGTAATATGCGGTGCTGCTCGTACCCCCTCTGGCATGCTGCGGCCACCGCGTTGCTCACCCTCCTCACTGTAGCTCGGCAGCCGAACCTCGCGTGCACCGCCGCCGCCGCCGATATGGATCACACATCAGACCTGTACGATGGAGCAACTGTTGTCACACTTCACAGCGCCACTGTGGACGTGGGGACGGCCGCTTCTGGTACATATCCAGGTACGGGCGCGCGCGCCGTCGCCGGCGCAAGCATCACATACACTGCCGTCCCGCGGATGTAACCGTTACCCCGCCGTACCCCGTACCTGCCTCCCCATACACATACGAGCACAACCCAAAGTCATCGCTCTGTGAGTTGGGGGCCGGGAGCCTCGACGGATAATGATGGCCGGGCTGTCTGCGAACGACCGAACGTTGCCTTGCATACGTGATGGTATCAGGGAGCTTGGGCTTGGCAGCAAGTGGCCGGTCGCGGGCGGTCGCCTATGGGCTACGAGCAGTGGCTGAGGTACGACTGCCCATAGCGAGCGGAGAGTAGTCGGCTGATCGCGCCCAGGACGGCACCGCTTTGCGTTAATTGCAGGCGACGCCGGGCGGGGGGGTCCACTACGAGAGCGGCGGATCCCTGTCGTCCCAGAGCCGGATGCTCTTTATTTAGCGTCGAGCGGAGGAGGTGTGCAAGCACGGCGTCCAGCGGAGACACGGGACGAGGACCGATCGGCTGAGGAGGGAGCCATGCAGTTGCCAACTTCATCACTTCTTCGTGCTAGCAGTGCTAGCATGCCGGGGATGCCATTTCCTGGCCGCAGGCACCTGCTACAGACCTGTCTAAACTGGATTTCAGACGTCGAATGGGTTGGCACAGGTACCTACCAGTCCTCCACGGCGCTCACCGTCGCCGACGCCTGTGCGCAGTGCCTCGCGCGGACGTGGTGCGGTTACTGGTACCTGGAGCCCGGGTTCATCACTCGGCAAGCGCATTTCTACGAGGGCGCCACCGGGCAAACCGCGTCCTCAGGCAGTGATGCAGGCTATATTCGGGACAGAGTACCTTCGCCGCCACCTCCAGCGAGCCCCCCTCCACCTCCACTCCCGCCTCCCTCACCGCCCCCAGACTCACCTCCGCCCCCAAGCCCTCCACCCCCTCCAAGCCCACCTCCACCCCCAAGCCCCCCACCCCCTCCCAGCCCACCTCCACCCCCAACCCCCCTTAACCCACCTGACCCACCCCCGCCATCACCTCCGCCCTCACCCCCGCCCTCTCCCCCACCATCACCTCCGCCATCACCCCCACCCTCTCCCCCGCCATCACCTCCGCCCTCACCCCCGCCCTCTCCCCTGTCATCACCTCCCCCCGGCCCACCGCCCCTGTCTCCACCTAAATCCCCACCTCCTCCCTCACAACCTCCACCGCCGCCTCCATCCAACCCTCCTCCAGGCCCCTCGCTTCAGACAGGAAATCCCCCTCCAAGCCCGGGTCAGCCCGCCAGCCCCCCACCGCCAGCGACGCCGCCGCCACTGCCGCTGCCCCCGCCGCCAAACTCACCGCCCCCCAGCAGCCCTCCAAGCCCCCGCCCCTCGCTCCTGGAACGGTGGTCCCTCCATCACCACCTCCAAGGTAGGGTGCTTTCACACCACACTCCAAGGCATGTGCACATGGTTGTGTTGACAGCGGGTGCATGGCATTGCAGGTTTCCGTGTTCAAGAGCATGTTGTCCATAGCAGTGGCATTGATGGTTTCCAGATGATAGTGTCTCGTCTTTTAGGGATTGTGGACCATTATGTACGCGGGGCAAGAGCTTTCGCGGATCAATACAGCGATATTGACATTGTGGGAGATGCCTGACAAGCCGAGTTTGATTGCCAATTGTGTCCCGCAGTGCCCCATGGAGTCCGCCTCCTCCCTCTCCCCTCCCACCAAGTTCCCCTCCCCCAAGCCTGCCGCCTGTCTCCCCATCTCCTCCACCTCCTCCATCTCCTCATCCCCCTCCGCCCCTTGCGCCCGGCAGCACCGCACCAGCTTCACCCCCGCCAAGGTGTGACGCCGCCTCCCATTCCCCAATACATGCCCTGTCCAATTATCGGTGGTCCAATGAAGATGAACCTTTTTTTAGCTTCACGCTGAGCTGAACGACTTCCATGCATGCCTTGCAGGTTGCCACCACCGCCGCAAGTTCCCTCTCAGCCACCCAGCCCCCCTCCTTCCAGCGAGCCTGCTGCTTCAAGTGCTGTGCCCCCGCCGCCCAGCACGCCCACTGTCATGCCACCCACCGGGTAAGTGGCAATTCCAAGATATCCCTATGCTATGTACCGTTGGTGTTGGAGCTCGCCATGCCCACATATTATATATAAAAATCAAGTCCAAGCACCCACTGCGCTCGCCTTGTTGGTTTCTGTGTACGGTTACTGACACCGCTTGGTGTCACCTGCCTGCAGTCCTCCACCCCCTCCCCTCAATCCAGCTACGAGCCCTGCGGTCAATCCACCGCCATCGCCTCCACCACCAAGCCGTATCATGCCACCCACCGGGTAAGTGGCAATTCCAAGATATCCCTGTGCTACATACCATTGGTGTTGGAGCCCGCCATGCCCACATACTACATATAAGTCCAAGCACCCACTGGGCTCGCCTTGTTGGTTTCTGTGTATGGTTTCTGACACCGCTTGGTGTCACCCCCCCGCAGTCCTCCACCCCCTCCCCTCGGTCCAGCTGCGACCCCTGCGGTCAATCCACCGCCATCGCCTCCACCACCAAGCCCTCTCATGCCACCCACCGGGTAAGTGGCAATTCCAAGATATCCCTGTGCTACATACCATTGGTGTTGGAGCCCGCCATGCCCACATACTATATATAAGTCCAAGCACCCACTGCACTCGCTTTGTTGGTTTCTGTGTATGGTTTCTGACACCGCTTGGTGTCACCCCCCCGCAGTCCTCCACCCCCTCCCCTCAGTCCAGCTGCGACCCCTGCGGCCAATCCACCGCCATCACCTCCACCACCAAGCCCCTCCTCCACAGGCAACATGACACCTGCACCTCCCCCTCCGCCTGTCTCGCCACCGGCACCTGCGCCACGTCCTATGCAGCCGGGCGTCATGCCACCTCCGCCACCGCTGCAACCCAGGTATTTGACCTACAAGCCCGTCCCTATGAGCGCTGAACCAGTGCCTACGTTAAGATCATCATTGTTAGCCGTGTTTAATATGCAGCTCAGAAGAGGTGCTGACAAATGCCCTGTGCCTGGTTCCGCAAATCCAACCCCTCACAACAACCTTACGCCATTCCCGCTCAGCGTGACGGCGGATCCTTCTCAGCCCGGTTCCCCACCCCCTCAACCGCCTGCCCTTGCCCCTGCCCCACCACCGCCAAATCCCAGTTCCCCGCCCCGCCCCGCCGATGCCTCCTCTCAGCCCCCCGCCTCCAGAACCCAGTCCGCCACCGCAGCCTGGGCAAGAGGACACTCAGGTAATCGACGTGGAGCAGCCTTGGGTGGAGGATTTTCTGAATAGCAATCTGGTCCCTGCGGATGTGGTCCCGCCTGAGATACACCTCAGGGGTGGAGCGGTGGAAGAGGTGCTGCAGCTCGGAGTATTCAGCGATCCAGGTGGCCGCTCTTGCCCTTCTTACTGCTGGTGGTCACGGGTGGCTGTCAGAGACCTGACAGTGCCTGCCCCTATGATGCGGCAGGCGCATACGCGATGGACCTCATGGATGGGGAGGTTGCTGTGCAAGTCAGCGGGCTGGAGGCCATTGATACTGATGCACCAACTCTAAGCGGCGATCAGGTAATGCCCCCCTTCCCAACTAGCCTGTCTTGCTCCGCCATAGTGGAAAGCCAGTTCATATTTGTTGCATGAGTATACCTGAAGGGGCCTTGTGGAAGGCTTTTACAAATCATGTCGTGACGCCTGATATCATCTGGACCCAACGCCATGCGTCACAACCATCCCAGGGATTTGCTATACGCTACACTGCAAGGGACATATCTGGCAACGTGGCGACCGCCTCTCGCAGAGTGGGTTGACCCCCCCCCCCCCCCCCCCCCCTTCACGATGCTGGCACTTCTGTCATGCAATCATCACGAATTCTTTTCGAACGGCTGGCTCGGCAGCTACTGATAAGCCACTGCTTTACGCCACAGGTGGTAGTGCGCCCCCGCTGCGAGACGGGCGATCGTGTGTGCGAGGCTGCTCTCTGGGTATGCATGACTGGGCTAGGCTGCCAGCTTGACTTGCTGGACAGCAATGCCGCCAACCTGCCAGCGGTATGTATGTCTATTTATATCCATGGCCTACCTCGGTCGCACATGCGCATCCATCATATGTATACCATCCATCACTTGTATCCCTAAATGTCAAGATTTTCTTCCTAACACGGCATACCCTGTCCTCGTGCGGAACTTTGCGCAGGGTCAGCCAGGATACCCAGACAGTCCACAGGTGCCCATCATCAAACTGCAGGGCGAGTGCAGCCCACCTGCGTGTGAGGATGGCACCGTTGCCTCCCTGGGCTTCCCTGTGCAAGTGTATCATCTGGTTGTGCACGATCAGTTTTCAGACCCAGGGGCATCGGCAAGAGATGCTGCAGGACGGGACATCAGCAAGCAGATAGAGACGGCGTATCATCCAAGACAGTGGAGCACCGCAGCTCCCACCCTTCCAGGGCAGCCCTTCATCGTGAAATACTCTGTGGCAAGCGCGGTGGCGGTGCGTCTCCTCTTTGTGGAGTGCCCCTCCGACGAGCGGCTGTGCAGCAGCGGTACCGCTGATCCACATTGCAGCCAGGCGGATGTGTGTGGCATTGAGCGCTTGCCAGAGTCAATCGACACGTTGCTTCAGGAAAGTTCTGCCGTCGGCACCCCAAACAGCCAATTGCGCGTTGACCTGGTGGGCGAGGATCGAGTTCTGCTGGAGAGCGGTACGCCGTTCCCGCGCTGCAGCGGTGCCACACCGCCGGGTGTCACCTGCGACCGCGGCGCAGCACTCGTCGATCAGGGCGATGACAACCGCATGTTGAGCTCCAAGCTTGATGTGCGCGCCCTGTCCCGCCTTGCCGGCGTTGAGACTGCTGCTGCAACAGATATGAATACTGCTGCGCGCAGTCAGCGTCCCTCATTTGCCGCTGTCAATGTGCATGCACGGCAACAACTGACGCCTGTCCTTGTCTTTCAGGTGGAAGTGCTGTGTCCTTATCATGATCGCGTCGCCCCAAGCACGCAGCCGTGCGACTTCGACATCAATAGACCTGACGTATACCAGCTGCACTACATCGTAAGTTCCCCACCCGCCTGCCCGTGCGCCATTTGATAAAACCCGACCATCACACACATTCCGGCACAGTTGCCTCTGGTGTTGCCTCACTTCACCATCCCTTGTCAACTGGCAACTTCCAGAAGATGCCTGTGCCACAGAGGTTGGTTAAATGTGATTTGTTGCTGTTCTTGTACCATGTGGCCACTGCATAGGTGACTCCACTTGCGCTGGGACCAGACGCGGCCATGCCCATTGGCGCAGCGGTTCGTACTGTGATAGTGCATCCGCGTTGCCCTGCAGAAGAGAGGCTATGCAGCGTGGCCTCGGCTGAGGATGATGTTGATGGCCTATCTGTGCCGTCCTGCTCCCGTGGGGGCGTTTGTGTGAACGAGCTCACTCAGCTCTCAAGCATCCTTGCTGCGATGACCTTGGACACTTTTTTTTGCCATCTCAACGGTTGTTTCACCTCCTTCGGTGCATCTCCTTGGGCAACCTGTTGTTGAAGTGCAGCAGGTGCGCGGCTGGCCTATCCAAAAAAAACAGTCCTGGTGCTACGTTCAAAGCTCTCAGCGTTGAGAGTTGCACAATTATTCACAACACATCATTGATTATGTTATTACGCTGCCACATGGGCTCAGCATCTTACCAAATGTGTTCTTGTGTTATCTCGCAGCATTCGGTGTACGTCAAGTGTGGAGATGACGAGGACGCAACTGCATCCTTCGGCTCAGAGAAGAGCGACGCTCGTGCAGCTTGTGATGCCGGTGCGGCTGCACTCGGTGGAGACGGCATGGATCTCACCTCCGCAGTCCTTGCGCTGCCAGCCAGCTTCGAGCCGCGCGAGTGTGCAATGCGAAGCTGCGCCGCAAATCTGTTTGCGGTAAACGGGCTACAGGTGAGCCGCTGCAAGCCCGACGGGTCTGCAAGCACATGAGCCGAGAAAGGAAAGTACAGGGTTGGAACACACCGCTGTTGACATGAACCACGTCTCTAATTGGACTGAAAATGGCGCTGTATGGTTCGAATTCTCTTGACGCGAGCAAGCTAATGAACTCACTTGATGCGGTTTCACGACCACATCTGTGTACAGAATGTGCGACACGTTAGAATCAATAGGCACTGTGGGTTACTTCACAACGTGACGTGTTATTATTATTACCACATTTCTTGAAGTGACTGAAATGCGGTGATCCCCTCCAAATGACCAAACAGCTCCATGTTAGTTAGGTTTCTCTCCCTCTCTGACTGAACTTGACGTGTTCTCTCCCTATCGCTTCTCGCAGGGTGCTCGAGTCAACACGTCAGCTTTAGTCGGAACAGAGATTGTGGTTCAATTTGCCGTTGTGGACCATCAAGGACGCGTCGCGTCTACAAACCGCACGCTTGTCATTGTTGAGCCTGAGCCGCCCTGTCCGCACGCCTCTCGCCCATATGCGTGCGTCGCCATGGATAGCGATAGCCCGGACTGCTCCCCGGTGCCATGTGCCCTCCGAGTCGCCCTGCTGCGCGCTGACGAGCAGTTGCCTCCAGCACGCCTGGAGCTCTCTTCGCCACTTGGGTACAGCGACCCCGCAGATATCGTCGTCCAGTATGGCGAGCTGCTGGGGTGGAGCCTCACGCCATGCAGGCCCAGCTCATCACAAAGCAGCAGCGGGTGCGGCGCAATCGTGATCGGTGACAGTGCCGACTTGTACGCCATCGAGGTATGCCTTGCGTATTCGTCTTGTACTTTATGGTTCACTGGAGAACGCACATATTGTGTTCCATGTTTGACAGATCAAGTACTTGGAGCACCGTCACGCTGTTCATGCCGCTGACCGTGCTGCGGCCCATTCCTGGCGCCAGGTGGAGGAGGTGCTGCAGCTGGACTGCGTCGGCGCTCATAGCAGCCGCGGCGACGGGTGCAATGCCTGTCCTGTTGAGCTGGCGGGCGCCCCCGGGGGACCGCACTGCCTGCCGGGCCGCTATCAGTACCGCTATAACCTGATCCGATCACCGCCTGGGCCATCTGCTTCTGGCGAAGAGGACGATGCACCTGAGATGCCTCAAACGCTGGTGCGCAACCTGACCGTCGAGTGGCGCGCCACGGTGGAGATGGACCTTGTGCTGCAGCTGGCTGCTGGGTCTGACGAGCTGGTGGAAGGCATCGCGGCGATGGGTGACAGCCCCACGATTGATGCACTGAGGGGCGCACTGGCAGAGTGGGCCGCAGCAGAGGCAGGCGCACCAATAGCCGCGGTCAGGGTGCGCTTAGCGGCGCCCCCAGGTGGGGTGGTAACCGCCGGAGCGACAGCGCTGCGGCTGGCAGTGACGGTGGAGCTGGTCAGCAGCCACCACGCGGATCTCCTGCCTGTGGGTGATGGCCTCGAGGCGGCAGCGGAGCGGCAGGCTGCGCGGCTGCTGGAGCTCGCGGGCGACCAACCGGGCCGCGAGCTCTCGCTCCTGAGCTCGCTGCAGCAGAACAGCAGCACGCGCGTCGACTTACTGGCCGGGATTCAGGTGCGCTTAGGGCACGCTTGCGCACATGCCTATCCCTTACGCCTTCCTTATAGTACAGCAGGTGTCCCAACAACACCCACACCACCACCTTGTTCTGTCATAGGGGAATCAGGGATAGGGGCTCCGCCTTTGTGCTGGCGTCTAGAGCCAGCATTGCTTCATCGGCCTAGTGTTCTGCAGCAGGGGACATGTTGGCGGAATGCAACTGGGAGTTGCACGTCGGATACTGTGAGTCTTGATGTGATGCTGGCAGTTATAAGCCGCGCCAATTGATGATTACTACATCACGTGATGTAGTAATCATCATCACGATTTCCTACATCACCACATCATGTGTATAATATCTATGCTTGCGCACATCACCCCCACCCTCCTCCTCACTCTTGTTGCTCATGCCATTAGTGTGCGTACCAGTCTGCTTCATAGCGATGACGTTGCACATATGGTGGATCGTCCGTGTGTGCCACCGCAGGGCGTCCGCCTGTGGATGGAAGAGGGTCCGACAAGCATCCCACTTCGCTGGCGCGATGGCCGGTACGCATGGCTGATCGCCGAGATTGGGCGGCAAGCGGCAGTGATGCGGGACCTGGAAGCTCGCGTTATGGGGCTTGCGATCAGTCTCGCCTCTATGCGCCTTGGCAACAGCGAGCTTGGCAGGCTTGCGCAGCAGGCGATCGTCGATGATGTCATGGCTGGCTATATCGGCCAAGCATCCGCATTGTCGGACCTTGGCCCATCCCTCGTGGAGGCGGCGGTCGACCTGCTGCCACCCGACAGGATCGAGGCCTTCCAAAACGAGTTTCAAACGGCGCTGGCAATGTCTGCGCTCAGCGAGGCATCCTTTGGCTTTGTTGACGCACAGGTGAGATCAGGAATGGGGATTTGTGTGCCAATTTCCACCTTTCGCCCGGTCCTGCCAAAGCATTCCCCCTTACGTGATCCCAGCAGCGCTTGCAGCGTTAAAGAGTGCTGTTATCAGCATCATCCATCCCGCTCTTTCATCGCACATTGAGTATCCACAGTATGGCCATGAAGCTGTGTAGTTGCATGTACACCGCCATGGCCGGCTGGCACTGCGGCTTGCCATCAAGTCTTACACCATGGACATCAGTGCGCTGTGGTTTTGGTGACCGTCTCCCAGGCACAAAAAGTTACTAGTGTGTGTGAGCTCGTGGCTGTCCCGGCCTAATTTACCACTGGGAATGGCCGCCCGCAGAGCGCGGCCCACTTGTCTCTCCAATCGCTGATTGGGGGCGCCGCTGCATCCAATGGTGACGGGTCCATTGACGGCCAAGACTGCCCAAGCGGCAGCGCAAGCATCGGGCCCGAGGTGCGATCGTGGTGTGCTTTAAAGTGATGCTTGGTGCGCATGCTTAATGCCAATGGGAGAGAGGCAGGCGTCTCTCCCCCACCGCCCCCCGTCTCTTTCTCTCTCTCCCTCTCTCCCTGTCTTGTGCTGACCACTTTGGCCTTGTACGTCCATCGCCCAATCCACCGCAGAGGCGCTATGCTATACAATTCACGGTGGAGGCGTCTGCAACTACGCCGCCCACAGCTGACGAGTCTGCCGCCGCAGCCCCTCCGGGGAGCCGCCGGCTGCTTCAGCTGCAGGAGAGGGCCCGAGCATCTGACTTGTTTGCTCCCACAGCAAGGAATTCTACAACTCAAAGTGGGTTGAAGATGTGGTATGGATACCATGTGACGCCGGGGCGACGGGAGCGGGCCGCGCAGGTGCGCCAGTCTATTCCCAATGCCTGAGGCCATTCAGCGCCTATCGGTAGCGCTGAATAACTTCATTGGAGTGCAAAATCGGCCACGAGTGGCAACGCCCCTGCTCTGCATGACCTCCGCACTTGTTGCCAATTGCCTGACTGCGCGCTGCGTGGCATGTTCGCTGCGCCGCAGGCATCGACAAGCAGCGTGCGCGCGCGCCGCGTAGGCGCCACGCGCGGGAGCGCCGCGCTGTTTGGCGGCGTCCTCATGCACATGCTTCGGCGGGAGAGGCCCAACCTGGACTGCGGCAAGGTGCGCCGCGCTGAGCTCAGCCGCCAGTCAATATACATCTGCCCCCCCCCCCCCCCCCTCTCCCTGAGCATGCCGGGCGTGCCGCTCCCTGTCATGCGCGGTGCTTGTGCCGCTGCAGGTCGCACCTGATGAGCAGCCGGGCGGTGCCGTATTTTCTCGGATCCTGGGGGCGCGATACGACCGGCTGTCACAGGGCTGCAGCGCGTACCTGCGCGCGGAGGCGGTGTCGCAAGACAGAGGCTCTTGGGGGCAGGAGGACGCCAGGCAACATCAAGAGGCCTATGCGGCGGAGGTCCCCCCCCCCCCCCCCCCCCCCCCCCCAACCCATTTGCCCCATTGCGCTCGCCCACTGTGACGGTCCATCATAGCAACCAACAACTCCTCCTGCTCCCGCCGCTGCTGCTCTTCGGTGTTGTGCAGCAGCTACCCTGCTCGCATGCTGCTCACCAAACTGCTGCAGTAAATATAACATTCGTAATCGTCATTTACACGACATCAAAGTCGTTTACACGGCATTGTTGTTTACACGACACATGCAACACCGATGCTGTGACGACATCATGAGTGCTGTTTGCAGTGGCACATTCCCCCCCCCCCCCCCCTGCCCTTCCCGAACATCTACCAAAGCTGTGCCTACCCTGCTAACATGGGCTAAGCTGTGCCTGCTGCAGGCCGACCCGCTGCACCCGTACGGCCGAGACGCGGTGTTTGTGCCCAGCAGCCCAATATACAACAAGCGCTTGCAGCTGGTGGGGGGGCCCTCCGCGGATGGCTCCGCATTTGCGATTCTTGCCAGATGTTTGCTGCGTTTCCTGCCGGGACCACTGCATTGGCAGTACCCACATCGGGTAGGCGGGCTTGCTGACGCGCACAGATGGTTGCGGGTTCGCTCTCGCCAGGTGGGACGCGGTGGCTACTACAACACCTCGGCCTACGAGTCTGCGGCATCGGACGTCAACGCGTATGGGGAGCCATTTGGCTGGCGCCACGTCGCTCTCCCTGGCTTCCGTGACGGATTCCCGCTGGTACAGTGACACTCAAAGCCGGCCGCCATGCTGCTCCCCTCCCCCCACTCCTCCTGGGGCCCCAGCTGCCAACCATGCTTGTCGGTGGCGCATTCTGCATCGCAATGAACAGAACCAACCTAACTGGTCATTCTGTGTCCTGTCCTCCACTCACAGCATACCCATATCATCCACATCAGCCAGGCGCGGTCCTCCAGAGCATTCCGCCACATTCCGCATCTCCGAACCTAGCGCGCGTCCTGAGACTTGGTTTCCCGTGCCACAGGTAGTGCAGCCGTCCGTCGGGGAAGCTCGCCTGGCAGAACTTCGCCAGTCCGTGGAGGCCGGCAACTACTGGGACGACCAGCGCTCTGAGGTATGTCTACGCGCGAGCAAAGACCAGCAGCCAAGTTCCCCACCTTTGCCCATCGTTGTGTCCGCTGTTACCTGTTCTCCTGCCCGCGTCCGCCTCCTAACCCCCCCTCCCCCCCCTCCGCCATCCGCCACCCATCACTGCAGGAGCTGGCCGTCGAGGCGCTCAGCTATAGCCTTGAGATGTCTGTCTTCGCCTACGTCCAGATGATCTTCACGCTGAACCTAGATGGCTCCATTAGGTCCGCCTCCCTCTTCTGGTCTTCAAGGGGGAATCCCAAAGTAATAACCCAATCCACAGGCGGCCGCGCTGACGCCGCCTCGCACCCTCGTGCGCAGGTTCCGCACGACTCACTTCCAGGCGATTCCCGACACCGGCGCCGCGGCACTTCCTGTCCAGTTCCTTCTCTCCATTGCTGTCACTGCAGCCTTGGCGGTGGTGCTCCTCTGGCAGGTGAGGAGCCTGCGGCCCCACGCGCTGCTCTGAGGCCGTCAACTCCCGGCCAGTCACAGCACCGCAAGCGACCGACACCTTCCATTGCCGCTGAGTTACAGTTGCCTGACGCCTGGTTCGTCTGCTCACGCGTTGGCGGAGAAGATGGCTCACGCATCGTTTTCCGATTAGTAGCGAAGCCTTTCAGGGAGGCACTGGATGCACCGGCAGTGTGGGTGTGTCTGTCTGTGAGGCACATCGTGTTTGGATGGCGTTTGACTCCGGCTTTCTTTCTTGAGCTTCCAACAACACCCGGCCGCAGCACACGGGGTGAAGAGCACGATGAGGAACGGCTGTGTGGCTGCTGCTGCTGCTGGTGTTGTTCTGGCTGGTATCACATCACTGAGCCGGGATCTGTGGTTTGCAGGCGTTGCCGTGGAGTCTCTGCTGGAAGGCGCTGAAGCCTCGGAAGCGGCGGTTGCGACTGCATGGCTTAGTCACCGATTTCTTCGACCACGAGGACATACAGCACGCCATCCGCAGGAATCGTATCGCCAGCATCAGTGTCAGTCGGGCAGTGCCGCTGGACACCCTCTCTGAGCACAGCAGCGCGAGGTCAATGTCAGAGGCGGCTGGGAGCCGCGACGACATCCTGCCCTTCACTGACAGCATTGCCAGCTTTCATGAAAAGACGGATGAAGCAAGCAAAACGGACGAGGTGAGACGACCCCTCCCCCCCCCCCCCCCCTTCTGACAACCTCCTTCTTTTGCTGCTCAGTATTGCCTTGGCAAGCTGCTCACCCCTGACTGCCCCAGGCCACCACACGTGCACACTCGGCTCAGCTTGATGTGGCCCAGCGCACCCAATGGGCAGATTTCGAAGTGAAGTGTTTGGTTTGCACCCTGCGTGGCTGGGGGCAACGCAATGACGGCGCTGGTGTTCCGCTGCGCTTGGCTGCAGACACAGGACAACGGAACGTATGAATCGAAACCGCCAGCAGCGCGGCTGTTGCCTGGGCTGCTTGCCCTTGGTGCTGTGCTCGCGGCCGCCGCCTCGCTCGGCGCGGCTGTGCTGCTGATGGGCTCTTCATTGAGCCCGAGGGCGAGCTACCAGGTGCGGGCCAGCGGGCGGCCCGGCGATCCCCCGCCCCATTGCGCAACCTGCGCTGCTGTCCAGTACTGCCTGTCAGGTTGGGAGGCTGTTTGAAATCCCGGACGCGGTGCTAGACGTGACTGAACTCGTTGCATGTGGATGCAAAGGTCTACGACGCCCAAGCCTACGCACCGGCACGTGTTTTCTTGCCCAGAAAGGTGCGCAGAGCGGCTATGCCATGACAATGCTGCATGGCCCATCCTTCGTTGTTGTCTTATTGACAGCTAAGGGGCTCGCCACACGCGACTGACACGGCTTCATCCCCGACTAGGACGACGCGGAGGTGCCAGGGGAGGTGGACCTGTGCCCCGGGTGCCCAGATCGCTGGCGGTTGCAGTCGGATCTGTCAGGACTGCAGGTCAGGCCAACCCCCTCCGACCTGTCTGTGATGTTCCCTGCCACCGCGTCCAACTGCTGTTTACCAGGCTGCCGATGGGCCGGTCACCAGCCAAGGCATTGACAGTGTCCATGCACCTTGACCTCGGCGCGGTGTTAACACCCACACGCAGTAGCTGACGCTGTGTTGGTCCGGCATCGGGACTCGGTGTGCTGACAATGTGTACCGACCGCAAATCTACCTTCTGGGCATATCCGCCAACATTGCCTTGACGCATCAATCATCCGTTTTGAGCTCTTGACTTTGAAGCGGCAACGCATCTCAGCAGTGACGCCGTGATGATGTGCACGTGCACACTCTGTTGACGCGGCGTTGAGACTGATTGCAACTTTATTGAGACCCGCTGATGTCTTGTCGAGCGTCTCAAACGTAGCGACGGGGACATTCGCCGAGGGCACCTGCCATCGACGTGTTCTCAGCAATGCTCCGCAGCCAGCTAGCTCGGCTGACATCCCCCCCCCCCCCCCCCCCCCGCCCTCTCCACGATTGGCCTCCGGTTGCCCTGCCAGGGCATGGCATCAGACCTGACGCAAATGAGGGCGCTGGAAGGCATGTACGACGCCTTCCACTTCGTCACCGGCGTAGGCCTGATCGCCTCCATATGGCTGCTGCTTCAGCGCTGGTCGTGGCAGCCGCGCATCGGTATCATCCTGCGCACGCTGTCCTCCGCCGTGGGCGACCTCATCTCGCTGGCGCTCATCGCGCTGGGGGCGATTCTGATGCTGGCTGCCCTGGGCCATGTCCTGCTGGGCGACATCTACCAGCCCTTCGCCACGTTTGATGGCGCGCTGTACGACCTCCTGTTTGTCTGCCTGACCGGTGCGCTCCCTCCCGCCTCCCTCCGCCAGCACTTCTCACGTACATGACCGCATGCCGGGCTTACGCCACCGGCACGCTTCCAGCCCGCACTGCGCTGTCGGCCAACCCAATGGAAGCTCCTGGGTCCGTCTATTGAAGCATTTTCCCGACGCAGATCACAGCACAGTGCCCGGGATCACGTTTGCGTTGTTGCTGTCTTGCTGATATGAACTCGAGCAGCAGCGCGTGCTGCAGCATCCCGACGCACGGTACCCATACCCCTGTGTGCGCCCCGGACCCAGGCGGCAAGATGTCGGACATCCACAGCGCCATGACGACCCCAGGGCGCGAGCAGCTGTGGGTGCTGGCCCTCCTGCAGCGCCTCCTCTACCTGCTGCTGTACATTCTGCTGGTGCTGATGATCCAGTCGTTCATCTTTGCGCTCCTGGTCTGGCAGAGCCCTGGAAGCCAGATGCTGGTGCGCGTACAGCCCGCCCCCCTAACAGAACCTGCGCCCACCGTGATCACCATCCCCACTCGGGTTTGCCCCCTATTGGTCACTCGTCGGTGGCGGCTGGCGTCCAGACCCAACCGTCTCCAATCCCTTACCCTTAACTGTCCTCGGTCAGCTTTCCACGAACAGCATGTCAGGGCGCATCCTGGCGGATTTTGCTCTCAGAGGGTTCCTGGCCACGCCTGCTCATGGCATCCAAACTCGCGGACCAACGCATGCTAAACAAACGACGGCGTGACAACAGTAGCCACAGTCTCCTCACTGGTCTCGGCTTCTGGCTCCTCTTGCATTATAAATGTCCCGGCACTATGTCGCCGCCGCTTGCGCTTGCGACAATCTGATACTCTGACTCCAGTTTGGATCCATCTACTGTCCTTGGCCCAATGCTACGGGAGGGCAATGCAGAAGTGCAGATGCAGCATTTGTTCCCCCCCTGTACCGGCATGCACATACGGAGCTGCATTTCTAGAGCATTTGCAGCTTGACAACTAAGAGGGGGGGGGGGGGGGGGGGGGGGCAACATTGAGTGGCGGAGCGCCGCGGTTAACTGAGTCGGCTGGCGGCCGTCTGCTGCTGCTGCAGAGTGGCAAGGCGCCAACCATCCTCGGCCAGCTGAAGCTCGTGGCAATGGACGGGATCGCCACAGCGGCCGGCCGCCGCCGCCACCTCCGCCGGGTGCTGGGCCGCCGGCGCCGCCGGCGCACTCTGAGCGACCAGCGCAGCGCTCACCTGGAGGCGCTGAGCACGGCTTGCGCGTCGATTGCCGACCTCTCCAGGCGTCTGCAGGCCGCCAGCCGCTCGAGCTCCATCAACCCGCGGTCTTCATGGGATGCGCCCAGAAACATTACGGTACGCCACGCCATTTCCCTCTTGTGTCTAGGTATCATTAGGTTTAAAGGTTAGGGTTTGGGTTTAGGTTTAGATCAAATCCCAAACATGCCAGACAAACCGCTCAACATATCTTCCGTAGCAACCGTCCATGCGAGCGTCGCGGCCATGTCTCCTCCTCCGCGCTATCAAAGCAATCATGCCTCAACACACCCGCCAGCATTTCAGCGTTGCCTACCTTCGCATTCACCCCGGCGCGGGAGGGGCGGCTACGGTTGGTGTCGGCGCCAGTTGGCACTGATGACATCGGAAGTGGCCGGGCATGAAGCAATGCAATTAGACGGGAGGTCTGTCTGTACTTCATACGGATGCGGCTGCATTGGTGCAAGCAGCTTGTCGTGGGAAGGGGTGGTCCAACGCATCAGGTAGTCGACGATTTGCCGTCTGCTTTGTGGCACGTATTGTCTGCATGTATTCGTAATGTACTGGTACTCGGCGGCCGGCGTATCGGAAATGGTTCTATCATGGCCGCGGCCACCTGCATGTATTCGACAGCTCCTGGCCGTTTTGTTGCTTGCATCGCCGCCGCATGCAGTTGCTCAGCTGCGCAATGCCTGCCCCGCTGCCAAACAGGCATCCTCCCGCGTGGCGTCCATCAGCGCCGCGCTGGTCCACGCCCGCCGCTCGTCTCTTGCTCGTTCATTCGCCATCCCGCCATCACTGGGCGGTCTCAGCCAAGCTGCGTCCAAGAAATCTGCTTCGTCGCCGGCGGCCAGCCAGCGGCACACCGGGCCGGCGGTGGGCGGGTCGCTGGCTGGCAGGATGGGCTCAGGGGCAGACCAGCTGAGCCTGCGCTCCGACATTAGGCGCCGCTCTGAACCTGGACCGTCGTGGTCGGCCCCGCTCCAGCTGAACGGAGGGACGGCGCCCGGGGACATGGTGACGCCGCTGTCGGGCCAGGACGGTGGCGGCGACGGTGCGGACCCTCAGCTGATGCGGTGGGAGTCGGCCTCCAGGAGTACGCACCTGCGGCAGGCGGGAGCGTCATCGCTCGGAGAGCCGCCCTGGATGACGCCGTCGCACCGTGGCACACTGTTGCTGCGCCGCATCAGCAACGCGCTGTGGCTGCGGACCCCTGACGCGCGCGACCCAGCGCGCCGCTCGGGCGAGCAGCTGCCTGCCAGGCAGTGGGACGGCGACGAGGCGCTAGTGGGGCGCGCCGCAACCATCTTGGCGCGCCGCCTTGGGGAGGAGGGCGAGAGGCTGGTCAAGGTGAGGCTGCTCGGAGCCTCCTGCTCGGCAGAGGTCGAAGCGCCGTTTTGCTTTCCTCTCCCTGCTGGCAGTGCGCTTGGTGGCACGTGAAATGCTCCTCCCTCGCCCAGCGGGCATGACAAGGGTAAACTAGTTCTAAACTAAACTCAATGAACTCATCATCCCTCGCCATGTCGCTGTCACTGACGTACGTTGGTTGCCATGCAGGAGCAGCAGCAGAACGGCCGGAGCCCGCTGGCGGCGATGCTGGACACGGTGGCAGAGCACCTCGAGCTAGCAACGGCGCAGGCGGAGGCGCTGGCCGCCCAGTGCGAGGAGGTCGCTGCCCTGTCGGCTGCGCTGGGGCCGCTAATCGCAGCGGCGTCTATGGGCCGCCAGCGCTCAGGCGCCACGCGCACGTTAGAGAAGACGCCAACGTGGGCCGTTCCTGTGACACCCGGGGGCATCGGGGTTCTGAGCCTGCCGTCCTCCCGTGCTGCTAGCCGGGCTGCGTCGAGAGTGGGGACTGCCGAGCCGCCACAGGTGTTGGTAGTCGGCCACTCGGACGCGGCGGAAGGACATGCAGGTGCTGGCCATGGATGACGCCGAGCCCGATAGAAGCGCTGGAGCCGAACCTGCAACGTGGGTGAGGGAGAATCCCGGCCGAGGGTCTCACGCAGAGCGCCAGCAGGACTCGCATGACAACGCCGACAACCGGCTCCACCGCTTCCAACAGCTGTCTCTGCAGCGCCCCGCCGGCAGCAACCTGGGCCAACCTGTGACGCCGGCCTGGCGCCCAACAACAGCCCCGACCGCCGGGGGCGCCGCTGGCGAGTCGCTCCCTGGCAGCACTGGGGGTGGGCACCACCACGGCCAGGTTTTGGGCAGCCGGCGGCGTACTGCGTCGACAAAACCGGCCATGGCCGCCCTAGGATGGGTTGGCGAGGAAGAAGAGCTCGACTAGGGCAACCTGGGCCAGCAACCCACATCCTCTGCGTCGATCAAAACGGCGGCGCGAGGTAATGACATGCACTGCTGCATTGTAGAATACATGTGCAACTAGAGTACAAAGAAGAAGGCATGGAGAAAGCATACCAGGATATGGTTACACTGATATTAGTCAGGTGGCACAGAGCTGCCCTTGGAGTGAATAATTTGATCCAACATGGCCCAGCCGCGAGATTCCGCGCTGGGGACCACAAAGCATGTATTGGATTACATCGTGCTCATCAACTGGTAAACAAAGCCAGCCATGCCGAGGAAGGCCACTGTTTTGTAATATGAAAAGTCGTTTGGCAGTGTGTTGAGTGCTCACGAGGGGAGCTCTCTGCACATACAGAAGAAGGGGGGGGGGGGGGGGGGGGCAGAGAGAGAGAGAGAGAGAACAAGAAGGTCAACAGGGGAAGGGGGGGGGGGGGGGGGGGGTTAATTTGAGATGGGGGATTAAGCCGCCCCCTGCTTGCGAGCCATCGACACAGGAGCCAATATCCTGGGCCTGTCAACGCTGGGGTTGGCCGTGGGGGCATGGCTGGTGTTGAAGGGCGGCAGCGGCCTGGCTGCAAGGAAGGACCGCATCATGGCCAGCGCCGCAGCGGGCTTGTACTCAGGCACCATGTGCCCGCTGCCGCGGATGGTGACAAAGGACCAGTCGCCTTCATACTCCACCACGTAGCCCGCCAGCTGGCGCTGTCCATCCAGCGTCCAAGGCCGCCAGCGCGCGATGCGCTTGACACCGGTCGCTGCCCAGTACTCATCGAATTTTCCCTGCGTCACGAAGCTGTTGAGCCCGGGGTCGGTGTCGCCGTTGTAGACCATCACGCGCAGCGCTGGGTTGTGCACCGCGGCCAAATGGATTGGCCGGACGTCCTGCTCGGACAGCGTGTAGTTAAAGCCGACGCCATTGTCGCCGCTAAAGAAGTTGGAGCCAGGCGACACGTGCAGCGCGGCGCGCACCGCCGGATCCGCCAAGAACATGCCAAAGGCGCGCCCGGGGCAGGGGTAGTCGTTCTGTGCAGCGCGGAGATCGGGCGGCGGCCACAAATAGGCGTGGCCCGCTAGGAAGGGGTTGCCTGGATTCCAGTAGCACTCGTCGTAGAGGCCATATGGGTAGTAGCTGCCAACCTCGCCGCTCACCTCTGCCAGGACCGACTGGCAGGCGGCGCCTTGCGTGCGCGAGCGCAGCTCGGTGCGGCTGCAGGTGGCGTGAATACGGTCGTAGAGCTCCTCTGAGAACTGGCCGTGCCCTGCAATCAGAAGGGCCGCCCATGGGCCATCAGACAAATGCCAGCAAAAGCCTTGATGGAATACATCTGTTTTTGGTTTAGGATGATTAGTCTCTGGGCGGTTGCGCTCACCCAAGTGCTTTGGGCGATACTCAGGTGGCGTTATAAATAAGCTCCCTTGCAGGGGTTGATATCGTAATCGGGGCTACACTTGCAAGTCGGGTTGGTGAGGGGAGGTCTCAGGCACAGCCTTGGTCTCACCGTGCAGGAACTCAAGCTGCCAGTGCGGCTCCTGCGCCAGGCCGCAAAGCACTTGCGAGCCCAAGCAGCCATCCCCCACCACCATGCCAGCCAGCGCAATGCCTTGTGGGTCTGCCAGCAGCTCACGGGCGATCACGGGCACGTACACCCCCGCGTAGCTCTCGCCCACGAGGTACAGGTCGCGGCCCAGGTACGGCTTGAGTGCGCCGTTGAAGAGGCGAGTTAGGAAGGCGTGGTTGGCGCGTGCCACCAGCGAGTCATCCCAAGCCCCACATGACCTGTGCAGATGCAGTGGCGGGTCAGGTATAGAGAGCGTGCCCAGCCAGCAGCTGTCCATCTCAGGACTGGACGGGCAAGCTGATTCCTGGTGCACCCAGACAACCAACCCATATTGCTTTGACTTGGAGTCCGTGCTGCTGTTGAACCATGTTTCGAGCCTGACATCGCGACGGTTCTAAGTCGTTTGCTTCGCACTCGTTTTCAAGCTACGCCGGTGGTGGTAACCATTCACTGATAGACTACTTATTAGCTAGCCTCAGGTGGCGCCCGCTGCCTAGATACCCCTATTGTAGAATATGTCGACTTGATGCGGCGACTTTCCGCGCGAGCAGCGAACCCTCAATGCAATGATGCCAACAGCAGGCGACAGCAAAATTAGTCTACAACCACTCGCTGCATGGTTTCGGAGCTCCACCACGCGATGCGAATACGAAAATGAGGGGTAATAAAAGCACAAGCATTTCATCGATGCTCCGAAACCATACAAGTCGGAGCGCCGCCACGGCTTGCCGGTCGGCGGGTGCTGGTGTTTCGTCGTCGCGAGGGCGAGGTTTGCGGCCCCCAACTCCGAAACCATTCGCACCCTGCCCGTCGGTGCGGCTGTGTCGTCACCAGCGATGTGATAATAAGCAGGGCGGCATGCCGGCAGGGCGGCAGGCAAGCCTGGACGAGCGGCGTGGCCGCGCACCTCCCGTCTCCGGATGGCCCGTCCGGCTCACAGTAGCTGAAGCCCACCGGCGGGGGGCTATTTACAATGAGCAGGCTGGCCAGCCGCGTCCAGCTGTACTCGTTGCGGATAAGGCGCGGTTGGTTTTCGCCGTCGGCCGCGATGCTGTCGGCATTGAGTAGTAACGGGCCAAACTCCACCAGAAGCCCAAACAGGCTGGTCGCACCTGGGCCGCCGTTGTACCACACCAGCACCGGATCCTCGGACGGCCTGCCCTCCGACTCGATGAACACATAGTGCATTAACATCTGCCCGGGCGCGCCAGACGGCGGCCGGCCGGCGAAGCCGAAACCGCTGAACGTGCGCGACGGCAGCGGGCCGTCCCATCCTGGCAGCCCCGTTACCTCGCGGTGGAACTCGGTGGTGGCACTGCACGCCGCCACCAGCGCGGCAGCGATCCTCAGCGCGACGAGGAGGCGCGCGCGCTTTGACGACATCGCGGTGGGGAAAGTAGCGGGCAGAGGCCCTGATATCCAGACAAGTGACTCACCGCGGGCTACTACAACGCCGCGAAAGATGAACCCGCGCAGCTCGCTGTGTGCACTCACTCCAACCGCCCACCCATCACAAGCAGCGATATGCCGTAGGTGTTGTGCGACAGCGCGCACCCGTCGCGCAGCATTCTCCGCGTAGCATTCTTGCGACTATGTATTCCTCCATTCCGCTGCCGCCTGCTGCGGGGCAGAAAACGTCATATACTGTATTAAATACGTCACCGCGTTCGCGCGCGTGTGCCCAGTGTTCGGTGATAACCAAATTCTCGGTTCGTTATCTTTGCCCTATTCGGTGATAGACTGGTAGTTACGAAGTGGTGGTAATTACAAAAGCAGCTCGCCACGGAAAATAAAGTACCTTATCTGCTACGAGGTAATCACCCGGTAATTCCCCATAATTTTCAGGGTTGGGCATATTTATTGCAGTTTTCCGGCCCATAGCGACGCAAAAAACACCAAGAGACAGTGGCCAATAAATTACCCAGTGCTTGTAAAGAAATTGTTGCATGACTTTGATGAAAAAACCCGACCCTCCCGCGGGCTACCAGTGTCTTGATGACTTCTTTACGATTCGGTGGCTGCTCTGTCATCGTCCAGCAGTGACTGCACATACTCCCCACAGTTGATGCGGGCTTCCACCGTGCTACTCGCCTCACTGTCCGCAGTGACCTTAGCAGAGGCGGAGTCTAGTACCGCGGCAGCCTCCTGGACATCGCTCCGAATCTTGATATCCGGCTTGACAGAGCGCATGTAACACTCCTGGCCAAAGTTGCACGAGAGAGCGGCGTCCACCTGTGCGCGCACCCGGGTCTACATTCTTGTGTATGAATACTCGAATGGCCATATTCTCCACACCCATATTATTCCACAGGCTCTGCGTGACTAGGTCAGCGAGAGAGAACACACGCTCGCACTCTATCTGACTAGCATGGATCGCAAGCAACATACGTGCGTGCCAATTCTGAAACAACTGGGTACTTGGTGGCGTTCTCACGCCACCAACCTTGCACGTCACACGGCTCATCCGGATTGTGCGCGGCGGTATCCTCGCAAAAGGTTGTCAGCTCAAAGTCTATCTGGGAAGCAAACAGCTGCCTAGTCTCCTCAGATGTGTCACCGTCATCATCAGGGGCACCGTCACCATTAGCATCATCATCACTATCGAGGTCACACAAGGCAACGAGGCGCTTGGTGGGGGCGGCCTCGGCACACATCTAGGTGGATGCATTCTTCTTCTCTCGCTCCAAGTGCAGCTTCAGCTCCAGCAGTTTTGGCAGCAACGCCTCTGTCTTGTATCGCCTCATCAGCGCCTTGTTGCTGCGGCGCCGCGCTCTCTCTTCCTCGTCACGAACAGCCAACACAAAAATGTCCCAAGACAGAAGCGGGGGTCAACCAACGTTGCCAGTAACTCATGTCGGCGGTCGGGTTCAAAAGTGTTGAATAAGGGCGCCATCATTTTGTTCACCTCACCCATGATGGGGTCGATCATGGCATCGCTTTGTGTCTTTAGATCACTGTTGACCATGTATGCATACCCACATGTGTTGCTAAGATTATTTCAGACAAGCAAAAATAAGATCGGGCAGGAAAGGGTGGGGGGCGTACTGCTTGTCACCATCGTCGTCCTCATCAGCTCTGCCGGCCGGGACGGGTGGCAGAGATGACCACAGATTGGTTGCGGATCTCGGTGTATTTGGCCTCCAGCTTGGCGGTGGAGTACAAGGCGTCGGACATCAGCCAATGAAAACCGGTACTTTGTGCCAGCTTGACGAGTTTCTAGGGGTGGGGTAGCACATCCTCCATGGCCGCTGCCACAGATCATTACGCGAGGGTGTGCTGCCGCTCTCGCAAGTTTGTGCTGGCGGTCTGCGGCATTGTGCCATACAGGTGGTCCACCACAACACGTGCCGGCTTGCGGCATAATGTTCCTTGTGGTATTTCAGGGACGTGTTGCTGTGATCGGGCTTGTAATCAAACATGTGCTCGGCCTCGCGGCCCAGCTCATCTTTAGGAATAGGGGGGGGGGGGGGGGGGGGGAGGGGGGCATACCGCGGCATCGGCGTCGTATTTCAAGTTTCTCACGAGCGTATCGGTGCGCTGTTTCAAATGTGTTGGTTCCTCCTCGGCTGCTTGCTTATCGTCACCGTTAAGTTCTATCGGTGGTTTAGCGCTGGCACTGCCGGGCCGGGGCAAAGCGGACTGCGACGAGTCGCCAATAGGGCTCCGCATCAAGCCTCAGGAGATAAATATCAAGAATTGGTGCATGACGGAAAAAAAAAGATCAAGAATTGGTGCATGATCCAGTTGATCCGATCTTTAATCGATTTAATTGGGTTGCTAAACATTGGTGCACCGGTAAATCCAACCCCTTCAATATCGGTGCACCAGTAAAATCTACCACCGAAATATCGGTGCACCAGTAAAATCCACCACATAAATATCGGTGCACCAGTAAAATTCCGTGTCTAAATATCGGTGCACCAGTAAATTATGCGAAAATATTGGTGCACCAGAGGTGATATATGCAGTATTAATCGATTTTAATACGCGAATTTGATGTTAATCTGGAAGAAAGGAAATTTTGTCAAGTTCATGCGATGAAAATGAGCCTCAATTAACAGCATCATATCATTATTACACTTTGATCCATGCACCAGGTGGACAGGACGCACACCACATTACTGCAGCATGTGTGATGCGCTAAGTACTAAGAAGCATGTATGGGACCAATCCCATACAACTTGGGAAAAAGATGGCGGCCCCTGCCCTCCCCCTTCGTCCGCGGGAATAATCATCAATGAGTACAACCCTCTCCAGGTTGAGTATTATCGACACCTCTCCAGGTCAGATGAGTGTAACCCTCTCCAGGTTGTTAGGGATCATTGGGCAGAAGGTATATCGGAAGATGCTTATGCGGATATACAAAGTGAATATTGGTGCAATGCATGTGCAAGTGGCTGACTTCATGGTTGTAGCTGTGGATGGCTGCCTGGCTGCGAGCTGTCATGCACCCAATGCAGTGACCATTGATTGTAACAGACGGTGCTTACAAGTGATGGTATGCAATATCGACACCACTACCTACACGCAACGACAACACTATGATACCACCCCTAGTCAAGGTTCTTGTACACAATGAGCGCGTGCTCAAGTGTCGTCTCAGAGGTAGACTTCTTGAAGTCGTTGTGCTTCACAGCGAATAAACCCGCCAGAGGTTTATATCCTCCGCGGCCGCGCCCTCACCTGGATCCAGCCGATCGATCTCACCGGGGGAAACCCTTCCAGCACCCTGACCGCACCCAACAACCGCGTTGCGGTCTACCATATGGGATCGTGAGGGGTTGATCCACCGAAGTTTAAATATGTACCGTCCGATAATCTCAATGGTCATTTCATTGCCGTCGAGGCGTCGATGCAATTGGGGAGCAATGATCCCGCATCTGTCCAACGGTGGCCGTCAGATCGTGGTCACCACGCATCGTCACGAGCGAAGCCGTCGATGACACATGTCTCCCACTGTGGCGGATTCTCGGTTGATCCACCTAAGTTTAAATATGTACCGTCCGATAATCTCAATGGTCATTTCATTGCCGTAGAGGCGTCGATGCAATTGGGGAGCAATGATCCCGCATCTGTCCAACGGTGGCCGTCAGATTGTGGTTACCACGCATCGTCACGAGCGAAGCCGTCGATGACACATGTCTCCCACTGTGGCTGATTCTCGGTTGATTCTTGGTGCACCAGTCGTTGATTCAATTACGCAGATAAATATTGGTGCATCGGTAGAATATACGGTTAAATGTTGGTGCATCAGTAAATGTCGGCACCGAAGTATCGGTGCACCAGTAAATTATGGCACCGAAACATCATCGGTGCACCAGTAAATACCGGTACCTTAGTATCGGTGCACCAGTAAATTCCGCCAGCTAAATATCGGTGCACCGAATATTACAGCCCAATAAATATCGGTGCACCAGTAAATTCCGGCACCTAAAAATCTGTGCACCAGTAAAATCTACCACGTAAATATCGGTGCACCAGTAAATTCCGCGCCTAAATATTGATTCTTGGTGCGATTCACGATCTGTCTGGTGCACCATGATTCGATCTTTTATTGATTCTTGATGCGGAGCCTTAGTCGCCAACGCTACGGCGGTTCGTATGGCGGGATGGGCCGGGGCGCGAGCATGGTGGCGGCGGCGGCATGGTTTCTTCGTTGCCGGCGGCCTGCATGTCGACTTCGGCCTCCGAAGCACCGTCGTCTGGCCGTGGCTGGGTGTAGGGTTGAGACTTGAGACTTGAGGGTGTAGTGCTGTGATCGTGCGCCGTCTGGTGATGCTCTATTCCGTATTTCTTGGCGGCGGGCGCCAACCTGCGTTGCCGCCTCACCAAGGAATACAGCAAGTGCAAGATGACGCATTACAGCAACTGAAAACACCGTTTAACACATGCGCCATATACTATTGGCGCACCACCGCGTACTATATGCCGGGTACGGATGCAGCCACGTGCGACACCTGGAGCGATTATAGTACAATTTCTATGCGGATTCGGACATATCAGAGCGAATGGATTCTCTCGCTATAGCCGCTATACTCAAAAATCGTGCGTTTAGAGGGACTTCAAGTAGGGGGCATTCATGCCATTTTCGCTAGGTATTCAGCCTGAACTGAATTCAGCTGAAGTCGGGACTTCAGCGTGAAGTGTCCTGAACCGAAGCCCCTTCAAGGCAACCCTAGCTCGGACCCCCAGGGCATCCGGCGAGCGGGTCTTCGGAATCACCACCCCGCGGGCTGCGGCTGCTACGAGATCTCCTCCCCAAACGTCAGCATACCGCCTGCCACCCCCGTGAATGACACCTTCCCGCTGCCCGACGACAGTGAGAAGGATGAGCGACTCCCCGTCCGTTGACAACGAGGCGGGCGGAGGTTGCTGTGGTGTTGGGCCTGCTACGGACCCCGCGCCGACTCCTACATAAAAGGGGAGGCCCCCCTCGCCAGGTTAGGCGCTTGTTGATCTCGAGCAAGACCCCGCGGACGACAGCCAGATCAAGAAGGGAGAGGCGCACGCCGCGGCCGGGCCGGAGATGACGACAGTGGAGGCAATTTTGTATGCCCGTGCTGGAAACGTGCGGCATGTTCGAGCCGCCGAAGGGGAAGGCTGGCGTCCGACTTTGTGTCCCGGATATACGGTGCCTCCGCTTCATCGAATACGAATGACGAGGAATGTCGTGCTGCGGCGAGAAATTTCGTGCTCGCGTCTTAGCGAAAGGTCGGGCGGCGAAGAGAGACATCGTGACAAGCAACACGAGATATCAGTCGCTCTTATAGCCTAAAGGCGACCGCGGCTACTCGAGGTGGACTGGCCGGGAGCCGACCAACGGAACATCGTGTGGGGTGGGCAGCGAGTAGTCGCGCGGGCAATCCGCCCGCAAGAAATACTAAAATACTGTGCCGCCAATTTCGTCATCACGGGGTATGAGTATTTTGGTATTTTCCGGCCTCAAATACCAAATTACCAAAATACTAAAATAAAACTCGGTAACAAGTAGACCCGTTGCAGGAGTGTGGAATAGAGAGCCGTAAGGATCAATCGTAGTAGCTGCTACATTGTACAGCCCCGCGTCCGCCGACCCACCGACCCGGGGCCCGGCGTCCGTCGACGGACGGGCGGCGAGGCGGACGGGCGACGGTCGTCCGGCGTCCGGGTCTGGTCCACGCGGCGGGCTCGACGCTTCGCGCCATGCCCGCCCCGTAGGCCTGACGAACGGCGACCACCGGCCCGACCGGCGGCGGGCGGGCGGGCGGGCGGTTACCGTACTGGTATAGGTAGTCAGCATGTAAGCGTGACGTTAATTTTTGCCTGCGCAGAATTATGACGGAATCTATAGCGGAAAAATTGTCTATCTATATAATAATCTATGCGGAATAACCGTTCCGAAAGTCGGCGGCAGACACACTCACACACGCAAGGACAGACTAAACTCGTAATTAACATGTTCTAAACTTGTTCATGGGGTTTCCTCCTCAATCCGAACCGATCTTCGGCTATCGTGCTGCTCAGTGGTACGGGTTACAAGGCACCTGTCGTTGCGCCTTTTTTTGCGCCCGTAGACATAAAAGCAGCCATAACAGCTGAGCCTACCATCTTCCAGTTTCGCTGCCTTACACGCAGCGATTAAGTATCTCGCAACTTGTTGCGAGCAAGGTCACCCCAGGTTGTTCAAGACCACACTCGGCTCGCCACCCGTGTGTAAAATTCTCATCCGTACGTCTGTGCGTTACCATGTGAGATGGAGAAGAACCCGTCGTTGAGCCGACGCTCGAATCGCTACAAGCAGACGTAAAGGCCCAGCCTATCTATATTGCGGCACGAGCTTGCAACAACGTTGGCTCAGTTGAAGGCTCAAGACCGTGTGGTTGGTGGAGACGGAGCTCATGGCTTCGGTTCCGGGCAGCGCATCACGGGACAGCCGACAGGCAGCGGGGGAGCCGCAGTGCGACCCGACTTGCTAGAGCTAGCCCAGAGCGGCCGTGTCGGAGCAAAATCCGTGAGTGACGAGGACGACTACCTCGCGGTGCCATAGCTACTGCGACGAGCAGAGTCTGGTTACGAGGCCGTTCGACCGGTCAGCCGAGTGTCTGGACTCTTTCCACTAAGCACCGACCCAATGAACGAGTACCTCAACGGATGACCGGCGTCTGCCGGCCCAGGAGGAGTATCTTTGGATGTCGTGTTTCGGCGCCCACATGGCCGCGCTTTTCGTAGCTCTCGACGAGCTGCTACCTTAGGCTGCAAATCAAGACTTCGCCCTCCTACCTTACGCGTGCTCGGAATCACGCCAAAGCCATCGACACGGCGTTTCGTTTTCGTTTAGCATTCTTACGGAGGCTTAATGAGGTCAAGCGTCTGCACCGACGGTGTTCAAGGCGTTCTGGATGTGCTGCGAGCCCATCACTTTCAGCATGCTTCTCAGCATTTGAGTTCTGCGATTTTTGGGGACCTAATGAAGGACTACGAGCGTCGCGTCTTCGACGAGGCGACAATTGCCAAAAGCGCAAAGCTACCGCTAATGCTCGAGTGGCAGCAACCGCTGCAGGACGTGGGCGTGGCGGCGGGCGCGGGCGTGGCCGCGAAGTGAGCACGAGTGACGGTGTGGGGTGCCTTTCGTCGGAGCTGCTGGCGCTTTGCGAGGCCACCTTTCGGTGACCGCCGCAAGGCGGACCCTAGCAGCTCAACGACGGGATGAGCGCCATGTGTCCAGACCAGACCCCCCCCCCCCCCCCCCCCACCTTACATACTTCTTTTAGACCTTCCTCGGTGCGGCGCTTATTCTTCCAGCTACAGCCGAGTGCGGCTCAATCATCCGCACACCCGCGCATGGCGGCTCAACAAACCGCCTCCCGTACCATCTCATCGCTGCGTCAGTTGGCTGTCACACTACGTGTTACAATTGGTTGGCAACGACCAAGCTTCGCGCGTGTGCGTTACGCGCGCGACATGCGCTACGAGTGCATAGGGCGCGCGGGGTGGCCCTCCTACCTGAACCTAGCCCCGCAAACCCGTACTGGTGTTGCTGCAAACCTGTCCAACAACTACCGGCCAACCGCCGAAAACCTAACCCTGCCGCCGAGTTGTTTGCTAATGTGAACCGTCCCTCTGTTACTCTGTCGGCCAAGCGCCGCACTTACGTAATTGACGAGCCCGAAGCTGTCGCCCTTGGGCTGCTCCACCCCGGTCTCGGTTGCATGACGCGTTCGGCTCAGACGAGCTTGGGCAGCGGATCCTCGACCTACTCTCCAGCTCCCTCACCGCTCAGACACTCCAGAGCTATGCCGGCATATTTTCTCACTTCGCGGAGTTCTGCCACGACTCCGAGAACATCAGCCCGCCGGAGGCGACCAGAACGACCACTGCTATTGTCGTCCGATATGTTGCTTGGATTGGTGAGCGGGGGCACATTGGGGCTAAGTCGTTGCAACCCTATCTTTCCGCAATCAACACGTTCTTTGAGCTACACAACCTCGACTTGATTGCCAAGGACAGCCTGCACCTTACTGCGGCTCGTCGTGGCGTGATGCTACGGTAGTAATGCCGCTTGGAGGCTGCCCCTGTGCGAGTCCCTCGGCATGCTGATGTATTGTCGCTTACATCTTCGTCGAGCGAGCAGAGTTGATTGTGTGTGCTCCCATCCCAGAGTACCAGTACAAGTTCCGAGCCCTTGTGGCCTCGGTTGTCAACTTCATGTTCTTTGCCAGGGGACTTATTGGCGTGTCCTACCGAGTGCGGGACGTGTATATGTCGACGATTACAACATTACCCGGCAGATGTAGAGAAAGGCCGCGCAGGTCGACGTGGTCCCGACGACATGCGCGTACTGCTCCTTCCAGTGTCGGAGCACCTCCGCATTGCGCGTCTCCTGCACCACTTCATGGACGACGTACAATTTGCCCCCTTGCTTGCTCATGCATGTTGCCGTGGCCGAAACAAACTTCTGGGCGGTCACTACCCCGAGCGATCAGTCCAAGTCTTGGACCGCCGCTACAATGTCGGACCGGCGGCTCTCTACGGCCGGTCGTCTTGTCGGTGCGTGTTGCCCCTCCCGCCGGCACTTCACGGAGCTCCCACAGCCTTCGCAAGGGAGCCACATCTGCCGCTAACGCCATCGGAACTCCGCTGTCCCAATTGAAATTGAAATTGATTTACGACATGCTGACTTGCTGCTCTCCACTGCCCAAGCCGAGTTGCTTTTAGGACATGCTTTCTACAACCGCTGTGGGAACCCTAGACATTACGGATGCAGCTTCCGGCCTTCCTCCTTGTCGCCCGCGCCCCTCCTCCTCCCATGCCGCTTGGTATTGCCCCCCCCCCCCCCCCCCGCCGTGGCGGGGGTGTCGTGCTCGGTGGTCTGCGGAAGCGTGTATGTCAACGGTGGGTGTGCGTCCACTGTCCCACATTCGCTACCAAGGCGGTTGGGGCACAAACTTCGACGTCGTTCTGGACTACTTTGACCCCCACGTCCTTCCTTCGCTTGGCGCGTGGTTCTTCTTCGGTCACATCGATCGCGCCCCTCCGCCACTTCCAAGTCCAACAAGACTCCGCAGCGGTGGCCTTCCCGGTGCCCCCTTCATGACATGGCGCTACCCCTTCTCCGTCAATCCACCGCTCTCTCCGTTCGCTCATCAATGGCAAAACCAGACTCAACTTTGAAATGTTCAAAACTGGTTTATGGGGTTCCCTCCTCTTCCCTAACCGCTTTTCGGCTACCGTGCTGCTCCAATATGGCGCAGTCGCCCCATAGCAGCGCTGCTTTTTGTGCTACCATGGTGTTAGAGCACCGCCAATTGAGGGGACAGGAACCGGTGACCGCTGCTGCTCAGCAACCATAGGGCTGCAGCTGCCGCCGCGACTGGGGAGCGTGTAATGGCCGATATCGATGTATGCTGGCGCAGCTTGCCGAACAGTGTTTGCACCACGGTTGGGCTGCATTCCACTTTCCAGTACTGCAGGCTGTAGTGCAGTAGTGCAGTACTGCAGGCTGCAGTACTGCAGGTTGCAGTACTGCAAGCTGCAGGTAGGCTGCAGTGCAGGCTGCACTCAACATGTTGTAGTACTGTAGGCTGCGGTAGTGCGGGCTGCAGTAGCACTGAAAATGTTGATTATAGGGAAGGGCGGGACAGTGAAGGGCATATATTTGGGGCACGTTGGGTAACTGCACTGCGGCCCCTTGTCGGGAAGTAATGCAGGCTGCAGTGCAATAGCTTAACTGCAGGCTGCAGTTTGTGCAGTCTGCAGTGCAGTAGTTACTGCAGCCCAACCCTGGTTTGCACGGTATCCTAGTAACCCGTGCTCAGTGGTACGGGTTACTAGGCACTTGTCGTTGCGCCCTTTTTGGGGTGCAGCATGAGTAGACATAAACGCAGCCATAACAGCTGCGCCTGCCATCTTCAGTTCGCTGCGTTACACGCAGCGCACCCCTGACTCCGTTTTCCCTCGTCCACGCTTTCACTTGACCTTCCTGCCAATTTCGGCTCTTGTCCGTGTAAAACAGCCTGCGCGACCTTTTTGGCAAAAATAGACTCAACTCGATCCGAAATGGTAGGATATTGCGTGAGATTGATGTTGAGCCACCCACCGCCTGGGCGGGCCCGACGACCGTCCTCGGGCCTCGGAATCGCGGGCCCTTCCTCCGCCTCCACCCCCGGCTGGGGATGGGGGCGGGGATCGTGCACGGGTGGCGCCTTAGTAGCCTTGGCCCCGCCCGTGCTGCCACTGCCGCGGAGGAGCAGTGTGAGCTGGACACCGGCGTCTCACGTCGTTGCTGGTCCGGTCAACTCCCCGTTCGTTGTTCTTTGAGCACCCTCTCCCTTCCTGTCATGTCGGCGCCTCCACATCACATTCGGCCTAGTGCCGCTATTGGAGTGGCCCGGGATGTTGTGCTGGGAAGGGAGTTCTACGTTCGGCGGAAGGGGACGCGGCCGAGCTCGCGGCGGATCTGGCTCTAGGCGGAACGACGCGGGCTGGACACCGGCGTCTTACGTCGTTGTTGGTCCGGTCAACTCCCCGTTCGCTGTTCTTTGCGCACCCTCTCCCTTCCTGTCCTGTCGGCGCCTCCACATCACATTCGGCCTAGTGCCGCTATTGGAGTGGCCCAGGATGTTGTGCTGGGAAGGAAGTTCTACGTTCGGCGGAAGGGGACGCGACCGAGCTGGCAGCGGATTTGGCGCTGGGTCTGTTGCACGCCCGTGGCGCCCCGTTCTGGGTTGGACCCCCCACTTCCGCTCCTTGCTGCGAGACCTCTACTTCGAAGCCCCTTTCCTGTCGGCGCCTTCAGATCACATTCGGCCTAGTGCCGCTATTGGAGTGGCCCGGGATTGTGTGCTGGGGAGAGCGTCCCTACTGCGTGGAGCGGCGGCTGGCTGGTGGCGATGCCTGATCGGTGGCTGTCATGGCGGTTCCCGCCTCGTGTGGCCCGTAGCTGGATTTTCTTCTGGATTTCTGCATCGATTTCTTGAATTTTGCAGCTAGCACATGTAATCATCATATTGCGCAAGTGGCCTGATGCCCTGATGACGACGACAATGCTGCTGCATGACGCGACGATGACTCGTCGCGCTCGATGCTGATGCAGGTAGTGCCAGTACCCTGCACTCGGGGCACTCGGGGCATCACCCGGGCTCACCAGGAGGCCTTGCTCGCAAGAGATTTCCTCGGGGTCCTGAGCTTGGTGGCCGCTCGAGAGCGTGCTCGCTGCCTCATCAGACGGCGCAGATTCGTCTCCCATCCCGTTGCTGAAGCTGCACAGCACGTCCGAGGATCACCCACACACACCCGTGCTCGCGTGGCCCGGACTCTGAACCGTGTGCGCATCACTCATCCATCCCGCCTTATGCGGGATGCGGGCCGCTTTTAGGCGGCTTGCTGTGTTGATTTTCTAATTCTGGGGAACTGCCCTTTTTGTAATTCACGCCAGTACCCTGGCCAGTACCTGGCCTGGTACTCTTCCGAGCCTCGTCTGATACAATCAGCAATGTCAGTGCTGGTACATGTAGGTAGCTACGGGTATCCCCATACCTGTACCTCCGTACCCCGTAGCTCTCCTCGGCGGCGCCCCGGCGGCGCGCGCGGTGGTCGCCGAGGTCGGCGCGCGGACTGTGGCTACTAGTAATGGTTTGGATTACAAAAGCCCAAGTACTACTAGTACTGGCAGTCGCTACTGCTAATCCTCGCCACTGCCTGCTGGGCCTTCCCATAGTGGGCTGCGGCACCCTGCGCATCACTCAGCACGCGGCAGCATCACACTGGCCGCCTGCCTGCAAACGCGTCCCTTAGTCTCTGCCCGGCTGTCCCCCCCTACCCCGTCCCTTACTCCCGAATCAGCGGCAGCGAGCACGATGTCTGACCACGACTCCGAGCACGAGGAGGAGCTGGACCTTAGCAACGTACGCCGCCCCCAGCCGCCAACCACCGCCGATAGACGCAATAAAAAGGCAGCCGCCGCGATCGCCGCCGCCGCGGGAACCCCAGTTCGCCCCTCCTGCGCGGGGCTCGTAACATCAATCTTCAGGCTATTTCTCGACACTGTCTATGCCAGACTCCTCGATGGCTTGCACGTGCTCACCCGGGGCTGTTCCGCCGCGAACTGGGCTGCTCCGGCGCACGTGTGCCATGCCTGCTGTCGTGACGGCGATGAAGATAAGCGCGTACCCGTACTAGTACGAGGAGGCGATGCCCCTCCTCCCCCTCCTCCTCCAAACCCCCGGCCCCCACAACCACACCCCGTTCTAATCTACCCTGCGAGGTCAACATCCTAAGCTGCCTCTGCTCCAAGTGCGACCTCTTCCCTGACACCCGTCCACGGATTTCACGAAGCACATTAGCTCCCCCCGGTTCCGATCCTTAGTCTGTATTAATTTCGGAGCACTAGGTGCTCTTCTTACCGAATCTCTTAACCATCAACAGTCGTAGAGATGTTATGGCAGATTTTCAGACGCGATGGGAAGGGCATAAAAAGTGCAGTCGCTATCAGCTGTAGTACAGGGTGGCGCCTTGCGCTTTTTGTCATTTAGATGTAGATGTGCAGGAGGGGTGTCTAATTGTCTGATGGCCACACCTCTGCCCCCCCCCCCCCCCCCCCCCCCCCCTTCCTGCGCGCAGTCTGATGTCGTGACAAAGTACAAGGCCGCTGCGGAGATCGTCAACAGTGCGCGCCCGCGCCCTTTCCCCGCTGCTTGCTCCGCCCACCTGCCCCCTCCCCCCCCCCCCGCGGCCCCACCTGACCCATTTCTCTCTACCTGATTAGCTGCCCCCCGTCCGCTGCTGCTCGGCCCCCCGCAGAGACACTGGCGCTGGTTCTGGCGGACTGCAAGCCGGGCGCCAAGCTGGTGGACATCGCGGAGAAGGGCGACAAGTCCATTGCGGAGTGAGGCCACCTTCTTGCTGCCCTGCCCTGCCCTGCCCTGCTCTACCGTGCCAAGCCTAGCTCCCCGGGGCTGCGCATCTGACATTGCCCTGCTCTGCCCCCCCCTCCCCCCCCTCCCTCCCCAACACAGGCTGTGCGCCACCCAGTTCAAGGGCAAGCAGATCGAGAAGGGCATTGCCTTCCCCACCTGCCTCTCCCTGAACAGGTCACCCCCCCCCCCCCCCCCTCTCCCCCTCTTCATGCCCTCATGCCCCCCTTCTGACCACATGCGCAAATTCCATGTATCCAGCACACATCTCTGAGGCATGCCATGCCGCGTGCGCACCCGCAGCGTGGTAGGGCACTTCTCTCCGCTCGCGGATGACACCACCGAGCTCAAGGAGGGCGACGTCCTCAAGATGTGAGTGCCTGGCCAGGCCCTGGGGTGCAGGCGAGCTGCGGGCGGCATATCCCAGGCGCCTGCGGTCCCATCCATTGTGCTGGCCGATGGTGGTGGTTGGTGGGGTGTATGAGTGTGTGTGTGTGTGTGTGTGTGCATGTGTGTGTGTGTGTGTGTGTGTGTGTGTGTGTGTGTGTGTGTGTGTGTGTGCGCGTGTGTTGGGGGGGGGGGGGGGGGGGGGGATGCGGCTGTTGGAGAAGTTGTAGCTTGCTGAGGGTAAATGACGGGTGCGCTGACTATGTTCCCCCCCCGCCCCGCCCCTTTGCACACAGCGACCTGGGCGCCCACATCGACGGCTTTGTGGCCGTCACGGCGCACACGCTGCTGGTGCAGAGCGGCGCGGGCGCCGTGACGGGCCAGCCGGCGGACGTCATCCAGGCGGCGCACACGGCGGCGGAGGTGGCCATGCGCCTGATTAAGCCCGGCAAGAAGGTGTCCGCGGTGGCGGAGGCGCTGGAGAAGGTGGTGGAGGCGTACGGCTGCAACCTGGTGGAGGGCGTGATGACGCACCAGATGAAGCAGTTTGTCATCGACGGCAACAAGGTCGTGCTCAACAAGGTGCCCCCCCCCCCCCCCCTGTCCTCTCCAACATAGCCCGGATGTATGGGAGCCGGCTCCAGGAGCGACTCCTTTTACATCAAGGAATCACGTGTGCATTGCAAATTAACATTTACATCACTTCGAAATAACCGAAAAAAAAATACAAAACAGAGCAACAATGGCCATGTATCCGCTTGTTTTAGCTGTAACAAAACCTTCCGTGAGAATGGAATGTGAAAGACGAGTGTGTTATCCTTCCTTAGGTGTTTTATCCTTGTCAGGCGCAATCAGAAGCCTCACTGCCTGTGGGTGCTGAGCGAGGGGCGGTGCGGCTCTGGCCTGGCTGTGCGCAGGTCACCCCAGAGATGAAGGTGGAGGAGGACGAGTTTGAGGAGAACGAAGTGTACGCGGTGGACATCGTGGTGTCCACCGGCGAGGGCAAGGCCAAGGTGAAGGACGAGAAGGAGACGACCGTGTACAAGCGCGCGCTGGACATGGAGTACAACCTCAAGATGAAGGTGCGCCGCGCGGCCGGGCTGCACCGGTTTCTTGCCTGGGGGGCGAACATGGCTTGGCTGCGCCTTGTTGGGTTCGACATGCGGCCTCTGAGCACCCATTCAGCCGGCCCCCTACCGCTCATCTCAAGTTGCGCATGCGGTTTGGTCCGACGCGCCGCCCGATCAAGCTTGACTGATGCGGGAGTGGCCGGACGGCCTCTGCACTGAGAGGCTGACTGCAGGCAGGGGTCTCATGTGTGCGTCGAGATCGCATGCCGGTGATACTGGGTTGACTGGGCGTAGGGCTTGTTCTGGCCTGGCCCCTAGACAATGCTCTCGGGTGGTGGCGCTGTGGCGTCCAGCTGACGCTCTTGTCCTCGGCGGAACTCTGACATCGGAAAGCGGCTCGGATATCAGCTCGGCGCAGTGTTTGAACCCCCCCCCCCCCCCCCCCCCCCATTCTCGAAACAACCCATCCGCAGGCCTCGCGCGCCATCTTCTCGGAGATCAGCAAGAAGTACCCCTGCATGCCCTTCCCCATCCGCGGCCTTGACACCAAGCAGTCGCGCTTTGGTCTGGTGGAGTGCCTCAACCACGGGCTGCTGCACTCGTACCCCGTGCTGCACGAGAAGGTGAAGAGCCCCCCTCCCTGAACACAGCCCTGGCTGGCACAGCCCACTGCACGCCATGTGTTAATGTGGTTCCAAGATATCAATTAAGCATTTGCAATTGTTTGCAGCGAAAGCTGTCCCAATGCTTAATGCTAGAAGGCTGTAGATGGCAGTGTTTGGTCGGGAATGTTGTGCGAAGTACAGCGCCCTATGAAGACTGCTGCCACCAGCTAGTGTCACTCGGTTGAGTGGGCGTGCGGGGCACTGAATACGGCCACGCCTCCACCCGCAGCCGGACGCGCTTGTGGCGCACTTCAAGTACACGGTGCTGCTGATGCCCAACGGCAACGACAAGATCACCGGCGTGCCCGCCCAGGAGATCAAGTGCGCGCCGCCCCTGCGCTTCTCCTACCCCTACCGCCCCCAACATGCGTGGTTCCCAAGATCACAGGATGGTGCCTTGAGCTGCCTGTGAGTGTATACTGACTCAGCTCTCCTGTGCTTGCACCCCTTGCTTTGCGCCGGCTGCAGGAGCGAGAAGACCCTGGAGGACGAGGAGCTGAAGAAGTTGTTACAGACGGCGCTCAAGCCCAAGAAGAAGAATAAGAAGAAGACCAAGAAGGTGCCATTGCCGCTGCTGCCCGGGGGCGCAGAAAATGGGAGTTGACGCGTGGGGGCTCATCTTCTGCGTCGGAGAGCGGCTGTAGGCTGACAATGTGCCGCTGTGCATGCGGTTGCGCAGGAGGGGGAGTAGGCGCTTGCCACCTGACGGCTTCTTTTCGTACAGTACTTGCGGTGCGCCGGCGGGGATGGCATGTCTTTGCGGAGGGGGAGGTGAAGACGGACCCAGGCCTGCGGGCCTGCGGAACCTCGGCGGGAGGTGGCGCCTCTGGCCAGAGGCTGCGCAACACTACGCTGGCCCGGGAGCCAGCCCCTCGCCAGCCCAAGCCAGCCCCTCAGCGGGAGGGCTGCCTGGGAGGGGGCGGGTGCCCAGCTTGAAACCCAAATGTCAACCGCTGTTGTGCGCCACCAAGTCTTATCTCATCTGTCCAAATATGCATATTGGGACCCCCCCCCCCCCCCCCCCCCCTCCCCCCCTTCCTCTGCACATACGCGTACACAAGCACACATGTGTGCACATGCACAAACACCGCCTTCTCCACTCTGAAGGGCCCCGCTGTGTGTGCATGTCATGCTCTGTGCATGCCGCAGCGGAACCACGTGGTGTTGTGGATTGAAATTGCATTCGGTGGAGACGCTCGTTGCTCTGGCGGTGCGTTGCAAAGTACTCTTCGCCTGCTCAGTGTTCGCCTGATGTCAGCCTCTGCTCGGCACTTTGGAGCCTGAACAAAGTCATACATGCACGGGTCAGAGATCAGTGTACCTAGCATTCATCCGTTTTATGTATTCACAGTTTCAGACATGACTATAGATCATGCCTGGCCCTAATTACCAGTGGAAAGCGCATATTGATGTTGCAAATATAGTGCATATGCTTTGCGTAGGTGGCCATCGACGTGTGAGCCTCAGCAACATCATCGCCGGCCGCAAAAGCTAAATATGTCCAGGGGAAGCACCTGACAAATCGGCAGAGTGCGACGCGTGCAGCATATCATGTAACATTGGGCTGCTACATTAATGCTAGAAAACTGAAATTAAAGATGAAGGGTGTTTGTCCTCGTTCGGTTAGCAGTTTGTGAGTTCATGGAAAAGCGTTCGTCCCAACCCCAGCAGCAGCGCAAACCGTGACACTCTTTGACCTGCACTCGTGCGGAAAAATGTACAGCAGCTGACCAGCAGCACACACGCGGTTCCTGCATTGTTGCGAAATGCGATGCTCATGCGCTGGGTTCGCATTGGCACATGCGTTGACATCACGTTTAAAGGGACATGTAGTTCTGACTATCAAAATACCGGTACAACTTGGCTATACGTTTGTAAGGGCAAGGTACACAAATGCACGAGCCGCTTGACATGAATGAGTTCACACTCGGATAGTATGAGTGATTGACGAACTAATTAATGAGAACATTGTAGCTCGCTTCATCTTCCTCGCGCCTGTCTCCAAGCAGTCATGTTTTCTTCTTCGGCTGCTCGCAATCAAAACAGCCCAGGCAGCAAAGCTCCTGGAATTCTTCGCCATACACAAGCCGGCCGCCCTCTCACAGCGCATCGGCCATGCCGCGCGGCGTGGTGTTTGCCCGAAAAGCTGCCTCTGCTTCCGGTGAGTACGCCAGGGACAGCTCGTATACAAGGGCAGCCTGTCCGCCTGCAGGCTGGAGATTCGCAGCACGGCGGCAATGTCAGTACCACACACGAAACAGGGAGGGCAGCGCAGGCACGATGAAGCGGGGCAGCCAGGACAGCAAACTCACGTTTTTCTTCGCATTCAGAAGCTCAGATATTCTCGGGTCGGGCTTCAGCTTGTCGGCCGTTGCGGGGTTGTACCAGGCGGACTCCCGCACAGACTTAAAGTACGGATCCCTCAGGATGTCTTTGGCGCTCGTCCTCGCTTCCGGGTCCATCCTCAGCAGACGCATGACCATCTTGAGCGCAGCGCGGTCCACGTTGGGGAACACCTTCCACATTGGTATCTTCGGCGTCTTTGACTGGCGCATGTACGACTTTTGCAGGCTATCCGCGTAATGCTGCATTGCGCCAATCACAGGACATGATCGCAGGCGCTAAGTCGCTGCGAATTTATGGCCTGTCATAGTTGCAAGCGGAATGAAATGTGTGTTGATGTGTGGCAAAGTCTTCATTCATACAGGACTTGGGCGGTGTGCGAGATCGGGCTGGGTTTCACCTTCTTTAACGCCCTCTCGCCTGGCCGCCCCAGCATGGCGCCAAGGAGCTCGCCGTAATACTCGTGCTTCATGTTGGCAACTTCACGAAACCGAGCCAGTGGGCGCCCGCCATGCAGTGCTGACAACAATACCTGCCGACATCATGCCGTGGTCAGGAGCAAGCATTTGGCACAAGCTGCGCAGGTGAGCACTGACACGCCGCGCGTAATCCTCAGTCCTCACCATTCCGAGCGACCAGAGGTCGGAGGATTTGGCCATGTCAGCCCCCAGCTTCAGACGGCCCAGGCTGTGAATAGTTTTGTGCGTGTACTCCGGAGGGTGGCTCCTGAATATCAGCGAGGGAAGGGGGAGGGGGACGTTATCATGCGTACATAAAACCTTCTGTCAGCTTCTGAAAGGGGCACGGTATGCGTGTTGTCCTGCCTCACCCGTGTTTGACGGCGTTGCCCCCAAATATGACCTCATTTCCTTTGCTGTCGTACAGCCGCCTCGCAATGCCAAGGTCGACAATCCTTGGCGAGCAGTCCGCGGCAATCATTACGTTCTCGGGCTTGATGTCCAGGTGGACGACACCATCTGGCGGTGTGTTGCAGACCAGAAATGAGCAACACGGAAGGGCGCACACACAGCAACTATTTCGCGAGTACGAATCTTGCAGAGGAGGAGGGGGGATACTTGTGTGCATGTAGTGTACAGCGCGGACGATGCTGAACAGGATGCGCTGCATTGCCGACTTCGGCACTTCATGGTGGCTGCTGCCCCACATGGTGTGCATCTGTCACGCAACGGGAGCCCAAGTCCGCAGGCCAGACGTCAGAGGTATTTCTGAGCACATTTTCCCCTGTCCCACCCTCGCCCACATCTGCATCTCGAGTGCCTTGATTCAACGTGCCCGCTTGTGACTGCATCCCGCGTGGGGCGACATGAACACGCTGATGACCCACCTTGTGCATTGGCATCACCATCCGCTCATATGCCACATAGATAGAGGACGCCGACTTTGGGTCCCGCGGCATCAACACATTCTCCACCTTCTCAATGTCGTCTGCGCCGCACGCCATCACCACAATCGTCACCATAATCGGCAGTGGTAGCATGAGCGTGGTGGGGGCCATAACATTGGGCACACAACGGGCTTCTTGAGTGGTTTGAGCAATTAATTAGATATATATTCTAACTCCTGGTACTCTTGCTGAAAGCTGCTGCCCTGAGGTAGTGAGTGACTGGGTGGGTGCTCGCAGGTCAGCAACGATACCCTAACTGCCTATATGATAAGCTTGGCAGGTTTTAAAACATTTCATATCGAGGCAAGCAGACTGTGCCGTTGTCACAGGAGCATGCGGCAGGCACGTAGGTCGCGACGGAGGACAATGAGTTGTATTTGACAGAAATGATACAAACGCGAATGCACTTGTGGTGGTCACGAGTGCCATGCCCCACCCGAACCCTGCAGAGCCTGCAGTAGCTTGAGCTCCCTCGCCGACCCCTTCAGTCCGGCCTGCAATGTCAGGGTCCCAAAGCGCGCCGGGGGATAAGTCAGCAGCTTTGTCGCTGCCCTAGGTGTGAGCTTGCAAGGCACGGTGTTGGGAAGCGGCTCTGGCCGGCTGCCCTGCATTTCTCTCCGGGAAGAGGGGTTGGGGTTCGATGGCTCGAGCGAGGGCCACTGGGGGAGGGAGGGGCGACCTTTTTTATTGCGACCACGCCTCCTTTCAGCTTGTCCAGGGCCATAATCACCAGACCTTGCGCGCCACGACCCAACTGTGGCGGCAGCCAGAGTGTGCCAGTCAACCGAGAGTGCTGCGTAGCCAAGTCCCGCCCACTGCCAACCGACAGCAGGCCTTGCAGCGGGGCGGCAGGTAGGCTTTCCAGAAGCACCGGGGTGGCGGGGCGTACCACTCTGATGGTATCGTATCGCTCGGCTGCTTTCTTGTCAACCGAGCTCGTCAAGAAAAAATGGCCAACGTCCCTCTGCGGGGGGAACCGCGCCAATTTTCAGACCAGGGAGGCAGGTGGGGTGGGGGAGGGGGTGAAGGGCGAGGGGCTGCGACGACCCTGGACCCGGTCCCGGCTCAGTATGAGTACAGGTAGCTAGGGGTAAAACGAGCACACGTCCCATGTTCGCCTACGCCCGGTCGGCAACGTCGCAGCTGCATCATCATTGGCTGAACATAACCGCGAGGCGTAGCGAGAGCGGACAACGCTGTCCAACACCCCTTTCCTGCCCATCGGCCCGTGCTGACAGCTGGACTGCGAGCCTTCTCGGATGGCATCTTCTGATACCCGTACGCGTGTGCGGGCACCGGTACCACAGGCACCGGTACCGTAACTGGGGAGTGCCACTACTTTTAACTGCTCTAACGGCCGACCTTCGAAGGAATCTTCTCGTAGTCGCGCTTGGTGCCACAGGAAGGTATAGACCTCGCGCTAGGGCGAGGTGGTGGAAACCACTCCCGGCGAAGCTGAACAAGCATCGCAGGCGTCTGTTCCTGCTCCCATATCGGCTTTGAAGAGTCCGCTGCGACGTTGCAGGGCAGCAACACCGCGACCGCAATCACGTAGATGATGGTCAACGGCGCGACGAACGCCAGTGGGCGCGCCATGCCTACTGGTAAGCACAGCTGCCCGTCGGCCCGCCTGCAAGCTGCTGACGCGTCGAAGCGGCTGTACAATTCAAGATATATAGGTGGCCAGCGCAGCGTGGAGCTCTGTCGTCAGGGCTTCAGGCTGTGCTAACGACTAAGCTTTACAGTTCGCTGAGGCGGGGGAGGGTGACACTCTTGCTTGCTGCCCTATGCATCAGGACGATCAGCCCGCGCGTCGTCCAGCCACGGTACAGGGTACAGGCAGGGGTAAGGGGTGCCTTGCCTATTTTTCCGCGTTCATCCGACGGGAGCGACATCGCGACAGCGTGGATCCTCGTATATTCCTCGTATACGGGAAGTGTCAGTTATCGGCCCCGTTTCCACCGTACCAGCCACCGTACCGTGGGAATATGGCCGACAATGGCCGCCAGGCATGCCCAGCTTCAGAGCAGCATTGCGGTCCCCGTAAACCCTCTCCCGCCACATTCGGCAGGTCACACCGACTCTGCCGGGCCCTAGGGCGGTGCAGACGACCTGGCGCGGTGCAATCGTGCACGTCTGCGCATCGCATGCGCGACTCAAGACACGGTTCCGACATTCAGGTGCATGCCCCTCCTTGATGTTTCTGGTTGTGCGAGAAGCGCGCAACTCGTAAAGTGAAAACGACGACGCAGGGTCCCTAGCCCCGTGGCTTGCGGTGGTGGTGCAAGCATCCCCATGAACTTTACGGATTGCGTCGAGATGTAGATGCGATTTAAGTAAATGACTCTCGACTTGAACGACTATGCCGGCACTCATAACAGAGACACTGCGATACTGCACAGACCTGTAGCCGCTCGTGAAGGGGCCTGGGCGGGGGCCCCGGGTGGGGGGAGGCTGTGGCTTGACGGCTACACCGCGCGGTGGTGCTCGCAGGCATGCCCAAATCGAAAGGCGGCGGCCTGAAGGACTAGTAGACTAGTAGGCCGTGCGCGGAGTGCCACGCTGGCACTGCCATCGGCATATCGATAGCCGTCGGATGAACGCGAAAAAATAGGCAAGGCACCCCTTACCCCTGGTACAGGTATGTGAGAGTCCGAAATGCTTTTCAGCAGATATTTAGCGACTAACGAATGTGTTATTATATTTGCTAGTACCATAATCCAAGGTGCAAGTCAGTCCTTGCGATTAGGAAATGTTATTTACACCAAACGGGCGCAGTCTTTTTTATTCCGCCCCGGGGACAGGATTGTCACCTTGCAGCGTCTCCAGGACGGTCGTTTAGGCAGCGGATCAGCAATCCAGCCTTAAATGCCAACGTCGAAATAATCAGCTCATTTTTACATATACGGGTATAGGTGATCAGTATTAAATATAGTCTTAGGATTACTAGGTTCAGGAAACAATCTCCGGCGAAATCATGCAGGGGTGGTGGGGGGGGGGGGCTCGACGTCCAAGACAGAGGCGCAAAGTACTGATTATCCTCTCGGGACGACCTGCGCATCACTCGTCACTCGTCACTGACGCGCCCGAGCCCGCGCGGCATTTTTTCCTCACCCCCGGGACAGGACTGGCAACAGTGCAACCCTTGCAGCGTCTCTACGAACGACGGTCGCTTAGGCAGCGATCCAGTTACGGAAATAAGCCCTGGGTATGCGACGCTCGGTTACAGTCAATAAGCAAATTGCCGAAGCATTCTGCAACACTAAATCGAGGCCAGTGACATATTTTGTCAACATTTTTGGATCACCATCTAAAACACTGCCACCAAAATACCCGGCATTGACCACGAAAGGTCCGCCCAACCGTTTGCATGTCGGCTTTTTCGAGTAATAATGCGAGTTGGGGCAAGCCCCATCCCGCGGAGCACAGCAAACCTGGAGTACGATACATGTGCAACAAAAAAAGCAATAATGTGAGGGAGGGCCCGACGCCATAACTGAAAAAATTCCGCCCATATTCCCGGTAAAATCCATGGCGCCATGAAGAGAGGGAGAAACCCCGCCCAAAATAAAGGCAGTTAGGTCCTCGGGTGTTGCACATTGACTTGACTACTAATAAAATCCCTAAACTCCGGAACTAACAACCCCAAGTTATGAAAGTGATACCGCCCCCACTATTGTGAGCATTCCACCAACATATGTTCGATAGTCTCAAATTCACTTCCGCCACATACAGCATGCACGGCAATGTTAAAAGGAACTGCTCAAGCATGGCATGAATCCGAGCCAACCGGTGGGCAGTGTGAAATACTCGGGTGCGTGATTGTATCATAATGTGCAGCATAGGCACAACCTGTTATACTTCATTTCCCTTTTAGCTCTAATTGATGTCCCGCTTCAGTAGTACGACTACGCATCCCTGGCTGATGACTCGCGACTACTAGTGCCCCATAGTGATGGCTTGCGACTACTCGTGGCGCTACTCGTCACGCTATTCTCTAGTACTCAGTGCAAGACATCGCTGCCGTACATGCCTCCAGCCTGAAATAAAGTACTGCGGCGCTTAACGTTAAGCGGGGGTTAAGCTTGCTACATACATGCGCTTACTCGAGCTTACTAAAGTATGTGGTAAGCGCGGTCAAGCGGACCGTGTTTCGACAAGTGGCATGCGAAACCCCCAACGCCACTCGATGTACCTTGAGCAACGCCCCCGCCAACCCCTCCCGGCAGGCAAGGGCAAGGGAGCAGCACCTGGCAAGCTCAAGAAGAAGCAGCCAATGAGTCGTAGCCGCTTAGGCGGCACCACCCGCAACCGCAGCAACAACATGCCGCGCCTCTCTGGCACTCACGACCCCGATAACGAGTGGGAGACTGGCGACGAAACATCCCACCAATATCCGGCAGCTCACACCAGTAACGGCCGCTGGATCCGCCGCTGCGACAAGCCGACCAGCAGACCCAAGAACACCGGCCGCTACTAAGCCTTGCAAACGGTGCAGCTGCCACTGTGCTGCTATACCTTCACGCAATTAGGAATGTATAGTACCGCCCGAAACATGCGACATCCCATTGATTACCGCAGAAGTGCTCCCCAGACATATATAACAATCCCTACTCCAGTGAAGGATGGCATCGCAGCCAAGCCCCGGCAAACTCTACTAGCCGGCTCAGCGGTGGATATGTAAATAATGAGCGACAATCAGCTATTCCGGTCAGCCCCCTTCCCCCATCTCACCTTAATTAGTAGCTATAGGGGCGACGCTTTGGCTGCCTAAGCTTACCTCTGAGCTCTAAATGGGATATGGCTGACTTAGGTAGACACATCAGGGGGGCGCTGCTGTCCTAGCTACAGCCCGTTGGAAGAAGGAGGGGCTAGGACACACCATGAGGACGGCCGGTACCTTGATCTGTAATTACACCTAGTGTTCCTTACCACGGTAAGTTAGAGATAGCATGCCCTATAAGAACAGCTCATCAATCGTCTGAGCCTGTGGCCGCAGCAGACTAGCAGTTGTAATCGATTTCAATCTCAATCTCAATCTCAATCTCAATTTGGGGCTTTTTAACAGGTTGCGAGAGAGGCAGCGTCGGCAGGCGACACCAATGCGGCATCGATGGCGCGTGGGATGTTCTAGCCCAACCCTGTTTGATCTAGATCACCTGTCACTACGCCTCCAGTAGCTGGGTGCTCATGGCGGCCGGCTGCGGAGGACGCTTGGGTGTGATGGCTCATTCCGCGGGCATGCTGGCGGACGTCGTAGCAGGCTCTCAATTGGGCTGATAAGCGACCCGCCGCCCCGGCTGGCGCGGTTCCAGGGCAGGGTGCGGCCTGTCACGTCACGTCGAAAGCTGTCATGTCATGGTACTCTTTCTACACACAATGACAGTATTCATGAATGAAAAATATAAATATATGATGAATGAAAAAATGAAACATTTTTAAACGTACCGTATTTACAATCGCGGTTATCCGGTGGCAGAGGTAGAAATAATGGCTGTGAAGCGGTCTACCGGTAGAGCACATCCCGTGTCACACGGGCCGCCTGATGAGATGGGTTCGGTTTTGATTTTAAGAATTACTACACGGCGGGGTAGGGTCGGATGCAGGTAAAGTACTACGAGCTGGGGTTTCGAGGCAATCATTTCGTCGGCGCGGGCGGATGGGGCAAGCCACGAGTTCGAATAGACACATCCTTTCCGGCACGCCATCACACTCCCCAGAACAATCTCCTCGCGCGGCATCTAGACCACCGCTCAAGAGGAGACAGCGCGGAGAAGAACGCCAGGCCGCCCGGGCAGCCAGCGTGGCCCGGGCGGCGCGTGCCTACGTGCAACCGACGACAGCATAGAAGGTGCGTACTCGCCGCCGCCATGTTCGCGTGTTCTACTCGGTACAAGTGCGCCCCTTGCGCGCGCCGCCGGCTGCCCCAGCGATCCGCCGGCGACTCGGTTTGTCAGCATTAGTCGCTACTACCGGTACGAGTAGACTGCGCTTGAGCAGTGGCAGGCTGATATGTTGCGCTTATTTATACGGCTTGAGTTTCAGGACATGGCTTGCTACATTTAGGCTGTTTTGGCGTGATTTTGCAAGACGTCCGAGTCCTTGCCTTCACGCCGGCAGTAGTATTTATGGGATGCGGAGACACTGCTGCGGCTTCGTCCTGACGTTTACGCTCTACTGCCGCAGAACCCTCGGCATTGAACCAAGACCACGTCGAGTGATCCTTTCGACGACGAAGATTGGTTTTCATATCTGTCGGTGTTATCCCGCCAAGATGTCGGTTCGGGCGACGCGGAGCCTTTCTTTCCAGGCCAAGAACAGCTCCCGCCTCCCGCTTCAGACGTCCTTGCGGAGTTACCCAGCAGAATGTGGATACTTCAAACTTCGACGTTCCTGGTGCCAGTCACGATCACGGTCACCAGGCGTTCGCCGGCAACGAAACGCCGGCACCAACGAGTGGCCCGCCGGGCTGCTGCCACTTACCTGGGTGCACCAAGTCTTGCGACCCTGAAGTGCGTGTCCCGGCGACATTTTCGCCACTCGACCTCCAGAATAAGCCGATGTATTGCAAGAGGTCTCATGCCGCCGCTCACCAGTACGTGTCGCAGCCATCCCATGCTGCGCCAGGAAAGCCACTTGATCAGTGTCTATTGCCAGGTAAATTAGCATCATGTCCCTTGGCCATGCATATTTCCCCCTGTCTCAACCAGTATGTTATGATGCACATCCTCTCGTCCGCCTTGGACCCTTCCCTCCCTTCTATCCTGCCTTTCTGAAATGCAGCCATAATTCATCCCAGTCTTGCATCACCTTGAAAGCTTTTCATGCACAGTTTTCAATCACATGAAATACACTCACTAGTGTGTGCCATATATTTACTCAAGGAATATGCCAGCAACTTCAGGTCACAAACTCGATTTAGGCATTTAGCATCGGATCGGCGTTGTGGTTCTGCATTTACACTGCGTCCTTTCTTCCCAGTAACTGACCAGCTTTGACCCATTATTGGCCCGCAGGGTGCAGCCTACGCAGGGCGCCGAATCCTTTTGGGCATCTTTACGCTGCACTGGCTGGCGATGATCAGGTGACACCTCCGCATGCTGGCCCTCAGCGCTCTGCGCTTTTTGCTGGATCTCAGCAGATTTAAGCACCTATAGTTTTGGTGATGATTGGCATGACATTAATGCACAACGCCACATGACTACAGTAGTTATGGGTTGAATTATCACAGTGATCGCTGTGGTGATTGCCTCTGCATTGTGGTGTACGTGTTGCCTTTGGCGCAAAAGGATCCTGCCGCGCATCATCACCTACATGGATTTTGCTGCCTCGATCATTTCGAGAAAGCCAGGAAAATGGGCACGTGCAGGAATGGCGGTGAGTAGCCATGGCTTGACTGCCCCTCACTAATGCCCACGGTAGCCCAGAACATCACCGGCCGCGAGAGCCTTACCTATCTTACCACACAGCTACCGGCTCCGCACGTACAAGTAGAATGTACATTGACATGACTGGCTATGAACACGGAATGCAACAATGTGGAATATATCATAAATGTCCCCTATGTCAGGGCTAACAGGCAGGCACCCAATTGGGGCCGGGTGATGCCCTTCAGCCACCCCCGGGCCTCAGAGCCGGGCGTGTTTAACCATGTCATGCCACATTCCCCTCTGTCTGCAAGTACACTATCGCACGAAATCCGGGCGCTTTGTCCTGTGTCTAACAATCACGGCGTGTGGCGCAGATTGTGTACAACTCGTGCTGTACAAGGACGGCGCGTCACAGGATTACTGCGCCACCTGCGCCGACGACCAGACATCCAAGGTAACGCCTGCTCCAGGTTGCTTCAATGGGCGGCCCATGAACGCGAACCTAAGCCACGATAGGCACCTCTTAGATACCTACAGGGCACCTCTTAGTGCAGACCAGCGTTACCGGTCTTGCCCTATGGCCAGCGAGGCAGTTCGACACACTATAACTGGGCGAACGACAAGCGCAGACGAGTCAACACGACTCGAAGCCGGCCCTTCTGGGGGTTGAATACTGGTCGGTAGCGGAAGGTCTTGCCACAGCAACCTCGCAGCCTATGCATGGTATCAATGGTATGCCACTCTTCCAGAGAGTGTGCAAATATGCACATATGCAGCCCGTCGCCTCAACCCAGCCTCTGGCTTCTACCCCCCCCTGCCCCGTCTCTCACTTGCCAAGCGATTCTCATTCCGTACTCGTTCCATCAGCACGGGAAGGACATCAATAACGGTTACCTTGCGCATGTACTGACCCGCATTCACATGCATTACATGTTGCGTGTAAATGTTACTATGATATCGCCATCATGATGTTTCCGCATCAGCCCGGCCCCCAGTCTGTTGCCTGATGAACCGAGTCGAGCCGTGCTGATAAGCATGGCAATAAAGACTGCTTGCAGATAGCCTCTGGTGTTGGGCACCCAACTGACTAGCTCGTCATCAGTGGTATAAGTTACATGGCCTGCACTTTAGATGCCACACTCGATGTACTGTGCCAACCCCCTACCACTGTAAGGAGGGGTCAGCGGTCGATGAAGATTCTGAATTACAGAACAAACAAATGGCTGCATGTTGCTGCCCAGGAGATAGCCCGGAGGCTGGAAGAGCAAAGCTTCAACGACTCTGATCCGGACTGGCAGATTCTCATGCGGACATGTCTCCGTAGCAAGAATGCCACTCCAGGTGACTGTGTGTCATATGTTGACTCAGGCGTCCTGGCTTGAATGGCCCAGAGATCACTGTCCTGCGATACTGTTTGTAGCATCAAATGCGCTTACATGCGCCTTGCACGTGGTACACAGGGTTGTGCTGTGGAATGGAGGAGATCAGCAATGTAAGGACGCTGCCCGTGGAGAGTCTTGGCGAGCATGTGCAAAAGCTCTTTTGGCTGAAGAGGGAGGCGGGCCGTCGGAAGATGGGCGACGGGGCGCCGGGCTACTGGCGTGGAAACGGCCGCGGAGAGCGCCGAGGAGACGTCATCAAGTTCTACTACACCCTTAAGAAGGACTTGAGCACTGGAAGCCCCTCGCTTGGCTGGACGCTGTGGCAGTATGCCCTGAGAAGGGAAGGCGCCACTGGAGCCACCAAGGCCGACACAGCTGGGGATTGGGCCATCGGCTGGTTACGGAGATCAGAGACATCATCCGAGGAGAGCCGCCCCCAGAAACGCTCCCGTGTGAAAGATTGCGAAGATGAAGGGCCTGAGGTAGCCGCCCAGCCGGCTGTGTGATGATGAGCAAAGCGACACTAGGGTGTGGCTTGCCAGGTATGCATAATTCGTTGCTGTGCGTCAGCTGTACTCAGATAGCACCGCAAGCTCGGTTCATCTTCTTGGTTCATCTTCTTCTCATGAACCAAGAAGATAAACCGAGCTTGCAGTGCTATCTGAGTACAGTGACACACCGGCACGTAGTTGCTGCTTGTTGCGCATATGGCTGTGCCGATTGTGCTGTGGCACCAGCGCGCTTCATTTTGCTTCTTGCGTGCGACGTGCGACGTGGAAGCAAAGCTGTGGGTATCGCCAGTATGCTTGATGATGTCTTGGTCTTCGGTGGTGGCCTGGACACGGCAGACCAAGGCATCATGAAGCATACTGGCGATACTCAGAGTTTTGCTTTCGCGCCGCACGCACAGAGGCGATATGTGGCGTGCTGGTGCCACAACATAATCTGCACAGCCATATGCGCAACAGGCAACGTTTGTGTTGAAAGTCGAGCGCCCCAAAATGCTCAGAGTAAATCACCCCGGAACCTTTCATTCGTTATGTTGTCCCGCCATGCATGACACCGTCGTTAAATTAAGCAAGTGATGGTAGGGGTTTCGGGTGTGGGGGGGGGGGGGGGGGGGGGGGCAGTTCGCACATTCTATTGGTTGTCAGTTGCCTTGGGCGGTGTGCCAGCATGGGCGCATGGAGCGGACATGGTGCGGTACATGAATACACTTCACTCCTGCCCTCTTCTACCTGCATGCACAAAGGGAGACCTGCGTCGCGCAGCGATGCAAGCCGAGCAGCCGAGCCGCCCTGTTGGAAGTCCGTAATAATGCCCGCTAATGTCCCATCGAGGCCTGATACAATAGCATGCCAATGCAGCGCATCATGCTCCCCACTGCTCTTTGAACGACTGCATCCGTGCGAGGAATTAGCGCCCCCCCCCCCCCCCCCACTCCCCCCCCCCCCCCCCTCCCTTTGGGCAAGCACCATGTTCCCCACTGCTCTCTGAACGACTGCATCCGTGCGAGGAATTAGCGCCCCCCCCCCCCCCCCCCACTCCCCCCCCCCCCCCCCTCCCCCCCCCCCCCTCCCTTTGGGCAAGCACCATGTTCCCCACTGCTCTCTGAACGACTGCATCCGTGCGAGGAATTAGCGCCCCCCCCCCCCCCCCCCCCCCCACTCCCCCCCCCCCCCCTCCCCCCCCCCCCTCCCTTTGGGCAAGCACCATGTTCCCCACTGCTCTCTGAACGACTGCATCCGTGCGAGGAATTAGCGCCGCCCCCCCCCCCCCCACCCCCCCCCCTCCCCCCCCCCCCCCCCCCCCCCCCCTCCCCCCCCCCCCCCCCTCCCTTTGGGCAAGCACCATGTTCCCCACTGCTCTCTGAACGACTGCATCCGTGCGAGGAATTAGCGCCCCCCCCCCCCCCCCCCTTTGGGCAAGCATGGAATTATTCAATATTTGACCCCACACGCTGCTGTGGGTGTTCGGAAGTGGTCATCCGTGATGTGGGCATGAGGACAGCGCGAAGTAACCTAGAAGTACACATCCATACATTGCGGGCTCGATATTTCAGCCTCAAGTGATGAAGGTGTCGCATGTCGCATGATATAGAAACGTCACTGGCCTTCAGAGGGCTGCAGGCTACGCACTATTCACTCAGTGGACCCTATGCGGGTTCGTCCCGCCAGGTCGGCAGACAGCTGGCCTGCTTAGCATGAAAAGACCAAGCGGGAATATAGTTGTAAGAATTTTCCAATTTCAAATAGAAACGTGTCACGGTCGCGATATCGACGTCAGCTCGGGTGCAGATGTGCAGCCACATCCGGGTGTACTCGAATACATCGTGGTACGTATTCCCAAATCAATCCATAGCGCGCAGTATTTCGCAGAAAACCATTTCGACATTTTCTCCCCTTGAGTCATTGGCGTCATCTTCCACAACATGTGCTCAGACCTGCGAACTGTATTTATTGCGGAGTCGTTGTCGAGGGGGCAGCCTGCACTTATCCCACGATGCGGATAGTATCACCATTCACGTGTGCGATCGAAAGCACTTTAAATGTGTTACTACTCACACCTCGCAAAGCACAGCCAGCTACGCCGCCGCTCATTCTATACCTTATTGGATAATTGTTCTGTGACGTTCATCGTGACTGGGCCAATAACACAACCTACGTGCATAATGTGTAGTAATGACTCACACTGATGAGAACAACACCATATACCTTTCAACGATTGCATGCACTCTTTGGGCTCAAGCTCGCCCATTCTACAGTAGTCCATACATATGCCCATCTACCAGCAAGAGCATGCCATACACCGTGGCTACGCCGCCGGTTTGCTGCCCTACGCGTCGCACGCGTTTTATCCATGTGCTAGAGCATGACATTGCTCGTCTAGCAATTGCTTTAGCGATTCTGCTACGAGTGCGACAACCGGAAGAAACGGCTACTATGCTCCTCGGCGTGGGAGGCGTGACGGTCACCATACAGGGCTCCATGGTCACCATCAAGTGACATGATAGATAGCTTGGGCGCCAAGGCGCAGTGCTGATACACGTGGATTTCTATTATTTGATCAAGAATATACGACAAAAGTCCGCTATAAATATATGATATTACTGACTACATTGTGTCGCTCATATTATCAACTATCCGTACTGCTGTACTCCTATCTTACTTGTAGTCGCCACGACGCGCGTAACACGTAGCGGCTATCCCGCGCTACCCGCGGCTACCCGCTACCTTGCCTTCAGAGGGCTGCACGCTACGCGCTAATCACATAGTGGACCCTATGCGGGTTTGTGCCGCCGGGCCGTAAGACAGCTGGTCCGTGAAGCATCAAAGACTAAGCGGCAATAACGTTGTAAGAATTTATAAATTTCAAAGCATATCTATGTGTGTATATATACATACATATATACACATTCCTATATAAATGTACATGTATATAGCATATCTATATCGGATATATATAGCATATCATCCGTATGTATATATACATAGATATGGATATAGATGCATACATTTATATTCATATATATCAGTCGTGGTCGCGCAATTGCATCGCCACCTTCCGCTTCGGCACCACATCAATAACCACACGCAGGGGCTGCGCGTGGGGAGGGCACTGCTAGAAGCAAGGGACGCGTTGGCGGGGCTCCCCTGCTAGTGACCACGTGGTAATCATGTTTGTCGCAGGCGGGACGTTGCGCGGGCGGCCGGGCGGGTAGTGAGGCGCTCGTGTACGTGCGGGCGGCCGCTGACACTCCGGCACGCCCGGCAACGCATGACAAGGACGCGCCCTCACCTGAGGGTGAGCCACGCCCGCCCGCGGTGATAGCCTATTCGTGCCGCTCCGTCCCCGTACGTACAAATTTAATGGTCGGAGCCGCTACGCTGCGTGTGAGTGTGGCCAGTGGACCTGTCGTGGATAAATCAGGGAGAGCACGGTTTTTGTTTTAGTTCCTACGATCCTCGGATCCTCTATGTGTCGCTTGGCCTGGCAAAGAGGTCGTTGGAGAAACGCTGCGGGGGGTCACTCGTGCCGTCCTATCTCGGGGGCGAAAAAAAAGCCAAAACATGCGTTTGATGGGAGAAGGGCGCTATTCACCCACTCATCGATGCGCCAAGAGCTCTAGCAGGGCTTCAAGCTGATAGGTTGCGCTGCTGTGCTCTATAGCGCAGCCCCCCGGCCCCTGGCTGCCAGCCCGCTGAAGAAGACGCTGACCAATCTCAAGCGAGTCGCAACGCCCCATTCGCCAGTGTCCCACGCTGACTCGCAGGCAAAAATCCGGCTGGTGGCAGGGGAGGACGCGGCCCGCGTCAGCGTGAGCACCATGGCGCACCTTCTGCTGGACCTCGCTAGGCGAGCGGATGCGCAAGCACCCCCTCCCCCCTCGTAGGGCTTCCGACTTTTCCCAATGCATGACGCCTCTCCCGCCTGACTGCAGCCTGTCCTCCGCGTGGCTGATACAATGGCCGGGTACACTGCTGCCTGGCTTTGCCCAACATTGCCGGCCGTCAGCGCCGCCGAACCAAAACGAAGGGCATGTCCCGCGGCCGCCGTCCGACATCGAGCAGCGCGCTGTCAAGCGATTCCGCACCAAGGGGCTGCTTGGGCTGTTGGGCGCAGTGCTGATTGCCGCTGGCATGGCTGTACTACAGGTACCTGCCGTGCCGTGCAGCCCCTCCTGCAGCATCCCTGCATGCAGTTGCAGTAGCAGCCGCAGAAGCGGGCGACATGACATGACAATTCCCCCCTTCTCTCATGGCCTTGCCCTGATTTTAGCCCCTCGCAATTCGAACGCGCAGTGTGTGGTGGCAAGGCCAGCAGATGAAGGATCTGCACCGCCCGTACTCGGTACGGACTCCCCTGAGACGGTCGGGCTAACCGGGGACATGGAAAGCTCCTGGGAAAGCATGGTTTGGGATATGGCGGTGGTGCCCGGCCTATATCGCCGGCGCAGCTCCGTTTATCTACCTGGCTGCGTGTGCTGTGGTGGACCGTATCATGGACAGTATAAAGGGTGAGCAATCCACTGCCCCCCCCCCCCCCCCCCCCCGTGCCTGGCCCCCAATTGACTTCGATTTCGCGGGTCTTGCGGATGCCGAGCCGGTGAGACTTCCAGGTAGTCTATGTTCATTTCGGCATATAGCAAACAAAAAGAGACATGCAAGAGGTATATTGTATTCCAGGCAACAGACTGGGGCATGGGAGCAGTTTTCCTGGAGGTTGTCCTTCCTCGATGTCAATGCTTTTGCCAAAGCGAGCCAGGTCTGGGCCCTTCGCCGGTTCAATCGGGCAGGGCCGATGCTGTCCCGTTGTGCGAATTAGTGTAGACGCATATGTCGACGCCATTCTTGGAATCTGCCCGATACCCTAGCACTGGCCGGGCACATGTCCCGCGCGCCTACGAGCGCGTGTGCCTGTCTCCCGGCCCGCCGGGCGCTTGGCTTTCACTCTTCCTGTCCACAGTCCCCGCAGCTCGAGCCCGGCTCGCTGCTCCCACTGTAACATGCTCCGGGCACTTCCACTCACCATCACCTCCGGGGTTGAGCCGCTTAGTCATCGGTGCCAGTCCTTTGGAACCAGTGCAAAGTCCATTGACGATAAGTGAAATCCCTAATCCACCACCCTCCTAACCAGTTGGGCATCATCATACGGGTTGAAGAAATCCGTTGCACCCACTCCCTTGACTGCGCCCTAGGCAACTGAGCCATGGAATGGTTCCCGCGCCCGCAAGGCCACCCAGACGGATGTTATGTACTTCAATAAGTTGCTGCGCACCAGCACCATCGCCGTAATCAATGTGGCCGCTAGGGCTGAGGATAGTCTTGGTGCACATCGTGCCCTGCTTAGCTCGAAAGGGCGCTGGGTGCGTCAGGTGTTGCAGGAGCGCCACTACCTCGGTGGCCGTGGAAAGCGCCGCTACATTGGATGACCTGTTCGGCACCACGTCCGCTGTCGCACGGAAACCCACTGATAATTGAGCAAGGTGCGTAGCTCCCGGTGTGATTTCGCCGCGCTCGCGCTGTTTGCACAGTGCGTTGTCTAGTGCATCGCCCATCCCTACGTTGTGGACATGTCTGGCCGCAGAATAGGCAACTACATTGTCGACGAGCTGATGCGTGGACAGGCCGGTGGGTCGAGTGTCCCAACCATTGTTTGCGCGAGACGGAATAGACTCAAACTGTCACTGCACAAGCAGCTTATGAGCCTGGCCATCGCCCTCACTGCTGAATCAGAGTTCGTCGCCTGATGCAGGGGGTCTGCGGGGCCGGCTGCGCGCGCCACCCGCCTGCTGCCTGCCCCAGGCCTGCAGGTGCTGCAGCAGGCCCTCCAGCTCGTCGCATGGCTGCGCAATGCACTGCCGGTACAGCGCCGCCGCCAGATCCGGCACAAAGTGAGGGTCCTGCACCTCCTGCGCCAGCTCCTCCTTCACCTCCGCCATCGCGCCTGTCGGCCAGGCAAACAACGGGATGGGGGACGCAAGCAGATCACTGTGAAAGCACACACCTTTTCGAGTATGTGTTGTAGTGATAGTGGCCAGAGAAACATGTATGTATTTGGAGAGCGAAGGGGGGGGGGGGGGGGGGGATGGGGGGGCAGATGGCGTGCAGATCCTCACCCGCCCCAAGCTCGCTGATGCGACCCCATAGCCGCAAAGCTGCGCGCTGAATGCGGCGGCTGTTGCTACTATACCACGCAGGCAGCGTCCCGGTGGCATATGCGTCTGCCATGCTGGTCAGTAGCCATTGGGTGTCGGGTGAGAACAGCCACGAAAGGTCGCGCTGCTGCGGGCCGCCAGTGAGGTAGCTCCAAGCCATGGACATGGCTAGCCGGGGTATGCCGCGCGCCATGCCCAGCGTGCTGAGCCATCCCTGCAGGCGCTCAGCGCGCTTGGCGCCGAGTGTGTCATGCCTGCGTACGCCATAATCAACGCACGTCACGACGAAGCGGACCAATCAAACGCCAGTGCTGCGGTTGTGGGGGTCGTCACCTGTCACTGCGCAGCGCCGTCACTCGACCAAGGACGTCTGCCGAGAGGGACTGCGCTCGCCGACAGGCCTCCCACCAAGAGGTCTCGCCAGAGGCTTCCTCCTTATTCGATTCGGCCTGCGAGGCGCCGGGGTGCCGCGCGTCGTGCACTCAGTCGCCGGTCTTGTCTGCGCGTGCTGTGCTGTCAGAGCCTCGAACTGTTGAGAGCCTTGGGGGGGCGGGGGGGGGGGGGGGGGGCACCTCCTGGCACGCGGCCCCTTGAGGACGCAAGAGCAGCACAAGCAGAGCGGCACATAATGCCCCCCGCTTGACGCCATTATTGGTGCACATGGTTGCAAGGCGTGAGGCTTGAGTTGCATCGCGGTTGGCGAGCGCGTCTGCACTGGTTGAGTGTCGCTGCAGGGCGGTTGCGACGAACCGACGACGACACATAGCGACTATATATTCCGCCTTTTTGGTTACAGTAGGGAGAGCGTCAAGAGAAAGCACGGAAAGTACTGGGGAAGGAAAAAGCCTACATTTAAGCATTTAAGCCTACACATATATATCGTCAGCGACTAAACCTTATACCAGGGTACGAATGCTGGTGCCGGGAGTACGGTCCCGGTTGGTCGGGTAGCCTCGTAGTAGTTATTATACGACCGCTGAGCCGTAGCCTCGTAGTAGTTAAAAGGTCGCTACAGGATGATGATGATCGCCACGCCGGTTCACATCCAACTACGGGTATTATTACAAGTATTGCAATACTTGCTGATCTAATAATATCGCGGTCCGACGGTGCAAGTACTGAGATTATGTACTATACTCGTATTGATATTAATCTCTTTCGTCGCGAGCAGCCGGCGGCGTTGCTGATCGGCGCCCGCGCCCGCCCTTTGTCGCTCCGCCTGTGTCGAGCAGTCTGCCCGACTGACGTCGTCATCCTTGACCGGTGCCGTCGTCATCCGTGGCGGGCAGTCTCACCGCACGCACGGGCAGTCCAGCGAGCCCACTCGCAATACTCATCTCCAGTGCTGCTCCCCCCCCCCCCCCCCCCCCCCCCACACACACACAAAAGCGCATGTCTCGCCGAATCGCCGCCGCCCCCAACCTTCGGAACTTGTTCGAGCTGGCCAGCGAGGTCGGAAACGACGGCGGGGAGGCGACGTCGCTTCCAGTGCTCGCGAGTCGAAGCGGCAGCAGCGGCAGCATGGGAACCGACGAGGCCAGCCGGCGGGGCGAGGGCAGCCGCCGTGGCGGCACCGGGCCGCTGGAGCAGATGTGGTTCGGGCTTTGGCTCGTGGTCGGCGTCGCCTTTTTGTGGCTGGTCTTCGTCGTGCAGCAGGTTTGCCCCCGTCCCCCCCTTAGCAGCTTTGCGTCGTTCAAACAAAATCAGAACAAATTGAAGTAGTATAAACACAACTCAGCTTCGTGGGCGGCTGGCCTCCATACTACAGTGAAGGTTTAGCTGAGGGCTTTTTAGGGGGCAGTGGTGGTGAAGGCGCTGTGAAACTGGCTGTGCCATTCCCGCCGTGGCGCGATTGCAGCCGCGAAAGGCCGGCCCCCCGGGGGGTGGGTGGGGGGGGGGGGTAGCTGAGGGCCGCGTAGAGAGCAGTGGTGGTGATAAGCAGGCGCTGTGAAAGTGGCTGTGCCATTCGATTGCAGCCGCGAAAGGCCGCCCCGGGGGGGGGGGGGGGGGGGGGGGGGGGGGGGGGGTAAGCTGTTGATCGCCGCTGCTGTCGACGCAGATCCAGGCCGCCAACGCCAAGGCGGACAAGGAGCGATTCTAGACAGCCCCATGAAGAAGATGGGACGGGAAGAGGGGGGCATAAGACACGCGCCAGCCCTCGGCGCTATAAGTGACCATTTTGTTCGAGATTGAAGTGGATCAGAACGATACGCTAGGGTCCAGCAACCCCTCCTGTGTGTTTGGCCTGGTAGGCCGCTCCTTGTGACCGCACCGTGCAAGAAGCCGTCAGCCATGCGGATGTAAGCTATGTGGTTCGCTCCACGACCGCCCTGGCCATGCACCATGGCGCATGCCGCTGAAAGACGGCCAAGGCTGGCAATGCAGCATCTCCGCAGCAGAGAGAAACAAGCACGTGAGAGGTGCCTAGACCCCCCTCACCATCCCTCTAGGTACCCAGTATTCTGGGCGTCAATTGGCCGACATGGCTGCACCAGAGACATGGCGGACTCGCGGGATAGTCCTACCAAGTGATTACCGCGGCTGCACGGTTGTCTCGGTCCCATGCTGTGTGCCTTGTTTCCAGGGAAAGAAGGGTCGGCCCCATCCGTACCGGACAGTGGGGACGGGGAGCGGCGGTGGCGATGGTTGGGGAGCGGCGGTGGACATTAACTGCGTGGACCTCGCAGGCGACTGTCACCGGTGCATGTGGCATCAGTCAGGCCGCGGCACTGCATCAAAGCAGACCCGTACACCCCGTGTCAAATCGACGGGGCCCTCAGTGATGGCGCCCTCTGCATCACCGCCGCGCAGTTGCGGAATGGAGGTTTCCCGTGCCATCTCCATTGAGCGGCATACAGCATGACCCTGGGGGAACATGTAAAGCAATGGAGTAATGGTGCGTAACTAGAGCAGAGACCATGCATGGATGGGATCGCAGGTGTACTCAATGGCTTACGTTGCCCGCTGTCATCGTGTGTGATGCCAACCAGCATCGGAACCCAATCTGTCAGACGCTTGTGCATGTTGGTACGTGGTGCATGGTTGCATGCGTGCTGGCATTGTACCGGAGTGATTTCAAATGGGCGCAGTGTCTATGAGCATGAGGGCTGCACACCTGTGCCGGAGTGGACTGGCAGCACGTGAATGTGCACCTCAACGCGCAACGGCAGGCGGAGCGCGATTGCCCAGTCCCCACCAGGCAGACATGACTGGGACGGTGGTTGGGCAAGTATACAGCGCCAGTAAGCGGCCGTGGAGAGGTGCCGCCGCAACTGCGGAAGCTGCTGGGACACATTGGCTTGGTGTGGAAGGTTGTGGGGGGAAGGGGGGTTGGGGGGGGGGGGGGGGGGGAGGAGGCATATCATATAGAATTGAAATCGATGAGCTGTGGCAGGAGTGGCTGACGCCCCTGCAGACCCATGTGTCAGCAGGTTGGCAGCCGCCATGCCCCGCAGTGCCACTTAGAAAGCGACAAGAAGCTGAGAAAGTGGGTCAGCAAGCAGTGGGTGCTGTTGCGGAAGGGGTGCGGCACCAAAGTGGATTGGGGCGCTGCATCTCAAGGGCTTGGTGTGGGACTCGATGGAGGAGGACCGGCGGGCCATGCATGCACGGCTGTGCGCCAGAGGAGCAGCCGCTACTGGGCAGCCAAGCGTGATGAGAAGGAGCACATGCCTCTGCGGCAGTGGGGTGATTGGCAGCGCTTTCTGCACAGCAAGGGACGTATTTGTGGGGAAACGTGCGGCAAGCTGGGGGCGCTGAGATTTCCGTGGAGCCTGTGCATGCGGTGATGGGGCCGGGGATGCCAAAGCCCTTAGGCGGGGCAAGTGATCGGCACTCGAGAACATCACCATTAAGGCATGAGCGCAAGCATGACAGGGGTGATAATGCGCACGCCAGCATGCGCGCCGGATGCTAGGAATTAACCTCTCAACATTTCAATGCATAATATCATCATGGCGCCCATCTCCCGCCGTGGAGGCCTTGGCAGAACGATGACTGTTAGGGACTTTTAGGTGAACGTCCTCCGCTGCTGCCCAGCTACAGACAGCGACTCGGCGCTGCGCTCCACGACGAGAATACGTATCACTGTCCCAGGGCAATGCAGAATCTGATGCGATTTCTAGCATTGTATTACCACCAATGTGGAGCCGCATAGCCGCCAATGCGGCACGATGTAACAATCCACTGGCAGGCGAAGCCCATAAACAGCGTCCAACGGCCCAAGTTCTGACGGATTGTAGGCAACGGCACGGTGTTCCTCTACCCAATACTGCTCTCAGCAGCGTGATCCCCTTTTGCCTCCTGTAGTACATGCCCGCGTTTTGCGGGGTCGGGCGAATTTGTCCCTTCACCCTCCCTTCACCGAGACAGCCGGCGCTTGGTCGCCTAGCGACCTAGGAATGCTTAGCGACGCCATTGTATCCAACAGGAGTCGGTACATCTGAGTGCCAAAACGCCGTCAACAAACCGCTGCTGCATGCTGCGTTTCTGCGCACTGCTGCCGACAATAACGGTGTTTTGTCATCAGATGGCATTTCTGTGCCAGCGTGCTGTGAAAGTGCCATGCTGCCCTGCCTCGTCCAACAGGCCCCAGCGTGCTGCTACCAAGTGAGCTTGGAGCGGCAGAAGCATACATAGAGCGACCCCCCCCCCCCCCCCCCCCCCTTCGCCCCTTACAGATCTTGGTGAGGGTTGCTCCAGTTAGTTGTTGCTGGTGCTTCACGCATGCGCACATTGAGGTAGCATCGATGGGGAGGTGCGCCGGAGGAACGTTACATGCAGGCACATCACCCCTTGGCTGCCGAACGCGGATGACCTCCGAACTGCATATCGCTTTGCGGGAGGAGGGGGGATGTGGGGATCCAACATGGCCATCTTGCTTGCCATGCCGGTGGGGGGTCATTTGGGGGAGATAGGGGGCTGCGGATGAGGCTTCGCTAGGTCCGGGGAAAGGCAAACGCCGCGAGGCACGTGGCACATCACGTGGGGGAAGCGAGTGCAGGCCCCCGGCCACTAGTGGTGGAGGATGGTCGTGTGCGTGTTTGGGGGAAGAAGGGGGGGGGGGGGGGGGGGGGGGGGGGACTCCTTGGCGTTTATGGCCAAGGAGAGCGGGTAAGGGGGGGGGGGGGGTTAAAGGGAAGAAGAGAGTTGCGGCCGCGGGATCAGTTCCTGCATAGGCCAGCCTCCATAGCTGCAGACTGTCCCAGTGGGCACGGCTCACACCGAGTCCCCAGCTGGCGGGTCGCCGCTGCTGCCGCCTCCGTATGGGCGGCCAACGCCGTTGGCACCCCCCATCGGCACAGGCATCATGGGCACTCCAGGCGGGGGGTAGCCAGGGTGCATGGGGTATCCGCTCTGCGGGTAATAGGGCATCGGGAAGCCACGGGGCGGCATGCCGTAGATGCCTCCGCCGCCCCCGCCCATGTTCATCATGCCAGAGGACACGGGGTAGCCGCCGCCAGGCGGGCCGCCGGGGCCGCCACCGGACCAGCCGCCAGGTGGGCCACCCATCTGGGGCATCCAGCCGCCCATGTTGGGGACGCCGTGCATCATCTGGCCGCCGCCGCCACCGCCCCAGTTGCCGCCGCCCCCACCGCCGCCGCCGCCACCGCCGCCTCGCCTTTCGCTGTAGTAGCCGCCGCCCTTATTGTGGCCGCCGCCGCCGCCGCTGCCGCCACCAGAGGAGGAGGTGGCGGCAGAGGTGCTGGATGCCGCGCGTGCGGCTCCGCCGCCGCCGCCAAAGCTGGGCACAAACTCCTTGGCGTTGGGGTTGAAGGTGAAGGACTTGGCGTTGGGGTTGAGGGTTGACTTGACCGGCGCCGGCTTGGCCTCGCCCTCCTTCTTACCCTCTCCGCTGCTCGACTCCTCGCCCGCGCCCTTCTTCTCCGCAACCGACGACGGCTTGGCCGCTGTGCCCTTGTCCTCTGCCTGTAATGCCTCGTCGGCGCCCTTCTCCGCCACCACGGGGGCCTTGGTAGCTTCCTCCTCCTTCTTCTCCGCCCTGCACCGCAAGGAGCAGCGCCATCCAGTCAGCTCATCCACACACATACAAGGGCAGCCGTGGCCCTGTCCATCAACTAGGACTAACCATCATTAACTGAATCAATTCACTGTGTCACTGTGTCACGAGTTTTAAAAAGCAAATGAAGGACGGAAATATGCTTTATTTTCGGCAGACAAAGAAAAAACAATAAAGATAAAGGAAAGGCTGCCGACTTTCTAAGATACGAGTAAAGGAGTGAGGCTACGCCGCCCAGTATCAGCCCTTTTTCCTCCATTTCCCCCCACCCCTTTCCATCTCCCCAGGCAGACAGGCAGCAGGTAGCGGCGGGCGCTCACTCTTTCTCAGCGACCTCAGGCTTGGCCTCCGAGCCTGCCAAATGTGGAGAGCGTCCCGGGAAGGCGGGGGGGGGGGGGGGGGGGGGGGGGGGGGGGGGGGGGAGGGCATTGCAGCCTTTGTCAGCTCACGGTCCCATTGCACCACATGGCCCTCATCACCCACACACAACCTGTAACACACTGGTAAACACTGGGGTTCTGCAACACTGGGGAGATGCTGCGAGACAGATACAGGTAGGACAAACGAGGGAGCTTGGTGCAGCGTGTGAAAAGGGCTGATAAAGTGATTAAGATGGCCCCTGCCATCTGATGTGGCGGAGGGGGAGGGGGGCAGAGGAGGGACACAATGTTTGGGAGGACGGCACTGCCCATACCACCATGGGGGTGGTGGCATGCAACGGCGGCGCCTGCCGTGTAGGGGGGGTCAATGTTGTGCGACTGGCTGCGATATAGCCACGCGGCGCCCCCAGGAGGGGCCCCAAATGCTGCACCGCTTAGTTATTGCACCTTGGGCTGGGGCGACTGAGGCGGTGGCGGGGGCAGGGGGACGGGGCGCACCGCCCGCGGCAGCGCCGCCGTCGCTCTTGCCGTCCCCATCCGGCTTGATGCCCAACGCCCCCTTGATTACGTCGACGCCCGCGCCAGCGCTGCTCCACGCCGGACGGCTGGGCTTCCTGTGCAGAAATTCAGGCCAGGCAGCGACGGTCAGATGACGCGCCCATCGCCGTATCAGCGCAGGGTGGAGACAGGAGGGCCGGGGGCGCACTTTGGCTTGGCATCGTCCTTGCGGATGACGGACGAGTACTTGTCCTCCTCGTCCATCTCCTGCCGCACAACAGAGCCGGCATCATCCGTCAGCATTAACCCAGCAGCACAAGGTGCGTGGATTTGGTGGGGCAGAGCAAAAGTAACGGGTCAGGCCGCACCCCCGAGTCATCCACATAGCCGCGCTCCTCTGCCATGTGGCGGTTGGTGCTGTTAGTCAGGCCGCGCTCTATCTCGCGCGCGATGCGCGCAGCCTCAGCCTCTGAGATCTTGGACGAGACCTTGTCCAGCTTGGTGGTATACAGGTTCTCGTCGTACGTCGTATGCACGCCGTACATGCTCTGGTTGGTCGCAAACTGGTCCCAGCCGCCCCCGGCTGAGCCGCCGCCGCCGCCGCTCAGCGACATATCCTCCAGGGACATGCCCTCGCCAGCATCCGGCACCCACTTCTCGAGCTCGCGGCCAATCATTCTGTCAAGACAGCGCCAGCATGTCAACCACATGCTCGGATGTGCAACCAACCGTGTGTCTACGCGCCACAAAACAACGAAGTGTTTCATGGGAATGGGAGAATGGAGACGGAGTAGAGGGGGTCCCCTCCTTACCCAGCGCCTCCGCGGTCCCGGGAGATGGCCGCATCGGTGCCGAAGCCCATGTCGTCCTGGTCGGGTCCCACGCTACCTGCATCCATTCGCACGCCTTTGGCGGACACCTGCATGAGGTCCTTGCCGTCGATGCTCAGGAGCGGCTCCGGCGTCACCGCCAGCTCCTTCATATCTATGGCGCGCCCGCCGGGCCCCAGCTTCTTGGTCGCCATCTTTAGCGTCACGCTCAGGGCGCCCTCTTTGGAGACGTCCGCCGCGTGGAAGATGCCGTCATACGTAGTGCCGTCCTTTACCTGCAACCCGCGCGCCAAGCCAGCAGCCCCGCCCCGTGCCTGTCAACCGGCTGCCTTGCAAACCCCTCAATCAGAGCACACGACTGGTGCCAGGCCCCGCAAAAAACCCCGCCAAAAGTGCACCCTTCCTAGCCCCTCTCCGAGGCGGACGCACCTGAACCTCGACGGTGTGCCCAATCAGCACCTGGGCGGCAAACAGGAGGCTGGGGCTGGCGCTCTCCACACCGCCGCCCGTCAGGCGCTTGGCCCGCGCTGCACCGTTGTCCACCGGCTTGGCCTTGCCTGCGCCGGCGGATGGGCCCGCCATGATGCGCTCCTTCCAGCTGCTGCTGCCCCCACCGCGGCCGCCGCCGCCGCCCCGTCCACCGCGGCTTGCCGCTGACATGCTTCCTACAGCGTTAAACTGCTCTGCTGGCGGGCCCTGGGCAGCTAAACTTAGCAGCGGAGGGGAGAGGGCGGGGGGAAGGGGGGGGGAGGGGGGGGGGGGGGCGCATAGACGGTGAGCCACAGCGCGGCTGAGCGGGAGCCCCCCCATCTTCCCTACCGCAGAACCATCTTCCCATGTTCTGCCGTGCAAAGCAGGCCAAGCTCTCCCTCCCAGGCCATCAGGTGAAGTATGTATGTTCACAGCCCGGCAAATGCTCAGGGCAGTACGCGTCTTCCGATCGATCCTACAGCACGTGAATCCCACCAGTGCAGTACTGGCACTTAGGTGACGGCAAATACAACTCTCTGCGGGAAGAGGCCGCAGCCGAGCACGACGTAACTAACGGGTACTGCAAGCCGGCCCCACCAATAACCCGTGCCTGCGCGACTGATCGCGGTGGTCGCACGCAGCTGTACAGGATACAGGTGCAGTCATTCCCTAGCCCGCGAATACACGAAACGGTCAACTTTGGCGGAACGTCGAGCGGAGCTACGCTTTGCCGCGACTGTGCTGCATATTATAGGTGGATACAGGATACAGTATATTCAAAAATAGTCCCGTACACCTCCGCCACTGCGCAGAAGACACGCGTGCAGGGCGGGCTAGCTGCCCACGAGGTTGGCGAACCCAGTTTGTGCCTCGTGGCCAGGTAGGGTGTCTTGGTAGTTTCGGAACATCCGGTCGCAGGCTCTGCGAGGGAGGGTGTCTTGGTAGTTTCGGCTCATATCGGCCAGGAGCGAAGAGAACCAACAAGAAGCCTCGGGCGTGTGCGGGGGGGGGGGGGGGGGGGCAGATCTGCAGCCCACTTACGGATATCACCGGCGAAGAGGGGGGGGGGGGGGGGGGAGGTTATGTATCTGAGCCGTTGAGATGGGGGTAGGATGAGAATGCTCTGTATGGCCGGTTACCGTAGAGTTAATCCCCGTGCTCAGCTAGCTCGTTCATATCCGCCAGCCCGTGTTTGATCGCACGAGGGCGCCGCCCGCGGGGTCGAGTAGTCGCTAGCGAGAAAAAAAAGACAGAACAAAATATCTCCGCGACATGCTGACGGCGCCTTCGCCCAAACTGTGAGGCGCCACAGTATGTTCCGCGGGGAAGGAAGCGCCACTCACCTTTATTATGCTCACAACAACGTAATGGAAACACGGGGAGCAGAGCGGTATGGTACAGCAGGAACGGAGCAGGGCCACGACCAGTGGTTGGCCTCTGCAATAGGCAGCGGGTGGGGGCGCCACCACCTCCGCTGGTGGGTGATGCGCAACTACCTGCTGCTGATGCTGAAGCGACAGCCGGCAGCCGGAGGGTGGAAGCACCTAGTGACGAAATAGTACTTTATACAATGTATGATCAGTTGCTCATGCTGCCGCTTGCCGCCGCCGCCGCCGGTATCATGCATCAGAAATTCAGAATCAGTAACAGTGGCAACTACTGGTGTGAAGTAAAAAATCATGGTAACAAATCCACCGCGAATACAGGCAATACTGGCAGGAATTACAAAAAGGACAGTGACGAATCCACCCCTAAAAGCAGTACTAAGTAGAGCAGTAGTAAGTAGTAAAGATTAACACATCAAGCCCTGGTAAAAGCCGGCCCGACGCCCGACTCCCAAGCGGGTAAGGCGGACCGCCTTCCGTGGTCAGTGCCGGGTATTTTGATGGCGTTTCAGACGGTGTTGGAAATCATTTCATTGGCCTTCAATTAGCATTGCAGAATGCTTCGGCAATTTGCTTTTAGAATATAACAGGCCGTCATGGAGACGCTGCAAGGGTTTTACTACTACCCTACTGTTGTATATAATTACATTACCTTTTATTTTGGTGATTTCCGATATCGCCTTCTGCTACTAGCTCATATAAATATATAATAACATTAGCTAGCTGCAAAAGGAAATCACCCGAAAAACTAATGGGAAACGTCCACTACAGCAACTGCGCGGGGTGGAAGCAGCAACAGAAGAGAGTGAGGAATGAGCACAAGCAGACGCATCAGACTTGACGGTGTGCACTCTGGCCGAGAGAATGCCGCCAAATAAAGGTACCATGCACGCAAGCAGAGATAGACTCGCTGCAACAACCCCCGCAGCGTGCGCGACAGGTAGTCCTAGTATATATCGTATGTAGCATGACTATTGATCTCGTGATGGAAGGAGGCGGGGCTTGGAAACGAAAGGGAATGGCCGGTGGTTTGATATGGATTTAAACGATGTGCTCCTGATTATTATGTTATACATAGCACGCCCTAAGACCAACTCAGTATGAGCGGTGGAGAGCAGCATGCTAGAACGTTGTAATCAATCTCAACGTCAACTTCAATTATTGGGTTTAATCAAAACATGGGATGAGAATAAAGGCTGATCATAAATGGGCAATATTCTAGGGTTTCATGTCATAAAGACACAAACCCTATATTCAGCTGCCCATCTATTCGTTTACTAAATTTTGGCGAAAACGGACGGGCATGGGACTGACGATGTGAAGGGGTGCTGTATAATACTATTATATGTACATGTACTGATGATATCGTATCAAGGAATACTGAGATTGTTGGAAAGGTGCCTTTGCCCATCTACAAAGAGTAGTGGTGCCGAAATGGCTAGAACGGAGCAAAGAGGGTTATGTGGAGGCTTGAAGGGTGGGCTTGAGAGCATGAACAAGCGAGCAACGAGAAAAGGTTACCGGTGGACCGATCGCTGGTGTCTTTTATAGCCTTCGATGCTAGCTGAATGTGCGCAAGGTGCGGGCGCCCCATCCAGTCACGTGAAGCTGGATCAAGCGGGAAATTACGAGGATGGTAGCACAGCTCTTATTTTTTTTGCCAACTTGCGGGCTGACAACTTCTGAGAAGCTAGAAACTCCACGGCATGTGCTACTGCGCGTGTAGTGGATTAGCGCAAAGTACCAATACAATCACGGCGCGAGCTATACCCGTACTACCATATGCGGACTGGGGTTAGAAAGAGGATGTGAGGTGCCTAAAAAGGTAAAACAATCCTGAGTATTGAAGTACATAACAATTACAAAGTATAGAACACTGAAATTGCCGGGGATGGATCCGGACGGGGCGGTTATTGGGAAATGATGAAGCCCGTCGAAGCAAAGCGGTGGGCACGTGGAAGGAAAAGGGGCGAAGGGGGGAGTATATGTTTTTCGGATGTGTACGAAGCGGAAGTCTCTGATGTTGATTTTGATGAGAAGTCGGTGATGATGGAGCTACTTGACTGCGAGCACGGAGGATGCGCGATGAGGTAGCAACCCGGAAGCATGGATGACGCGCGCGCGTAGTCGTACCCCGTTCATGCATGGTAGCGTGGCTACAACCGGCTGTACGACATGTACGCGTACATGTACGCGTACATGATTGGTACAAGTGCTCGCACGAGCCGCGCCGCCGCCGACAGCCCCACTGCTCCCGCGCGCTGAAGATGCCGGTGATGATGACGCGCAGCTGCGCGGAGCGCGCGCCGATATATGTGCCGTCGTTGGCGGTGGCGCGTTGGGCGTGGGGCTCTCATGTGGCGTACGGTAGCATGTAGGATTGCGCGGGTGCTGCACGCTGCGATGGTGTGAGAGAATTGAAGCCATACGAGCATTAACAACTTCCGATGATTAATCCGTTCCAGAAAACCGTCGCAACATGTAACATGTCGTGGGTCGGTGCCATGGCAGCTGCTGAAGCTGTCGCGGGGCCTAAAAGTGTCATCGACAAGCATACTACGCCGAAGTAGTGGACAGTCGACATTGGCCGTAACAAGAGTCGTTCACCGTTTGCAATAACCATGGCGGGTTCACATGAGCGGGCGCGACTGCGGATTTCGGATGGTCAAGAGGGTGACACATGTCTGGAGCAAGCCATGGAAGCTTTGGCCGGCGGGCGGAGCAATCGAAAACCGCTTTGCTTGTTGAAACTACATTTGTTCCGCGAGACGACAGCGGAAGAGTAGCGTTGGTTGCTGCCCGGTCACTTTACTTGATCCGCCGGGCGCCTCCCGATTGGCAGCAGCGCACCATGATCGGAGGATCATGGGTGCGGCATGCATGCCGGGCAGCACCTCCCTCACCTCCGGGGGGTGAGCAAAGGTAACCCCTTAGTAGATCCGTGCCCGCCTGGGTGCGGTAGGGGCTGATCGGGGTGGCCGGTAATCGGCGATCCTCGGATCGTGCGACGACCGGGGCCCCCACGGGAGGGGGGCGGGGGGCTTCTCAAAAATACTCGTAGTCCCGGTAGTACAGCGCCTACTGGCGCCACCGAGCGGCCGCCTTGCTGTCCGGGGGATGTTGAAAATGTTTCTTTTACGACCTGCTCGACCTCGCGTCGGCCTCGATCTCCGAGATCCGCCCACGGGTGGGGGGGGGGGGGGGGGGGTCGTACGACTCGGACGGGGGCAGCCAACTCGCGAGTAGGCATGTTCGAAATAAAATCGTGTTCTCGTACGTCGGTATGACCCACCCAGTAATACGGAGGGCGTTAAAATACTCGGTACATCTTGCTTGCACGATGGCGGTTGCAATATAAATCCGATCACGCACGGGCGGGGCACAGGAAGCCGCCCTCGGGCGGCGTCCTCGGCTAGGAGCGTGGGCAGGTGGATGCTGCGCGTCGGATGAACCGGCCCGGTGTGCGGCCGGAGATATGAGAGCATGCGGCTAGCGGTGCATGGTGTTTTCCCCTCCGTATTCACCTCCGATCCTTGAACAGCATGTGTCCGAGGACACTGTTGGTAGCAGCTCAAGGCGAGGGCCGATCTCGGCAGCGAGACGGCCATGCGGCCTAGCCACCTAGCCGCCGACGGTGAAGCATACATTGTTACAGCCCCCTTAGGACTTAGGCCGAATAGTCGTCCAGCCATAGATAGTCCTAAAGCAGGAGCTGAGTCGAGGGCCCATTGGATCGTTATTCCACACGGCCAGGAATAATGAGCGGAGATTTGGGAAAAGGGATTCTTACAGTACCGGAACTCGGTAACCTGGGTGACTGGCCCGGCGGTGGTTTTGCCGGCCTATTTATAGTCGCTGGTTTCCGTCATTCCGTGCGCTGCGTATTGATTCCAATTCCCGCCACTTGTGCTGCGTGTAACTACTAGACTAATACTAAAATCGACGTGTGCGGTCCTAATCCGCGGCCCATCGCTATTTTAGTAACACACAACTAACTACAGACAGGTTCCTAGCACCTTCGTCTGTCCGCAGCACAGTGATATAATATTTATCTACTATTGCTATAGCAAATGCTATAGCGTTCTAGATTGTTCTAGTAGGCTCTAGTACCTACTACTAACACTCCACTAAGGCAGCGCTCCATCTAACGCTTGGTATCATCATCCTCTAGCAGGTGACACCATAGCGTACGACAATCGCGCTCCTGCTGGTACGCAGGCGTAAGTACAGGTTACTCGCACCCCATGTGGGTACTCGTAATACTGTCCTGCACTACTAGTCGCCTGGTAGTCGCTCGTACTGACGCCTCGTCGTCCTCGTACCAGTACTTCGCCTTCACTTGTACTCGCACTCGCAATGCTCATACTCGTACTTCGCTCGGCTTGTACTCGTTCTTGTCCGCCTCAGTCGCCAGTTCTTCGCTCCTCCGTCGGCTCCCGCAGTACAAAGTACAGCAGTGTAGAGTACATAACATACATCCTCTACATAGTACAGTTCCCGCAGGTGGAACGGATGATGGCCACTGCAACAACGATTGCATGGCTGCTGGGACAGTGGATGTGGTGCCTCGCTCTGTAACTCGGTAGCCGGGCTATTCTCGTCCGGATTCAGTGCCATTGGAGATCGGGCCTCAGAGGTCGGGGGATAACACGGCGGAGCTGGGACAAATTCGATTGAATTACACTTCGAACGTCTGACGGCATACTCCGCCCCAACCCGTCATTGGTCATTCAGGTTCATGGTCTTAAGACCCTTAGAGGTTTTGGTGGCAGCGACTTTAGCTTGCCAACCCTTTTTGCACACGATCTCGCCAGCGAGACGGCCATGCGGCCTAGCCACCTAGCCGCCGACGGTGAAGCGCAGCGCTAGAGAAGGCTGTGAGATCCGGGGGCATAGAAGCGGGGGAACACGCACATGCGGGCGGTCACGTGGTCGGGTGTGTGTACGGACGAGCGTCATGCACATCCGGTGCGGATGGCGCGTATAGGCTGGCGCCATGTACTCGTCAAACCACCGCCCGTCTAATATATGGGTCAGACGGGTATCAAGAACCGTCAAGTAGGGCCATCTAGATGGGGTAAAATGGGGTCTAATATTCGTATGCCCGTTAGGTGCTCGTAGCGAGTACCCGCGATTAGCAGCACGTCACCTCGGCTACGGTACCTGGACTCTGCGACTTTCGCAGTAGCTTGCTCATGTAATTATGGACTCAGTGAAATTTACTACTGATGTATATTATCATTTTTATATTATTTATATCCTCACAATATGGCGGTATCATACGAAATCATTTTTAAAATCCTTTATTTTAAATTATGGTGACAGTACCCACTAACATCACTGTGAGATTCAGATGTGACGTAAATGTGCCCTACTGGTGACGAACGACGACATACGGGGACGATACGGGACGGACGAGGGACGTGGATTTCATACCCAGTAGCGACGACTATCGCGCGCGACCTGTAAAGTACTATATAAATTTCTCGTTTCCATAATTTCATCAAATTGATATGCGCACGCGGGCTCGCGTGTCGCCCGCCGACGCGGAGCACCCGGGCTAAGTACAGGCGGATGTACGCACTCATTGCACATCGCCGCACATCGCTGACCGCACATCGCTGACCGCTGACCCCGCGGTGTGCCGCGATGTGCGGCACGACGGGCGGAGGTGTGGGCGGATGTAGGTGGTACGGTAGGTGGTAGGCGGTAGGTGGTGTTCGTAGGTGCGCGTTTTAATGCAGCCGCCCTAATTGCTGATGATTGTGTAACGCCCCAGCACGCGCATGAAGTACGGGGTCGCCTCACGGTCACCGCCGCTCACCGTTGAATCAAGCGCGGACAGCCGCGCACTCGCATCTGTGTTGCCTGCGGGTGGTGGGTTACATCCACCCCAACTCTCACCCCCCCCCCCCCCCGCCCCCCGCGCGCGGCAGCAGGCATGCCGGCAAAGGGATGGATAGCGAGTGTGTCGAAGGATGGCGTGTACACATGCAAGCACTGCCACGGCATCGTGACGGGTAGTAGTGAAAGGACGGCGCGAGAGCGGCACTTCCGGAAATACCCGAACTGTAGCCACTCGTTGAAGCGTGCGGCTAAGTTGCGCCGCAAGGCCGCCTTATCACAAGCAGCAGCAGCAGGGGCGGCAGCAGCAGCAGCAGCAACAGCAGCAACAAGCGCGGCAGCAGGAGTAGCTGCAGCCGTCGGAAACGGCCCGCCGGCGCCGGTCTCGGACGACGGCGGCTCGAAGGTGGACGATGTGATGGGCGTGGGGGAGGACCCCGTTGGCGAAGACGGTATGGACATCGACGCGCCTGCGTGGCCGCCGGCGGGCGTCGAACCCGCGATGAGGGCGTGATATGGAAAGGCGATCCCGGCGACTTCTACATGAAGGTCATCGCCAAGAAGTTCCGGGGAGTATGGCACTACGGCGTGATAACCGGCGTCGTTACCGAGTGGGTGTTGGAGGACTACGGCGGGGCGACCCAGTGGCGCGCTGTTTTCGAGGACGGTGACATTGTGGACCTTCTGCGTTCAGAGGTGAGTGGGCCCGGCCTGCGTGCTGGTGGCACCACTCAACTGCGGTTGTATGGAATCACACGCACCCGCCCGGTCGGCGTGGCAGGTTGTGGAGGCTATGGCGGCTGCCCAGGAGCACCCCCCTGTGGATGCGGACGGGGAGGCTCGCTTGGTAACCGTCCATCAAGGCGATGACTTGTCCAGTGAATCACGCACCTTGCCCGGCGTGCGTTCAACACAACCCGGCTGGCGGAGGCCAAGCAGAACACTGGCTGCCATGGCGTGTGCCATGTGCATGTGGTCCTGGGCTATGTCAGCATGATCAACCTCTTCCCCCTCGCGCCGTTCCACCTGTTTTTTTTTGGCTTGGGAAGGGACTTCTGGAGGAAATTTGTCACCGTGCAGGGCCACATTGGATTCCGAGCTATGAAGCAGGAAGACCGGCGCCAGGCTTTAGTCCCGATACCCAGCAACTTTGAACGCGGGTTGCGCCCTTCGTTTGCAGTGTCCAAGAATCGAAAGGTAACCCCCCCCCCCCCCCCCCCCCCGGGCGTGGGCGTGGGCGTGGGCGTGGGCGTGACGGCATTCCCCTCCATGACTGCAGGGTCAGGCAAGGTGACGGTGCAGTCCGGCTGGGTCATGGAGGACTGCTTGCACCACATGGAAACGTTTTCCATTCTTAACGCCGGTCCGCTGCTCGAGGAGGCCCGGGTGAAGGCGATCATGACCGAGAAGGAGCTTCGCGTCCCTAGGCGGTGCTTGGGCACATGTACAAGCGCATGCAAGGAGCTGCGTGGTTCGTCACGCGGTGGGGGTTGCAGAATGTGGTGACGGAGGAGGACGGCCCCGAGCGCAAGGCGCAGGTGGACGCGCTCACTAGGGAGGGGAGGACTCGATACCCCGCGCGGCGCCAAGGCGCGGCGGCCGGGGCAGCGCGGCGCCAAGGCGCGGCGGCCGGGGCAGCGCGGCGCCAAGGCGCGGCGGCCGGGGCAGCGCGGCGCCAAGGCGCGGCGGCCGGGGCAGCGCGGCGCCAAGGCGCGGCGGCCGGGGCAGCGCGGCGCCAAGGCGCGGCGGCCGGGGCAGCGCGGCGCCAAGGCGCGGCGGCCGGGGCAGCGCGGCGCCAAGGCGCGGCGGCCGGGGCAGCGCGGCGCCAAGGCGCGGCGGCCGGGGCAGCGCGGCGCCAAGGCGCGGCGGCCGGGGCAGCGCGGCGCCAAGGCGCGGCGGCCGGGGCAGCGCGGCGCCAAGGCGCGGCGGCCGGGGCAGCGCGGCGCCAAGACAGCGCATACAGCGGAATCGGCGGAAAGGGATGCATTACAAGCTGTGGACGGCAGCCGCTGAAAACTATGCGGTCATGCCGCAACAACCCCAGCACTGGCTTCTGGATACCTCTGATCTGGCTGACGGCGGCGGGCTGCGGGATGCAGGGCCGCATGACTGAGGTGGCGGTGCTGGTGAGCCCGGAGAGTCTGCATGCGGCGGAGGCGGCGCAGCCGCATAGGCACTAGACAATGCTCTGAAGCGAGCCCCAATTGTCTGCCCAGCGCCTGCCCCAATGTAACGCACCAGCTTGGCAGCAATTGGCAGCTCTTTTGCCCCCCCTCCACCCCACAGACACACTACCAATACCAGTTTCTCATCCCGGCGGGCAGTTGATGCGTATACCCAGGCTTGTGCGTACGCGGTGCGGGGGGGGGGGGGGGGGGGGGGAATCACTATAGCTAAGCTAGTGATGTGAGATATGAGTGCAGCAACAGATATTGTGCAAGATATAATACGATGGCATGCAAGCGGGTCCCCGCTCTTCCACAATCATTGGCCCTGCTCCCTCTTGCCCCGCCCCCGGTGCCCTTTAGCTGCTCTCAGCATCCCGAGTGGGATGGGCGGGGCAGCGGTTGCTACCGAGTGAGGCGTAGCATCGTTTGCAGTGGCAACGCAGCCTTTCCGGTGTGACGCCGCCTGGATGTAACCCAGCAGTACGCGCAAAGTGCAAGTGCAAGCTGCTGATGGCGGGGATCCCGCGCGGGGGGGGGGGGGGGGGGGGGGGGCAGCGGCTGTGGGATAGGCGCGGCAGCGGTTGCTACAGAGTGAGGCGTCGCATTGTTTGCAGTAGCAACGCAGCCTTTCCGGTTGCATAGTGTGACGCAGCCTGGATGTAACCCAGCAGTACGCGCAAAGTGCAAGTGTTACACGTCCGTGTGCCCCACCCAATGACATTGCGCCCGACCTCACTGACGGCATGTCTCGCTCTCCTTCAGCTCCTGGGCCGTCCGCCGCCTCACCCTGCGCACCCTACCAGCCGCGCGTGCCTTCTCGGAAGCCTCACACACGGCGGCGCGAGTCGCGTCGTGGAACGCGTCCCTGACATGGCGGAACTCCGCCCTCTTCGTGGCCGTGGTCGGGCAGGGGACTGCCCGCTGATGGGTCGCCATGCATGGGTACTTGGGGCCGCACAAAGCCGGGGTGCCGTCGCAGCAACACTCCCAGTCCGTCCGTTGGCCGCAGTCCACGCATGACGGGCGTCCGGCCAGGACACGCACATGATAGTGCATGTGGCCGCCTCCCGCCACTGCTCGTAGTGCTCCGGTCAACATGGCGACGAGCAAGTCGGCATGTCCCGCAGGTGGCTGCCGGGCGGGTGGCGCGAGCGCAGCCTCGCTCGCCTCGACAACCCCCTCAGCCCGATCAGTCGCCTCGACCACGGCCTCCTCCGCCTCCTGACGCGGCGCACCAGGCGCATCATCGTCGCCTGGCAGGGCGTTCCCCCCCCGCAACGGCGCCGTCGGCGGTGGCCGACGCCGTCGTGGCGGGGTGTTGTGAGGAGGTGGCCCTAGACATAGGTGGGGCCGGCACCGCCATGTGTTGCTCCACATGCGGTGCGGTTCCTGACGCGACAGCTCCGTCGCACCAGTACCGGCGCCGGCACCCCACGCACGCCTGCTGGGCTTACCACCAACCGGCATGTTTCCTTTGGGAGGCGGTTCATCCGCGTCGGAGGTGAGCGGCGGTGCCTGTGTGGGTGTGGATACTGCCGGCCATTAGGGCTCCCGCCGCCTGTCGCTCCGCCGACCCACGCCGCGGCGTGTGCTGCGCCCCGCATAGTCGCCTCGAATATAATATACATGACGCGGGGACGGGGGGGGATTCGTGCGTTTCGTATGTCGGCGGAAAGGCGTGCGAAGCTGCGGCTGGCGAAGGTGGTGGAAGTAAGCGTGGCGGCGTCGGCGGCGTATTACCGTGCGTGCATGCGTGCGCAACCCCGCGGCAGCAAGCGCCGGACTCGGCGTGTGCCAGCGGCAGAGCTGCGAAGCCATGGACACGGTACGGGATGCCAAGTCTGGCTAAGCAACTGCCGAGGCTGGCGGCTTAACCCCCATGTCCGGCGGTTGAGGGACGGAAAGTGCGTAGAAGTTGATCGGGAAAGCGGGCATATAAGCCTGGCTGTGCTAGGTTCCTATTAAGTAATGGCGGTTTGTGCTAAGTAATTCTTAGGGGTAGACCATGCAGCGCAGGTAGGGGGCGGTATAAATGAGGCCGGGCACATATACTGCTCCACGAAACGACACTGTCGCACGTGTAGTTGAATAGACGCCCCCCCCCCCCCCCCCCCCGCCGGGTCGGCCCGCCGGGTCGGCCCGCCGACCCGCCACGGCATGTAATATTTGTCATGCATCGCCGGGGTATGTGTGAGTGGATGCCCCGCCGCCACATCCCCCCCCCCACCCCCCCCCCCCCCCCCATTTACACTTGTGCACTCATAAAGTTTGGGCTGGTTTCGGAGCAATACATGTACGTATGTATATACATACAATGGAACGTAGGACCTGCGCGGAAAGAGGGGGGGCTGGCGGAATGCGTTGGGGGTGCGTAGAGTAGCGTGTTGGTGAGATTCGGGGTGCATCGGACGCCGGATGCCCATCCACCCAGCGTAAAAGACGCCTACGTAATATTCACACTATATATATTCACACGCAAATATGTGAAAACCGGACATTCCGTGCCGGATGGGTGGGAATACGGCGTCCGATGCAGCCAAAACCCCAGCAACACGCTATTCTGTGCACCGCCAATGCACTCCGCCAGCACCGCCTCATTCTCTGTCGATTTCGAAAACGCCTTCACATTACCCACCGCTAATTGCAATTGCCACCGTGTAATGTTGTCACGATGTGCGCACACAACAACACTTACTACCGGTTCCGACGCGGATGGAGGCGAGGCTTGCGGAGTGCGTTGGGGGTGCGTAGAGTAGCGTGCTGCAAATAATTGGGGTGCATCGCTCGGACGCCGGATGCCCACCCACCCGGCGTAAAAGACGCGTAATATTCACACTTTATTAACACACAAATGTGTGAAAACCGGACATTCCGTGCCGGATGGGTGGGAATACGGCGTCCGATGCAGCCAAAACCCCAGCAACACGCTATTCTGTGCACCGCCAATGCACTCCGCCAGCACCGCCACATTCTCTGTCGATTTCGAAAACGCCTTCACATTGTCCACCGCTAATTGCAATTGCCACCGTGTAATGTTGTCACGATGTGCGCACACAACAACACTTACTACCGGTTCCGACGCGGATGGAGGCGAGGCTTGCGGAGTGCGTTGGGGGTGCGTAGAGTAGCGTGCTGCAAATAATTGGGGTGCATCGGACGCCGGATGCCCACCCACCCGGCGTAAAAGACGCGTAATATTCACACTGCTTTATTAACACACAAATGTGTGAAAACCGGACATTCCGTGCCGGATGGGTGGGAATACGGCGTCCGATGCAGCCAAAACCCCAGCAACACGCTATTCTGTGCACCGCCAATGCACTCCGCCAGCACCGCCTCATTCTCTGTCGATTTCGAAAACGCCTTCACATTACCCACCGCTAATTGCAATTGCCACCGTGTAATGTTGTCACGATGTGCGCACACAACAACACTTACTACCGGTTCCGACGCGGATGGAGGCGAGGCTTGCGGAGTGCGTTGGGGGTGCGTAGAGTAGCGTGCTGCAAATAATTGGGGTGCATCGGACGCCGGATGCCCACCCACCCGGCGTAAAAGACGCGTAATATTCACACTTTATTAACACACAAATGTGTGAAAACCGGACATTCCGTGCCGGATGGGTGGGAATACGGCGTCCGATGCAGCCAAAACCCCAGCAACACGCTATTCTGTGCACCGCCAATGCACTCCGCCAGCACCGCCACATTCTCTGTCGATTTCGAAAACGCCTTCACATTGTCCACCGCTAATTGCAATTGCCACCGTGTAATGTTGTCACGATGTGCGCACACAACAACACTTACTAACGGTTCCGACGCGGATGGAGGCGAGGCTTGCGGAGTGCGTTGGGGGTGCGTAGAGTAGCGTGCTGCAAATAATTGGGGTGCATCGGACGCCGGATGCCCATCCACCCGGCGTAAAAGACGCGTAATATTCACACTGCTTTATTAACACACAAATGTGTGAAAACCGGACATTCCGTGCCGGATGGGTGGGAATACGGCGTCCGATGCAGCCAAAACCCCAGCAACACGCTATTCTGTGCACCGCCAATGCACTCCGCCAGCACCGCCTCATTCTCTGTCGATTTCGAAAACGCCTTCACATTATCCACCGCTAATAATTGCAAATGCCACCGTGTAATGTTGTCACGATGTGCGCACACAACAACACTTACTACCGGTTCCGACGCGGATGGAGGCGAGGCTTGCGGAGTGCACTTGCGGTGCACAGACTAGCGGGAGACTAGACCCATTGTCGCTTATTTACAAGCACGGGCGGTGCTGCCAGACTTGATCGTCTACGGCCGATATAATATTCACACTATATTAACATCGGTGCACACCGCCGCACACCGCCGCACACCGCCGCACACCGCCGCACAACGGTGCGCGCGCACATTCGTCGCACACATTATCCCGGATTCACTCGCCGTATCCATTACGCCGTGCTACTTCAACAATAAACATTGCGAACTTACACCGACACAATGCCGCACCGACTAGCTCTTGACAATACGTGCATATAAATAGTAGTGGCGCGCTGCTCCTCGCCTCCGATGTGTCGTTGACTGCTGCGGAAGGCGGTCGTCGACTGGGTGTTAGTTTCTCCACCTCGGCCGCCCCCCCCCCCCCCGCCCCCCCCCCCCCCCCCTTCCCCTTCACCGCTCACAGCGCCATGGCCGACCTCGCCCCCCCGGGCAAAAGTGGGCGGCGAGCCTTGTTGTCTCGCGTGTCCGCGCCGCCGGCATCGAGGAGGGACGAGAAAGACATGAGGAAACCCGTGACAAGGTGGGCGCGCAACAAAACACTCCATCCTCCGCATTAGCACGCACCCACTCGTGGCTAACTTGTGCCGCGCGCAGGTTCGTCCGGGAGCGCCGTAAGGCCCACCTCAACGCCAAGGCTTCCACAGTGCCAGCGGCGCAACTCGTGGTGGCCGAGGAGGCCGCATCCTCAGCCGCTTAAAGGCGAAACGATTGTGGCTTGTTGTGGGTGTCTGGGCACAGGGGGCGTCCCGACGCCAAGGTAAGGAAAGCTCATGGCGGCGTCGTCGACGGCACAGCCTCCCGGGGTGGTGAAGACACTGACGGATGACAAGAAGCGGAAGAGGCCAGTGAAGAAACGCCGAGGTAAGAAACTGACGGTCGCGGAGTCGGAGGCGGAGTCGGAGGCGCAGGCGAGGCGGCGGAGGCGGAGGCGGAGGCAGCGAGATCGTCGAAGCGGAGGGTCCCCCGGGCACGCAAGAACAAGAACAAGCAGTAGCCCCCGCCCCCTTTACCCCCCTCCCCTCACTCCCCCCAGGCGGGGAGCGGCGGGCGGGAGGGGGGGGGGGGGGGGGCGGGGCGGGGGGGCCCACGCCCGCCCGCCTCCCCCCCCCCCCCCCGGGGCCACATTCCCCGATGGCAGCTGTCGCGAATATTGTAATTCAAACATTCTTCGGCAAACCGCTGCCTGCCCCCGCCCTCCCCCTCGCGAATATTTATGTAACGTGAGCACTCTTTGGCAAAACATGGCAAGCCAAACCGCCCATCTGATGACCTTTGATCGGACGGCTGGCAGGCCCGTTCAGCAGTACTAGCTATAATGTACACAAAATTCCCCAGTGTTACCGAATAGTACGGCTGCGATTTGCGCTCCCATGTACTAATAGTCGTAGTTATCCACAGGACCACTCGCCATCGCGCCCGGGTTCGTACTAGATACCCGGTACCGGCTTAATAAATATATCGCGTACTACCGGTACCACCCGGTACTACCCGGTACCACACGGACAACCTTGTACCTTATACGTCAATGCCATGTAACAATTCACCGGGCTAGTACGACTACCAGAATGATGACAAAAAGGATTTATCGCCCGCCGGCAACAACGCCGGATGTACTCGCACGTAACTGGATGGACATGCCGCCACCAGCAGCAGCTTTCACGGATAATAGTGGTACCGGTACGGTAGTGCTTCGTCACCCGTATGTCACATCTGAATCTCACAGTGACAATGGCCTCCGTCAGCACCTTCCATGCCGCTCCCGGGACGGATGACTCCTCGTGGGAAGACATCACGCTGCCGAGAGGGGCACGCGAGCCCCCGCATGTCCCGCGCGGCCCGCCCCTGCGCTACTACCTCACGGCCGCTAGCGCCGATGACTCGTTGAATGTTTTGACGGGGTCAATCTGAACGGCCCGTTGACCAACGCCCGTCTGTCCGAGGCCAGCAGTAACGACACCCATGCTGCGTAAGGGGTGTACGCACGTATTATTCACTTCCCTAGGCGTAGCAACGCATCTCGTACACCGGACACAATATTGCGTATGTACTAAATCCGGGCGAGCCGGCACGTCTACTGGAACTGGTCCGGTGATCCTCCTCTGGAGCGGTGGACCGTCCGACGACCGGACGACCCATCAACAAGCCAACTGCTGCCGGCATGCGCCCACAGTGGCGTGAAGAGCATGCCCTCCATGAGGACACCATTACAGCCACCATTGACACGACAGACCTGAGGAGCAACATGTTGCCGGGGTTGGCAAATTTCTCCCAGATAAGACAGATCGGGGCTTCGACGCCGCGTTCGTGTGCGGCTGTCACAAATAGAGGAAGCCGGATTTCGCGTGGTCGGCGGTGGTCTTGTCCAGCTCTAAACTCGCCCGACCGAGATATCGCGCACTTCTTCAGCGTCGGTGACATGACTAGGCAGCGCCCGTCACGCAGCTCACCTCTGAGATGCAGCATGGGATCGTCGCCGGCACGGAGAGGTAGCGGTCAGAACGCGCCATCCCAGGTGCCCCCTCCTCCAATGTATCCAGCGGGTTCTTGTTATTTTTATGTTCAATCAAATAGAGACGAACCTAAAAATCGAATCCGCCTGCTACCACTTCCCGAGCAGCGGAGCTCAAGCAACCCTTCGATGCCGCTTTCGACGCCTTTCTACCCCATCGATGGTGTCACCAGACTGCCCTACCTGGACGTCCGAAATCCCAGGGTATACAAAGGGCCACATTATCAAGCGCTTCAAAGAGCTCGCTGTGACTGCCACCGGCTTCGCCTACGACATATCATTCCCGGCGCGCCCACCGACCACCATTCTGCGCAAGCAGATTCAAAAGGCCGCCCGAAGCCGCAAGAGTAACTGGCCACTTTCCAAGAAGTGGCCGGGGACGAAGACTTAGGCCATCCATGTATGGGCAGCAACTTGGTGGCGGCAAGTAATACACGGAAGTCCTGTCACCAAAGGGACGACTGTCGTCTCCCCACCCTATTTGACCGTGGAGGAGGAGCAAGCTGCCTTGCTTCAGTCGGTGAAGCCGACGCATGCAGAAAGGGTTCCCGACCCTCCCACATCCCCAGTGCAAAGGTGCACTTGCTGGCATGTTACCTTCTCAATCGTGTAGCTGCTTGATGTTGTCGCTGCTGAGTGTCGGCGACTTGGGTTCTTTCTTTCATCACTACCGCAGGTCGGAATCGACCAGAAACGGCGCTCCGGTGCAAGACCTGTCTACCGGGCTCCATCTCCCCTCCCCGTTCGCTCGACAGCTCATGTTCCCCGTGCGGCTAGATCCCCAGCGCTTCAGGACGTTACTACTACTCGGACGCAGGTAGTATATGCAGCCCTTGTGCGTGTCACTTCCAACTTTGCGGATACTACTGCGAGGATGCGGGCTGGACGCTAGAAGAAGCAAGCGCAACATGGGCGCGCGGCGGCATTCAAACCAACCCCGTCAAACAAACCCCTTCGCAGTAGGGCGCAGATGGCAGCAGCTACCATGAATAACATACCCGCAGAAGTAGTTGCATGCAGCAAGGGGCAGTCAGCCCCCGAGCCGGCAGCGGGCATAGCACCACATGCCGGCGGCAGGAAAAGGGCGGCGGCAGCGGAGCCAGCCGGCCGCAAGGGAGGGCGGGCGCGAGGGCGGCGGTAGTAGACGCATTTAATTACATTTCTTGGATTTCTCTAATAATTTATGTAGTTGCCGACCTCTCCGCCATAAATCTGAAAGTGCCCGGTGCCCTGACGCCAAATTTGACAGCTAGGAGTAGCGCAACCTAGGTCCGCCTAACCACACCCCAAAGGTCGACGCTCATTGGCCGCCGATCCAGCTTGGCATCTCCGCTTTTATTAAATCATCAAACCAAACCGCGAATACCATGCAATGCATTTTTGCAACCTTTGTTGTGTATCGACCATTACCGCATTGCCCCGCCTGCTCGTCATCATCACGCAGGTATCTTCCGCCCCTGCTTGTGATAGGCGCTTGCCTATAGCATATATGAAGGGCGGCGATGCCCGTAAAGTATAGTGACTCGTGTACTAGTGTTGTACTTTGTGCACTCGTGACTACCGAGTACCCGCTACTCGCTATAGTACTTTGATGCAGGGCTCCGCTGCCGTACTCATCCTTCCCGCCAGTTTTAAAGTACTGTGACGCCTAACGTTGGGCGGGCATTAGGCGATATATATACATGCGACTACTCGCGCCTAATAGTCGTTGGGCGCGGCAAGGCGGACCCCGTTTCGACGAGTGTTGGCCAAGACTAACTTCCGAGCCGTCAACCCCGAGCGAGCAGTCCAAGTCGTGGGCTGCCGCTACATGTCGGACTGGCTCTCTATGACTGTTCGTCTCGTCGGCGTGGCCCCTCCCGCCGGCACTTCGTGGACTTCAAACAACAACCTTCGCAAAAGGTGCAGCCTCTGCTGCTAACTCTATCGGGGTCCCGCTTCCACATCCGATAAGGCGGGTGGCGGGCCACTAACTCCGACATCCTATGTTAGGACTACATCGACCTCAACGTCCTCCCTTCCCTTGGCGCATGGTTTTTCTTCGGCCACATCGCACCTTCGCGCCACTTCCAAGTGCAACACGACTCCTCAGCAGTGGCTCTCCCGGTGTGCCCTTCGCGACCTGGCGCTACCCCTGCTTCGTCAATCTACCGCTCTCTTCGTTCGCTCTTCACTGGCAAAACCATACTCAACCTTGAAATGATACCCGTTAATATGGGGCTTCCTCCTTTCCTAAATAACCGCTTTTCCGGCCACGACATGTGCTTCTAAGTGGTACGGGTTACTAGTTCACCCGTCGCAGCGCAAGTTCGTGGGCAGCACGAGTAGACATAACAGCAGCCATAAAAGCAGCCGTAACAGCTGAGCCTGCCATCTTCCAGTTTCGCTGTGTTACACACAGCGCCCCTGACTGTTTTCCCTCCACGCTATCGCTTGAACCTCTGATGCCAATTTTGGCTCTTGATGGTGTAAAGTCTCCTGCGCGACTACTTTGGCAAAATTGGGCTCAATTGGGAACGGCACAGTAGCAGGCGCTATTATTCCCGGATCACAGCCGGCGCGCGCCCAGGATCACAGCCCCCCGGCCCCATGGGAAAAATAGGCGCCTATTTTTACTCTGATGCGTAAAAATAGCTCCTATTATTAGCCGGATCACAGCCCGTACCAGTTTGGATCACAATGGAATATATATCGAAACGGTACGAAAGTACAACGGAAATTAAGGTGCCTCGCTGCAGCTGTTCGCGCGGCGCGCCGCCAAACTCAGGAGCGCGCATTTGCGATTGCGCGCAAGGGCACATCATCATCTATAGGGACGGACATTATATAGTCGCTAGACATAAGGACATGAACGTCCGACTAAATACCCTGTACCGTATCTTCGTATCTCCGCGTACGGGGTGTCAGCGCAGCAGCAGCTGCGCGCGACATAACGACGCGATGCTGCACCACCACCACAAGAAGCAGCAGCGCGGCGCAGCACGAGAGTTTTATCCGTCGTCTGCTGCCACTTCGGGTAGTATGATGCTAGTATCAGCAACACACCAGCAGCACCGGAAGCATATCCTCGAAAGCAGCGCAACCTATTAGGGCTGACGGTTTCCTGACGACGACTACCCGTACCTGTACCGCTACGATGGACGATTACCACGGCGGGTATACAGCAGGGCACAACCGCCGCACAGCAGCGCGCCTGCGGCCCCACTGCGCCTGCCATACTTTGCGGCGCGCAACGTGTCCACTATCGTATTGTAGTTTTTAAAAGCGGCGCCGAACTAGCAAGTTACGCGCCTCGGCGTACTGATGGCGGCCAGACTGGCTCTGTCCCTAACGATTGGCATGAGCCACATGGGCACATGCAAACCCGGAAAGGTCAGCGAGCTGTACCCGTTGTCGTGGCCTGGCCTGGCCCCTATGGTGAAAACCAAGTGCCAGGCGCACGATGTGAGCTCTATCTACCCGTCTTTGCTCCAACTTTATGCGTGCATGCCCAGACAATGACATGTTAATTCTCGCTCGCCCGGAGCTTACACAGCCCCCCCCCCCCCCCCCCCTCTCTGCCACCCGCCGGCACGCTAAGCAGTGGACGCCAGGAGTGGACCACGTCCCTAGTCGTACTCAGGGTAGATTGCCGCAGAGCCCCCCCTCCCCCCCGGCCCCAAACCTGCCATGTACCTACCATCCGCACGCACACACACGCACACATACACACGCGCGCACACACACACCCACCCACACACACACAACACACATCGCCCACTCGCAGATACATCACTGCCTTGATATGTATCGAGTGATGATTATTAGTTTACAACACGATGTCATCTCTAATGTCATGCAGTGGCTGGTTAGGGGCGATGATGCGACCCACACTGTGGATGGCGCTACGTAGGGCATATATTTGGCGGCCTGGTGGTGTAATCTGCTGTGCGTGGCGGCAAAATAGGGCCCATGCTGGGATGGAGCACGCGATACCACGTGGTGATACCACGCAGCCAATCAGGTACCCCACCGCCGCCAAGTTATAGTGCATTTTGGGAGCTGAGCACGCAGTGGCTAGTCGAATAGGTGGCAGCACTGATAGGGACGGCTGGTCCGTTGGCAGGTGCACATTGTAGCAGTGCTCATGGACTGGGGCGGCACCGGAGGACACGGGCTATGGCATTTCACCAGCGATGCCCTACAGCCAATCACGTATTTCCTTTTAATGATGCATTGAGACATGGCGTATGTGGACAAGCGGGCAGTAGCGATGACAGGCACCACCGACAGGTCCATATATCGAGTCAACTGCACAAGGACCTAGAATGTGGCGGAGCGCAAACAAGAGAGGAATTAGGGTATCTCGCGCATAGCGTGATGAGGAGATATTTACACTCAATTACGAATATGAGGCAGTGGAGGGACCTTTCCAGGCTTCACTATCAGCTTTGAAAAGTCTTTCAGTCCTTGCCCATCACGCAAAACATCAAGTGCGTCTGCAACCTGAAGGGCTGTTCTGTTGCGCTCAGTGGCAGTCCTTTGGTCCACTAGATCTATTATGGGCTTTCGGAGAGAATAAAACTGCCGGCCTTTTTCTGACTTCCTATATTCTTTCCACGCTGGATAGGTATCTGGACTGTCAATCATTGATTTTATTGGTGGCTTGTGCCACTGTTGCGTCCAGCCATTCACCTCCACCGTTGTCTCAATCCCGCTGTAGAACTCATTGTATAGATCACGTACAGTGTTGACTTTATGAGACATGCCGTAGATCTCGGCCTGTGCCTTGATTGGGAGATGGGAAAAGGGGTTGCTGGCCGTAGTACTGGTGCTCGGGACTGCGATGCTCCGTACTGGCATCTGACATGCTGGGGAAGCCGTGGCATGTGTTGTAGGTTGGATCCGCCGCACCTGCTACACATGAAAGAAGTGACATATGATTCACGCTGTACATGGGGTCTGCATGCATGCACATATATGTGGCCCACGTATGCATGGCAGATGCACCATACTACACTACCAGGGTCGTTGCGGGGCACTGCACCTGAGGCTCAGCAGAATGTAGTCCAGGCTGATCCTGTGCTTGCTGTGCTTGTTGCACTGTGGCCGCAACGCCCTCGTGGAATATGTGCAAGCGGTCGAGAACATCAACATTGCTGGTATTCCCTGATGATACCATTCCTTGAAGAGTGTCAAGCTTAGCGCCAAGATTACGCTCCATTCTGTCCGCTCTCGAGTTGACCTCCTGAAGTGCCACACAACAATACATATCAGTACCGAATTGATGTCCACACCAAATACGTAGATTTCAACGTTTTAACTGCTGATCATGATACAAACGGTCGGCGTCCACTTACCTGCCGATACCCAGATATGTTGTCACTTACGGCGTTGATGCCCTCAGCAACATCGGGCATGTGTTCTTTCACTGTAGGCGGCACAATATTTTGTTCGGCATCGGCTAGGTGCGAGCGCAGTCTAGCAGCCCACTCCATGTACTCCTTGTACTCTGGGGACTCTTTGTCTTGGAACATGGGTAGATCCCACAGAGGGTGATCTGCTCCGAAATGGTCCATGAGCCCCACAGAGTCTTCAAGAAATATTTCCCTGCCCGATACACATTGAGGGCAACACATCGGTTATATAAAGATATACTGCATTTGTGTAGTGATGAACGCCTCATGTGAATATTTGGAAGCAGTATTATTGAGACCAACGGACTCACCGTAGTTCCATGAACAGCTCGACAACATACAATCCGGTAATATACTCCTCGTCGGTACCGATCTTGCTCTTGAGTTTTGCATATACCTCCTCTATACCTATAATTCATCAAACACAACATACATATGCACACCATTATTTCCATCATATGTGAATAAACCAATGCATTGCTAATCAGAACAAAACATATGTTGTCATAAGCCAAACATATTTTGTGGATTTGTCAATACAATGGATGATTAATCACTTAATCAGTAACATCAGTAACATTTCACCTGAAAATAGCATCCTTACACAGCTCCCCGGAGGACGAAGTTCATCCTCGCGCGCGCGGCGGTGAAGGCGATAGTGATTCGGGGTCTCAAACCCAGAGCACATTGTCTCTGTTCTCCAATTCAACAAAATCAGGTAGTGCCTGCACCCATGCGGTCAATCAGTACTACGATGCTACAGTATGCATGTGCTTTTATCGGCATACCATATACTACTAGTACATGTAATAAATGGCCTTTCATCAGCTACATGCCTAAGTGTCATACATGGAGTGTTTATAGGGACTTACTTGCGCATGACGCTGTCATCCCATAAGCCTTTGCCATTGACATCATCCATACTTGCTTTCTCCTTGCCGGCTAGTTCATTGGCCGCTACAAACCGGCCTGAGTGGGCGACTTTCTTAGAGATGATGCCCAGTATCTGGAAACAACGCTTGATAAGACTGCTCTCTTCTTGAGAGCCTAACCCTGGCATTACTCTATAATTTTTGTCTGTAACAGGAAGGGTGCCATCCCACAACTTGTCGTCTCCTGCTGGCATAATATGCAGCATGATGGCACATAGTGACTACCCGAGTAAGCCAGGAAATCATGGAAGCCAAAAACTCGCGCGAAATTCACTCGCACACGCACGCACACACAAACCATGAGTAGAGTGTATACACACACCTAAAAAATGTGCATACTGGCTTACCTATCAATACAGGAGTAGCTTCTAGGATGTGAGGATTAAGGAAGTCAGGTAGAGCTTCCCCATGCTGATGAAATCTGAAAACAAAATAACAAGCCAATGCAGCAACGGGGCAGACCACAACATCCTTGTGCCTGCTGAAAAACGATGCCTGAAACTTCTTGCCGGCAGCCCCTGGATCATATGACCATGTCTTCCCTACACATGTCAACACAGTGGTTCGTCAGCATACTTTAGGCATCCATCATCAAGGCATTCATAATAATGCATATACATACAAACTTACACATTGTGTTATTCTGATATACCTATTCATTATGTTATGCGTGCGTGGCAATTGCTTACTCTTATCAAGGAACACACACACAGTGAAAAGCTCATTGCGGTCACATGTGTGTGCCCCCCCCTTGCAATTGCATGCGCCTCCTTGTCGGTATACCCAAGTCTTCTCCCCAGACAGGTGCCCGAGGTTGGCATTCCGTTTCACTTCTGACCGGTCCGCAGAGCCATTTGCTGCGTTCACAACAATCAGCGCAGCCGTAATTCATGATTCCAGGAAACACCTAATATCTTTATGTCACGAATCTATAAAATCATAAAATATGCAACCCTTGCAACAAGACAATGAGTTTATTGTGATGCAAATTAAGGACGTACTTACACCAACAAAAATCAAACGCCTCTCGGAGTCCGACACAACGTTTGGGATTTTTGTGCCAGGGAAATGGCAGGTTGTTCATGCTTTTCCTTTGACGTCCCGGTTCTCGTGCTCTGAGCCGGAACTCATCGAGAACCTCCGCCAACCTGCCCTGGTAAGACTTGTCCTGCATGTATGCAACAGTGGCCCGAGGCCCTTGTCTCAGCGTCGATATCTCATAGCAGAGAGAACACCAGAGTGTACATAAAATGTGCGACACCGCCTCAGCAATAAAATGCACTGACAAACATGAAAACAATGTAATAACTTTGTTGCTGGTTGTTCATATTGTGCATGTATACCGGTTTGTGCTTCTGGATATCATATTGACGCTTAGAAGTTCTCCTGTTCTTCACCTCCTGAAACACCTGGTTGACAACGCGCCGGCCTGCACCATATGAACAAAGGATTCAACATCACACAAATGACGCAATGACATAATTCTGCATTCAAAAAGCGGATGTTGCAAACAACTCACATGATTCGGTTTTCAGAGAAGGAGCAACGGCTTGCTCATTGTTTACTTGTCTCCATTCAGCTGGCATCTTGTAGAACTCAATTTGCCAAAGGCGAGCAACCGCACTGAAAGATTGATTCAGATTTTTCTGGAAGCAACATGTGATGTGAATAAATTCAGCGACGTATGTTCGATGCCTCCACGCTGATGGATTATGCAGCAGATAAAATGAAAGTGATACGTACTAGTGACCACTTGGGATGATTGCACTGAATAATTATGCACAAGATTATGGTCTCACGTCGCCGAGGCCTTTCTTTTTCTTTCCTTCGCCACCAACGTCTCGCACATAAACGTACCGCAGCCATTGCTCAATAGCACGGTTCCAACCACCAGCATCTGTCAGGGTAGGATACTCATGCGAGCGGTTCTTGTCCGCATCTACCCATCCCACCAGATTCATCCAGTGAATGAATTTTCTAGCTTTTGAAAGGTAGGCCCTGCACACATACGTCCGGAAACATGCATGATGTAAGGACGATGGGTCTTGGCCGTCATTCAATCTACGCACTATTCACGCACCTCATCACGACAGAGTCTACTTGCAGTGCTGCCACAATGGGGGGGGGGGGGGGGGGGGGGGGGGGGGGGGGGGGGGGGCAACATGAGGAGGGGGGAAGGAGGGGGGGGGATTGTGTAGTCATTATTGATAGTCCACAACATGTGTACAACACAACGGCACAACGCACAAATCTGTGCCACTAGCGCTCGCAATGTAAGGACTGCAAGCGTTGTTGTCTTCGACCAGCTTTTTGTAGACGGGGTCGTCTTGTACAGGCCGCTTCCGCTTGCTCGCGTCGCGGCCGGCATCTTCTTCCGCCCCCTGCATAGCCAATTACAACTTGCAACCAAAGGTAAACTGTAAGCGGGGCCTATACCAGCGGTGCTACTGCTGCATACTTCATGGTCACGCGGCGGAGTACCTCAACTCGTACCGAGCAGATACTCGGAGCCGAGTGACGGCGAGCGATCGCAGCTCCCGCAACAATTAACACAGCGGCCGCTGGTACGGGTGGTACCTAGTCAGGCGTAGCCGTGCCCCGCACGTGGTTCCCAGAGCGCTGAAAGTTCGCAATGGTGGTGGCGGCTGTTGTTGTTGTTGGTGGTGGTGGTGGTGGTGGTGGCCGATCACCGACCCGCTGCCGCGAGTACAGGTAACGACGCGAGCGCCGCCCGCTCCGCTGTGGCGGCGACCCGAGGTTGTCCTGCTCCGCGACGGGACCGAAGCGCCAGTAGGGCAGTAGGGTCCCCGCAGTTCCAAAACCCACATTAATCCATCATGCTTCAGATTTCCAACAGCAAATATCGACAACCGGAGGCGGCAGTAAGTTTGTCCGGTCATGGCCCGACAGTACTTTAAACATGTGATCCGCGGCCTATTATTAGGCTCGGATACGGGTCTAGAGAACGATCACCGCCTATGTGTCCGTGATCGGGATCACCAACACCGGTGATCACAGCCCTCGGGAGTATTAGCGCTACGGAAAGAGTCATCGGGACAAGGCAATAAAGTACTAAAAGCGACACTGCAGACGTATTACGGGCGGCAGGGACTTGCCCAAAATACTACGGTACGGGCGACTTCCTGCGACTTCCTATAGTTTTTGGGCTTCCCCGGCGGCCGGGGAAAAACTTCCTGAAGTGTCGCGCTCAGTTATTTCTAGTACAGGGTAGCTCGCATGCGATGATACAGCACCCGCGCGTCCGGCGGAGCTTGCAACGTCGTCCCACAACCGACCGGTCTTCGATGAACCTCCTCCGCAGCCGCGCGCCGGCAACTCGCAGTAAACCGGCGTCGTCACTCGTCAGGCCCTCGCACCTGGGGGACCGCTGCCCTGGCGAACTCCACCACCAGCACGTTGATTCGCTGATTGAGTAAAGTCCCTCTGCTGATCACCCAGCTGCTGCCGCGTGCCCTGCTGCGGCAAGCCGCACGAACACGAGCACCTCGCACGGCCGGGGGGAGTGGGGGGGGGGGGGGGGGGGGGAGGCAACGCCTGCAACATACTGGTGGTGGGTGTGGCTTCAGCGTCAGCGCGGTCGGGTTCGGCGGGCGAGAGCCGCCTGAACCAGCGCGCGGGGCATCAGGCGAGCCCTGCAGCTATGGCGCCTGGGTGTCGGCGTTCAGCGGTGCTGCTGCCGCTGCTTGTCATGCTTCTAGCGGCGTCGGCGCTGCCACTGGCGTGGGGTCAGCAGCTGGCAGGCGACTCGCATCAGGTCCCCCCCCAGCTCCCTCGCCGCCCTGCCCTGGCACTGCGCGCAGCTGTGCCCAGCTTCCTACCCCTCCATGGCACCCCCAGGGGAGGTCCGGTTGCACGGACTGAGGCGGCCCATCCCGCAGGATAAGGAGGAGCTGCCGTGCGAGGGCTTTCGCAATGCGACCACCGCGGCGGGCAAGTGCGCCTACATCCGGAAGCACTGCGAGGAAGGTGGGCGCACCCGCGCTTCCCCTGTCAGTGAGGTGGTGGTGAGGGCTCTTGGGGGGTGGGGGGGGTGGGGGGGGGTGCGCGGGCGCGGGCAGGTGGACTGTGGCGCTTCGCTGAGGCCGGCGCTGGCCTATGCGGACAGAGGGGCTGTGGGCGCCGCTGAAAACGTACTACTGCAACGCCGTGCCTAGCGGGCTGGGCGCTGCGCTGCTGGTAGCGGTGAGGCCCTGCTTCCCCTCCGCCGCCTCCCCTCCTCTCCCCCGTCCTCTGGTGCCTGGCGCCACAATATCTCCTGCACTTGCCAGGCGCACACGGGCGGATGTCAGTGGCACCATAGTGGCTTAGACACCAATGGCACGGAGCTCTCTCTGATGAGTAGTAAGTACGGGAGCGGGGAGGATGGAGGTCTCTCGGCCTAGCCCGACTGGGTCTAAGATTGCTTGGTCTATTCCACCCCCCTCCCCCCCACAGAGTGTGATGTGGCTGCTCATCCTCTTCCAGGCGCTGGGTGCCACCGCAGACAACTTTTTCTCGCCGATCCTCACGCAGCTGAGCCAGGACCTGGGCCTGCCGCCGCGCTTCGCGGGAGGTAAGCCCCCACCCGGGGGTCTGATGCTCTCCCACCACCCACCACCACCACCACCACCGCCGCCACCCGGTGTGATTGCTGCTTGCTGCGCCGGGGTTGCCGTGGCCGACTGACACACACGCGCGCCAAAGCACAGATGCATGGCTTTCTCATGAGTCCACAATGTGCCCTGCGTATACCCCCCCCTCCCCCCCCCTCGCCCTCTCTCCTCCTGCGCCTTATTGCGTGACAGTGACCTTCCTGGCGCTGGGCAACGGCGCGCCCGACCTGTCCTCCACCATCCTGGCTATCACCTCCGGCGACTACAACCTGTCGCTGGGCGCGCTCACGGGCGGGGGCATGTTTGTCAGCACCTGCGTCGCGGGCGCCTGCATCCTGACCGCCGACGGCGCCAAGTGCCGCGGCGCGCTCGTGCGAGACGTGCTGGGATACGCGTGCACCATACTCACCATCCTGCTGTTCCTGGTCGACGGATACGTGCGCCCCCTCCCGCCCCGCCCACCCTGCCCCTTCCCCTCCAGGCGCCCGCAGACAACCCATCTCTGATTCCCCTGGCCTGTTCTGCCCAGGTGAGCTACTATGAGGTGTGCGCGCTCTTTGTCATCTACGCGGTGTTCATGTTCAGCGTGCTGGGCGCTGACCTGTGGCACCGCCTGGTGCACCTCAAGTGAGATCCCCCCCCCCCCCCCCCCCGTTGCCCCCCAGCACCCCCCCTCCCCCCCCCCCGAGTCCGCCGCACATCCCGCCACCCACTGCCACATCCTGGGCTCATCCGTTCATCCTCGGCCAACCCGCCGGCAGGCGCAACCCGGAGGCGCCAACCCGCGCTGGCGGCGACATGGAGTTGGCCAGGACGCCGGACTCGGAGGGGTCGAGCGGGCGGCGCACCCCGCAAGACGAGGCAGGCACGCACAACGTCGTCTCCAGGTGGGGCGGCGTGGTGCCTGCTGCCCCCCCTGCTCGCTCGCTCCCAAGAGCCGCGGCTGGAGGGGCCTAGGGTGATGGGGCCCGCTGCCTCCCCCGCAGTCCGCTGCTCACCCGGCTGCTGCTGCCTGTGCCCCTCCGATACGGGCCGCGCAGCCCCGCTCAAGTGCACGAGGCGCTAGCTGCGCGCCCGGCAGTCGCCCCACGCATGGACTACGCCCACATGAAGCCCGAGCGGTGCGCCCCGCGCAGTCCCCATCCTGGCCATGCCATCCTTGCCTTGGGGGAGGGGGGATTGTCAAGGCCGAGGCGCCATTAATGCTGCTGCCGCCCCAGGTACCGCGACCTGGCGTGGGCCACGCTCGCCAAGTCGACGTCATTCTTCAAGCGCGAGCCGTCCCTCAAGAAGCTGCGCGAGGAGCTCTTTGCCGCGGGCGACCTGTCGGCGAGCTTCATGCACCAGGACAGCAGCGTGCTGAGGTGGACGCCCAGCATTGCGGAGGATGTGCTGGCGGAGGGGGACGGGGAGGGCGGCGAGGCGCAGCTGCGCAGGCAGCTGGAGGCGCACTCGGACACGAGTGAGGAGGGGTCCTACAGCCGCTCCCGTCAGCCCCTGCCCCACCCCCCTACACATCTTGACAAGCCCGGGAGTGCTGCTGCCGCCGGGCTCACCGCAAGGAGGCGGCCCGCGCGGGGCGGGTGCTGAGAGACGGCTGCCATGCACACTCGCAGGCTCCGGCTATGCACCGCCCAGCCTGACACAGGGCACCGGGGGCAGCTCCAGCGCGGCCACTGCCGACTTCGTGCGCGGAGCGCCGTACGGAAGGGCGCCCTCCCGGTGCCCCTCCCCCCCCCCCCCCCCCCCCCCCACCCTTCAATCCCCAGGCCTACATGTGTTTAGGATATACTGTCCTGACAAACTCCAAAACCTGATCTGGGCGCCCGGATGCAGGGGCACTGCGCCCAGCAGCCGAGCTGACGAGGCAGACGCGCAGCAGACGCCCACCGGGACAGACCACTCCCTCTTCATCTGGCACCGCTCCGAGGCGCGGCCAGACCGGGAGGAGCCGAGTGGCCCGGTACGCCACACGCCCCGCGGAATCAACGAATCCCGAGTGCCCGGTTCAGCCCAGACCCAGCCCGCACGCACTCTGCCTGAAGTGGCCACTTGCTGCATGGCCATCGGCATCAGCTGCCAAGCGCACTCCACTGGCTGGCATGCTAACCCCTACCCCCCCCCCCCCCCCCCCCCCCCCGCCTTCTCCCCCGTTTGCTTCTCTGGCTGTGCCAATTGTTGGCGCGCTCCAGGTGTGGGCGTCCTTTGCGGCGTCGCAGCAGGCGGAGGCGCCGGGCGTGGTGTGGGGTGTGCGGCGGCCGTGGTACGTGGCGGCGGCGGAGTGTGCGGCGGATGTGGGCGGGCAGCTCATGCGCGGGCTGCTGATGGAGAGCTGGGAGGAGGTGCGCGAGATGGGGCTGCTGGGCAAGGCCAGCTTGGTGCTGCTGCTGCCCTTCACGCTCGCGCAGCGCGCCACCATCCCCATGATCGTGGACGAGGCCTACAGCCGGCCCTGGCTGCTGGTGTCCATCGTGCTGTGCCCGCCCTGGATGGCGTACTACCTCGGCTTTGCCGGCGCCATGTCCCCCGCCGTCTGGGCCGCCACTATGGTGGTGCGCATTGCCCCCCCCCCCCCCCCCCCCTGATATACCCTGGAATGCCCTCTTCAAGGCTGGAAAGTGCCCCCTCCCCATCCCCCACCTACCCTCTGGCTGCCTGCTTCCGCTGCGCAGGGCGCGCTGGCGCTGGCCGTCCTGGCGGGGAGCCACTCCCAGCGGGATGTCTCTCCCGAGTGGAACTGCGGCTGCCGCATCCTCATCGGTGCCCTCATACCCCCCCCCCCCCCCCCCTCCCCTTCCTCTTCCGTGCCCCCCTACTCCCACCTGCAATTCCTGCGCAGCCTTGCCGCCTGTCCCCCGCGGGGCCATATAAGGATGTCAAACCCTGGACCTGCGAGCCTCGTGCCACACGAGTACTGCCTTGCCCACAGCCGCTGCGGCGGTGCGTGCCCACCCGCCCAAGACCTGAGATGCGGTGCTGCGGCTGGCAGGCGCTGCGCTGATGTGCACGGTGGGCTTTGCCGTGGCCGCCACCTGGATCGCGTTTGTGGCCAACGAGCTGGTGGCGATGCTGCAGTTCTTCGGGCGCCTGTCGGGCGTGAGCAGCGCGGTGCTGGGCCTGACCGTGCTGGCGTGGGGCAACTCCGTGGGCGACCTCTCCACCAACATCGCCATGGCCAAGAGGTGCGGCGCCGTGGGGCACGGCGAGCGCTGCAGGTGCCCGTCACCCTTGGCGGCCGCCTGACGCGTGCGTACCGCAGGGGGCTGAGCAACATGGCGCTCACGGCGTGCTTCGCGGGGCCGCTATTCAACCTGCTGGTGGGCTGCGGCTGCGGCTTTGCGCTATGGCTGCACGACTCGGGGAAGGCCGCGGTGCCGGTGGAGCTCAGCGCGCCGGTGGTGGTGGGCGGCATGTTCATCCTGCTCAACTGCGTCGCCATCGTCACCGTCGGCCTTCTCAGCGGGCGCCGCGTCCCCCGCCAGTTTGGCTACTTTATGATGGGCATCTACGCGCTGTACGTCGCCGTCAGCCTCGTCATGGTCATCTTCTTGTGACCCCCCCCCCCCCCCCCCCCCCCCCCCCCCTCCGAATATTTTTCTGTGTTGCCGAGGCACCCCGCCACCGCTGCCGTACTCGAGCGCGTCCAGCAGCGCCGTGCCCCGCAGGTAGGATAATAGAGCGGCCCTGCCCTGACATGCACCGCCAAAGCTGTTGCTGCCGGCGCCCATCATTGCAATAAACATACAAACGGTGGGTCCGAGTTATTGTTCGCCGCATGAAGGCTTGGTTTCAGATGAGTCGATGAGTGATGTCGCCAGACAATATGCTGGTGCCAAAGCAGCCCCCTGCCTGGCGCACTGCTGCAGAACTCCACTGCCGCATCAAACCAATTATCCATGCCAGGCGCGTCTGGCCTTGTTGCCTTCATTTATTCTCGGAACCTGAACTAAGGAAGCGGTGCAAGGTGTAATTGGCGCGTGTCGGGCATTTAGTTGGGCCGCATCGACCGGGGATCCCTACAGGATGGGTTGCAGGGAGCCATGCTCCGTACTTCAAGCTTGCGCTAGTGCGCGTTGACTTCCGTGCATGCCGCAGGATTCGTCATGACAGTAATAAAGTAAAGTCCGCCCCGGGTCATTGGCCGAAGCCGCCCCAGCACTGGACTTCTCGCGCCTACTGCAGGCGTAGGCCTGGCATAGCCATTAGACCGTTGCCTCATTCAAACCCCAAAGGGCTAATGCATCTACCAAGCAAACCTGGGACACGCCCGGTCGATACTGCCCTCATCTGGGAGAACCGGGAATCGAATGGGGGAACTACTGTATTTCAAGACCTCCGATTTGTCGTCATACATTAATTATGGCGACAAGTCATATGACACCCGTGGAACGACCTATGGGACCTGTACATATATATGCGGTAGCGGGACCACTATCTCGAACTAATCTGATGGGCATTCGCCCTGCGCGGGGGTGCTGCGAGGGACAGTCACGGCACACTATGCCATGCCAGGCGACTCTCGCACACGAATATTTATCAAGAACGCGGGCAGTGAGCGTATGGGACGGATTGACCCCTTCTCGTCCTCCAGCAGTGAGAAACGACGGCATTGTATAGTGCATTCCTATGTATATACTTGACATCTTCTTCAAAAGCTAGCAGGCGCCAACAGGCCCGGTGCTCTGGGGTTGAGGCCTCGGAGAATATCGGCTATGCTTGTATATTTTATATTGCATGCCCACCTGGGGGACGGGCAATAAGTGAAACCGGTTGCCGACAATTTTGTCTGAGTGGCGCAAGGTCGACTCAAAATCACTCGGTCGTAAATCAGAGAGACTTAGTATGGCCGTGCGGCGATTGGGGCGTGTCAGCTGCGTGCAAAGGTGCCAACAGACAGGAGGGGGGGTGTTTAACAGCTTTGATAATGGAGATGAAACAAACGCCATCTCTGGGAGTCCGTGATGTGCGCGGGTGCTTAGCCAGGTCCTCCGACAAATCGGCTGGCAATAAATGGAAATATTCTCCGCAATGTCGCCAAAAGCCCCAAACTAAATACACAAACACTCTGCGGATGTGACCTCAGCATTGGGTCGATGATCTGGTGGGAGCATACGCGGTGACATAAGACTTTTGGAGCAATGTGTATAACAGAGTGGAGACTATGACACAGCGCAGAGTAACTGTGCTGATGGGCGACTGCGGCCACCCGGGTGAAGCTGTTGCTGTGACTAGGTGGTCGGGCGAGGGAAGTCCCGCAGGACATCATCATACCTGGGTCATCATCGTGCATTTCTCATCATTGGTGGCCGTCAGAACCGCGAATAACAATACCCCGCGCTCCACGCATAGGTGCAGGCCTCTCCCTACGATCATTTGCCTGGATTGGCATTCAAATTGTATGTTACATGTAGAATGTTACCGCGACTACGGAATGCGATAAGGCTGTCGCCGCAAACTGCAACGCCCGTCCGGAGCAGCAGGCTGGCGGCATAGCTTTGCACATGATGCGCGGCCGCTTCACAGCAGGTTTAGCAGGTTGCGAGACGAATTGCGTCGACATTGGAGTGAGAAGCTACCGCGTACTATGGGAAACAGCCACGTAAGAAAAGGGGCTATTGGGACACGCCGCTGCGCCCAACGAGGTCTACAAATGCATTGTTAGCGTCGAACTTGTTGAATTTCATAATAAAAGTGAGTTCAATTTACACAATCTCCTGCAACGTTATTGCTTACCGCTGATGGAGGATCCCAGTCAATGCTACTTCATCGCCGCCGGCGCAGCACCACGCGGTGCACAGGCTTGCCCGCTTGGCTGCACGCTGCCTCCGTCTCCGTCTTGCCCGGGAAATCCTCCGCACGGAAGGGCTCTGCCTCGAAGCCTCCAATGCGCTCGAATTGCGCCGCCATGGCGGTCGCCACCTCCGCCACGTTGCTCTGCAGTAGCAGCCGCCCGCCGGGGCTGAGCCCGCCTGCCACGCCCGCCGCCAGCCGCGCATCCACCATGAAGCGGCCCTGGCAAAAAGACGAGGGTGCAGGGGGAAGGGGGGGGGCACCCGTCACCCGTCAGGAATGGGCCAAGGCAGCACCTACGTGGGCATTATCTCATAGTGACCATTAAACAATACACGCGATATATAGATAAACAGTAGTATTATAAGATAGGCCATTCTACTGACTTATTTACTGTACCTGCATCAGATAATCAGTATTATGGGCGAAATTAGGGTGGGGGCCAAGTTAGGGTGGGGGCGGGGGGGGGAGGGCTTTCTAAGCATAGTGCACATTTTTTATTCGTAGAACTCGGTTTCGGTACCGCACTTGCGCATCCTTTTATCACCTGGTTTATATGTGTCCTAAGGATGATGTAATGTGGTATATGCATCAGAACCGTACATTTATCCGCGGATCGGCGTGCACGCGCGCCCCCGTCGCTCGGCGGAGGCAGCGACTGAGCTGAGCTGAGCTGCTAGGTAGAAACTGTGTACGCAGGCCAAATAATCGGAACATCTTATTCTCCGTATAGTGGCCGCCGGCATGCCGGGCGAGTTTCGGCTTATTTCAATTTGCTGAAAAGCGCGAAGACAATCGCGCTGACACGCTGATAACGGAGAGTGGTTTCGGAGCAGCCTGCCACTCCATCTCTGCTGCACAGTGGAGGCTGAGTGGAGTTGCTATATACTGAGGCGTCCACTTCGGACTAAATATTGCCAAAATGCCCCAATTTATACGTATTTATAGCCTATTATCAAGACGAGGGAAAGTGCAAATATATATGTATATATTGTATTCATTTCGAATGCCAGCACAATAACATATGCCTCCCTAGTAGCAACCGGCGATGTCCCAGTGGCTGCCTACAGCTCAGGCCACCCTCGACATCTCTCTACTATACAGTACACTGCATGCCGCCCCGTCCGACAATCGGATATGATTAATGTAGGGTGTTATCGGGATGCATGAGCAGATGGGAAATGATTGATACCAAACGGCAGACTACATACATCTGCTAGGAATAATAACAGTTTTAGCAATGTCCTTCAGCAACATTAAAAGCTGATGGGTACTAAACACTATGCAGGCTACCCATGCATAGAATATTAAGCCCATGATAGGTTGACTTCATTCCCGCATTGGGCTCTATCCAGCAGCTCCGAGTCGCCTCGTCCGCCGAGCGACTTTGAGCAACGGCGAAGGTGATGAGCGGCCGATCAATACACCTTTCCAATAAATTATTGGTGTATGCGTATGCATACGTGACGCTGGAACATATTACCGAATATGCGGTGTATTAACCATAAGTACGGAGTTGGGACGGTATTATGCCCCTCTTAGCCCCCCCCTCCGCCCCTGGATCTGGACTTGCCCCTGGTCCTGCCCTGGCCCATGCTACACAGCTGGACGCCGGCAGGTGCACAGAGAAGTGGGGCGAAAATGTGGCGGGCAGGGTTGTCCACCTTGCCGTGGACGGCGGCTGGCGGCTCTTCCCCCTCTGCCTCCCCGTCCGCGCCACCTCTGCCGGCGCGTGACTCCTTGCTCTGGAAGGGCGTGGGGAACTGGATGCACACGAGGTGCAGTGGGCCCGGGTAGCTGCGTGCCGGGTGTTGGGCGCATCAGACAGCCGCCCGCAGTGTGATGGGGAGTACGAGGGGTTTAAGGCCGTGCCAGCGTATTCACTCCGCTCTCCAACACCTTCCGGGGAAGAGCCCGGGCGCACCTGCGGGCCACCCAGTCCACGGCCTCGACTGCGTCGGCGTGCACAAACTGGGTCCGCCCCTGCGGGAGAGCGGCGAGAGGGCAGAGAGGAGGGGGGGGGGGGCTTGGCATAGGGGTGGGGGCGAGTGAGGGGGGGGCATCGGATGGTGACAGCGGCTGCGGCATCAGGACTGGAACTCGGGGTGGGAGCGGGGGGGGGGGGGGGGGGGGGAGTAGCGGGGCCAGACGGAGAGGAGGCATTGCCGGGGAGGGGGGGCGGGGGGGGGGGGGGGCGGGGGGGGGGGGGGGGGGGGGGGGGTTGCCTGGATGCCCCAGCGTCGAGCGACACCTTGCGCCCGGCAGATGAGCGGCGGCAGGCTGTCTACGCCCATCCAGTTGAAGGGGGGCTCACCCTGGGGAGCGGACGGGGTAGGCGTGCAGGGATTCGGAGGGGATGGATTAGGGTTTAGGGTTTAGTGCTTGGCGCTGCCCATGACCCGCTGAGGGTTTAGTAGGATGTCGCGCCATGCGGTAGAGCCTGGCAGATCCAAGTTGTGCAAGGCGCAATGAGCACCGAGCCTTAACTTTCTCCTTGACAAAGCAGCCAGAAATACAGTGTGACATACTAGCCGTGTGAGGGACAAAGAGGTGGAGGGGATCGGGGGGGGTGGGGGGGTTCCAACCGCTGGTGGCGGCTCGCGCGCCATGCGGAGCACAAAGCCGCCGTAGCCGCAGCCGATGTCCAGCGCCAGCGGGGCCGTGGGGTCGTCAAAGTTGCCGTCCCGGCCAAGCAGCTGGTCTGCACCGCAACGCCGGCGCATGCCACGAGGCCGCAGCCACCCGCGTCAACCACGGCAGGGCACCCGTCCCAGCACATGTAGGGATCCCGGAAAAAAAGGAGGCGGGAGTGCGGTGGCGCATGGCGTGCTGGCCGACCTGGTGGCGTTGTCTTCGCGAGCGCAGCCGCAGGCGGAATGGTGCGCGCTACGTTCCAGGCCGCCACGAGCGCATGATCCGCGCACAGGCTCAACTGCCCGGTAGCCGCCAGCTCAACCAGCGGCGGCTCCCCCGCCACGCCCAGCTCCTCCGCGCGCGCCAGCAGCGCCGCGCCCAGGGCGGGGCTGTCCAATCCCGCAGCCGCAAGCTTGGAGGTGAGCCGCACCTGCCGGCACGTCGCGCACGCTGTCAGACGCTGTGCGGGCGGGTGGAGGCGGAATGCCACCCGGTTGCAGCGCGCTGATGTGGTTGGCTGACTTTGGCGTGCAGCGGCCGGGGGGAGGGGGGGGGGGGGGGGTCTGAGCAAAGCAAGGTGTGGCGGTGCGGCGCGCACCAGCAGGCCGCCCTTCCGGATAGCCCCGCAGCTGTCCGCCGCAGCACTGGCGATGGTGTCAAACAGCGCCGCGTCCGCCACACCCGCGCACGAAAACTGCAGCGCTGTGTCGGCCAGCTCCGCTGGGTTGCGCAGCCGTGCCGCCTGCGGGCCGCCACAGCGTCAGCGCCACAGCGCCGCGGGGAAAGGCGGCTCGGCGCCCCGCCTTGCCGCCCCCGCCCCCCCCCCCCCCCCCCCCCCGGGCGCAAACAGCCCAGGCCTCCGTTCTGCAGGGACCGTCCCGCCGCACCTGCGCCGTGGCGCTGGCCACTGCCGCCTCCAGCATCCCATCCGCCGGGACCCCCGCCCAGCGCAGGGTGCGTGCACACTTGGCGAGCCACTTGGCGCCGTAGTGCGGGCTGCCGGGCGGCCCTGGCGGGGGGCGCAGCGCCGCCACCCAGGGCACCTGCGGGGAAATGCCTGCGTGGCCAGCCCGGGGGGCACACGTGTCAGGAGACGCGGTGCGGATGCCACCAACCGGCGAAACCGCGCGCTTGGGGAGCGCACTTGCTATGGCTCCGCCATCCGGAGTGCTGCGGCGCCGAACGCACACAGCTGGCTACTAAGACCTGATCTGCTTGTCGGTAAGGATGCTCTTGTTGGCCCTCTTGTGGGGGCGGGAAAATAGAACCGGGCCCCCGGGGGGGGGGGGGGGGGGGAAGAGCCGAGGGTGCAACGAAGGGGGGGAGAGGTGAGCGGCCGCACCCTCCGCCACCACGATGTCAGCCACCTTGTAGACGCTCTCCAGCGACTCCCTGGCGCACTTGCTCGCCGCTGCCGCCGCCATGCCTTCCTGCAGGTCTCCCCACCACGCCGGTAGCCGCCCCGTCCGCTGCTCGCAAAAGGCGGCGCACGTCTGGAACTGGAGGAGGCACAGTATGACACGGAGGAGGGGGGGGGTCGCTGAGCCAGTGCGAGCTCCACCCCAGAGGGTGCCACTGCCAGGGAGCGAGCATGGGGGGCAATGTCGCGAAGACCGTGCGAAGGCACGTTGGCCGCTACCCCTGCGGGGCAAACCTTGAGGTGCACGCGCGGCAGCTCCGCCAGCTGCAACGCGCCCAGCTGCGGCCCTGCGTGCGCCGCGACCGCCGCAAACAGCGCCGCGTTGTGCACCCTGGCACGCGCGTACCTGTGGCCATACGGAGGGAGAGGGCCAGGGAGGGGGAGAGCGTGCAGGCGCCCGGAGAGGGGGGGGGGGGGGGGGGGGAGGGGTCGGTGAAGGGGGCAAGGCAGAGCAAAGTCGATGTGTAGCAGGCTCCTTGCCGGCCGGGGAGCAGGGCAGGGGGTACTGGGGTTCGGTGGAGGGTGCCTACTGCAGCTCATTAATCAGACTGCAAAGCACAGCAGTAGCAGAGCCACGTTTGCAATAGTACTACGCCGGAAACAGCCTCGAGCAAGAAATGTCACGAGCCAGCCACTGCCGCCGCTGCGTACCTGTGTGCGAGATTCCCCAGCTGGAAGAGGTCCGCGCCGGCGAGGCTTGCCAGCGCGTGCGCCGCGACGGCATCGACGAAGGCGGGCGGCGCCACCCCCGCGCGGTGGCATGCCCACATGATGTCGCCCAGGCACTGCGCGCGCCACGCCTCGCTGGCGGCCCCGGGTCTCGCCTCCACCAGGGCGGTTGCGGCGTCCACCACCGCCGCAAAGAAGGGCTCCAGCCCCGGCGCGTCAGTGGACGCCACCTGCAGCGCGGCCTGCCGCAGCTCACCCACGCCCAGGTCCGCCAGCTGCGGTATCGCGCGAGCCACCAGCGCAGCGACCACCTGGATGTTGGCCAGTGTGGGGGTCAATGCCAGGCTTTTCATAATTGTTTTTTTTGTCATGTTGTATTTGTTTCCCTGCGCAGGGCTGGGTTGAGTTGTGTTGGTGTGTGTGTGTGGGGGGGGGGGGGGGGGGGGGGGGTTCAGCACCTCCTGCGGGCGTAGGCCCAGCTCCCGCACCAGCACATTAAGCAGCAGCTGTCGCTCGCAGCTGAGCCGGTCCACCGCGCCAGGCCCGGCGCGCGCCTCCGCGCCCGCGGCCAGTGCCGCCAGCGTGGGCTCCGAGCGGTAGCCCGGCGAGAAGCCGAGGCGCAGCGCCAGCTTGCCCAGCGCGCGCAGGTTGACGCCCTCTCCCACCGCCCCCTCCGTCCCCACCGCCCCCTCCGCCCCCGCTGCGACCGCAGCCAACACCACGCCGCGGTCGCCACCCACGGGCGGTCTGGACGCTGCACCCAGTTCGAGCCTCGCGACCCGCCCGCGCAAGGGGATCGACCGCTGTGTCGAGCAGCCGAGAGGTGTAGATGTGGGCGGTGCGACTACGCGCGGTCTCGGGCAGGTACGGGTTGGCCCGCTGCGCCGACTACCGGCCCGAGCGGGGATGGCGGCGCGGCGGATTGGAGCGGCAAGAGCGGCACCCATCTTGGCGGCGCTGCCAGGAGACGGCAAGGGGTGACGATAGATGTGAAAGTGGGTGAGCTGAGCTGAATTTAGGGGGGGGGGGGGGGGGGGGGGGCATGTTGCTTCCAGGCTTCCAGCGGCGGCACGAAACGACCGGGATGCGACGAAGCGGCGTCGTCGTCGGCACCACTTTCTATTCGCCGCAATTTTTTAAGTGTGGTTTCGGAGCAGGGCTGGCGCGAATGCCGCAGCTCCGAAACCATGGTGAAAGCCGTGCTGCTGTTTTGCTGTTTTTAATGCTGCCCGCACCCGAAACCACAACAGCAGCGACAGGACGACAGGAGCCGAAATGACTACTACAGACTACCGAGAAAGTGTGCGCTCCGCGCGACGACGACGCCTCTTCGCAGTGTACCAGCGGCTCGCAGCGGCCGTCACAGTCCGTTCCGCCCGCGTGTCCCTTGCCTTTGCGGCGTGCCCCCGCGCCCGTCGCTCTTACAGTAGAGGCAGGTCCGTTCTTCCTGCGACTGCGAACTTCGCGGTGTCGGGCTCAGCAGCGATGATGCTGTCGGCGCGGGGCGGGCGTGCCGTGGCGGCCGCGGCGCTGCGGGGCGCGACTGCCGGCGCGGTGCTGCTGGGCGACTGCGGCTGCGGCGGGGCGGTCGCCGCTCGCGGCTGGGCCGCAGGCGCGAGCGACGGCGACGGCGGTGGCGCGGCGGCCGCGGGCGCGGCGGCCGCGGGGCGCGTGTCGGGGCGGACGGTGTCGCCCATCACTCGCGCGCTGTGGGAGAAGCGGCAGCGTATGGACGCCGCGCTGGCGGCGGAGGCGGCCGGCGGGCGGGCCGCGCGGGAGCAGACAGACTTCTCGCCCAAGCGGCCTGACCCGCTGTCCGTCACCTTCCCCTTCAGCGAGGACCCGGTGCTGGTGGAGCAGTATCGCAGCCCCTGGTGCGCCCGCCCACCGCAGCATCACACCTGAACATAGCGCCGCGCTGGCCCGGACTGCAGAGCACAGAAGCAGGAGGGGCAGGGGGAGGGGGGGGGGTTCCCGCATAGACTCACCTGGCCATTGATGACCTCCCTCCTCCGCGCCTGCCCTTGCAGGGGCTTTGTCCGCCTGGGCCGTATCCTGGAGGTGGGTGCCCACCGCCCGCCCTGTCGCAGGACGGGCCTAACTGCCCAGCAGCAGGTCATCCTTTGGTGCTGCCTGTTCCCAGGATCTGGACAGCCTGGCCGGCAACATCGCGCACGCGCACTGCGACGATGGTGACATCGAAACGCCACCGCCACTGCTGGTGACCGCGGGAGGTGACTCAATCAGCCTCCCCAAACCCACCGCTGTCTTGCAGCCTGCGAGGCTGGTGATGCGTTGCCCCTCCCCCCGCTGTTAATCCCCCCTCCCCTTTTCCACATGCTCAGTGGAGAAGATCGCGCTGAAGCGGCAGATGAGCCTGGAAAGCGACATGACGCTGAGCGGGCGCGTGATTTGGGTGGGCAACAGCTCGCTGGACATCCACATGAGCGTGGCGGATGCCACGGGGCGCGAGTGCCTGACCAGCCACTTCTTCTTCGTGGCGCGCAGCCCCTTCACCGGCAAGGCGCAGCGCATCAACCCGCTGGCGCTGGACGACCCCGCTGCGCGCGATGCCTTTGAGGACGGCGCGGCGCGTGCCGCCGCGCGCAAAGCCGCCCGCAAGGGCAGCGGCGGCGGGGGCGCGGACGCCGCCACTGCAGAGACGGCGGCAAAATGGGTGGCCGCCATCATGCAGCGCTCACAGGTGGCCCAGGACATGCCGACGCTGGTGCCTGCGGTGCGTCCTCACCCAACCCCTTGCATGCCCGCCCCGGCTCCTGCCGTTCAGCTGGAAGACGGCGGATGAGCACGGCATCTTCAACGCTATCCGTTTGGTGCCGGAGGGGAAGGGGGGGGGGGGGTGCTGGGCAGATGATTGTGGAGAGCGAGCGGCGTGGATACTCCCTATGCTGACTGCTGTTGAATCAGTCGCGCTGACATGTGAGGGCGGGTGCAAGGGGGGGTCATTGTAGCGCGCTCTCCGCCGTCGTGCTTACCCTGTGCCGGGCGGGGTGGGGCGCACAGGGGTGGGTGTGGGCGGCGGACACGGCGCATGAGAACATCCTGATGTGCCAGCCGCAGCAGCGCAACATGGCGGGCCGCATCTTTGGCGGCTTCCTCATGCGGCGCGCCTTTGAGCTCGCGTTTGCCACCTGCTACTCCTTCGCCGGCAGCCGGCCCGCCTTCCTGCTGGTAGACGACATCACCTTCCAGCGACCCGTGGACGTGGGCGACTTGCTCCGCCTCAAGAGCGTCGTGCGGCACGTGGAGCACAAGTACAACCCCGGGCCGCCCTGGCTAGGCGCGCCCCACTCGCACGCCGTCATCCACGTCGCGGTGCGCCCCCCCCCCCCCCCCCCCCTCTCCTGCCGTCTTGACCAGCTGCGCTGAATCCACACAGCGCTGAGCGGCTGGCTCGTTCCCCCTTCCCCCCCTCCTACCCTGGCGATTGGGGCGGCAGGTGACGGCGCTGGTGGTGCGGCCGGAGCAGCCCAGCTCGCACGTGACCAACACCTTCCAGTTCCGATTCGCCGTGGACAACAGCGCCAAGCCGCTCAAGGCGGTGCTGCCTGCCACGCAGGATGAGGCGCATGAGATGTACGCGGCCGCGAGCCAGCACCTCTGAAGTCGGTAGAGAGACCCGGCCGCAGGCCCCCTCAGAATGGCAGTGAGGAAGGAGAGGGGGGGGGGGGGGGGGGGGGGGATGGGATAAAGCGCTGCATGTAAGCTATCAAATGCCGTATCCCGCTGCTTCACCCTCAGGCCTCCCGTCACTCGCAATGGAAGCACATCATTGCTGCAGCGCGGTGTAACCCAGCTGCTCCTATTTTGCACGCCCCTCCTCCCCCCAAACACACACTGCCGGGCCGTATTGCCCACTCGGCCGTGATTTTGCTTTTTGAGTAAATTAAACGACGAAATATGGACAGGACGTCTTTACGGATGGAGGTAGCTGGTGCGGCGGGCTGCAGGCGGCCTGGCAAATGGGTAGGTTCGAGGGGGGCGCTGGCCGCTGCCTACACGCCGGCAAAGGATAGGTGGTCGGAGATGCGGTGCGCCGTGGGCTGCGTTGCGCGCAGCAGCGCCACCTGTTCGCTCAGCACGTCGCACAGGCTGACGGTGTCGTGCAACGCGGTCACCAGCTCCGCCTGGTTGCGCGCGCCGGGGGAGGGCAGCACCAGCCCCGGCGGGCGATTGCTGCGCGGCGACCGCGGCGGCGATGGCGGAGCGTCCGCCATGCTGCCGTCCTTGGTGGGCTGCCGCGCGCGCTCCCCCATCGCCCGAAGCTTTTGCAGTCGGCTGTAGGTGTTCAGAAAGGACTGGTGTGTGTGTGGAGGGGGGGCAAGGGGGGGGGGGGGGGGGGGGGCATGAGGAGGTGAACGGCAAGTCAGTCAGGGCGTTTGCACCTCGTCGGCGCTTCTACCTCCCAATGCCTCAGTAGCCAGGCAGACAGAGCCCCCCCCACCCCCCCCCCCCCCCCCCTTCCTCCTCCCACACCCACCCACCCACACACACACACACACAAGCACACGCAAGCACAAACACAGAGCATTTGCTGAACAGAGACGGTACCTGCAGGGAGATGGTGCGCCTTGACTTTTGCCCCTCTGCCGTCATGGTCACCTGCGGAAGAGAGACCGGCTCTCAGCCGCTTTCCACCACAGGAGGGCAACTGGGGTTAGGGTGGGGAGGCAGCGGCACCTGGATCGCGGGGCTGAGGCAGTCGCGGAGCGTCGTGTAGCGGTACCTCGACTGCAGGTTGAGATAGCGGTTGAGGGCGTTGGCGTCCTTGATCTTTTGCTTCACCTGCACGTCAGCCCCCGCACGCTCAGCGCCACGCGGCAAGCACAGAAAAAAGGGGGAGAGGACCCAAGCATGGCGGGCGCCCCGTGGCCCGCACCATGGTGATGTGTGGGCTCTCCTTGGGCTTATCTTGGTCGCCGGGGGGTCGTGCGGAGGAGCTGCGCTGCTTGGTGGCGCTGCCGGGGCTGCCGGCGGCGTGCTGCCGGCTGGGTGCCGTGCCTGGCCGCCCTGGCAGGCTGTGCGAGGGGCGCAGACCTGCCAGCGCCTTGTCCCACTCCTGCGCGTATGGCAGCATGCGTTGCGAGCTGAGCGTGGTCCCCTCTTGCTCAGCAGGCAGCAGGCCTGATGACAGGGATCAGAAGGAGGGAAGGTGGGAAGGAGGGAAGGTGGGCGCTCCCACCGCGGTGTGATACCCGGACAATGGGGCAGTCGCTGGAAGTAGGCGCGGGTCGGCAAGGGCGACGCTGGCGCGCGATCGACTGGCTGCCCCCGCGGTGCGATCCTTCCGCGTCTTAGTAGTCAGCCCCAGCAGACCCTGCGCCTCGGACCGCCGCCGCAGAGCATGGTGAGCCCCGCCCCCCCCCCCCCCCCTCCTCCTCCCACAGCCTGGCCTCCTTCTCATCCTCATCTAACAGGGAGCACACGGCGGCATGGCCCAGCCCGGCCCAGCGAGAGGGGCGGTCCGCGGCGCACCTGCTGCCCGAGCGCACTGGCACCATGATTGCGCGCCTGCCCGTCAGCCTGCTGTTGGCGATGCGCCTTTGTCAAGTCCGCGGCGGGTACCTTGCTGACGGGAGCCCTGAAGTAGTGGTCGGACGCCTGCGCGGAGGGAGCAGGCGAGGATGAGTTGGTCCTGCGGTGACAGGGAGGATGTGGGTATGGGCTGGGCTGGGCTCGGGGGCGGCCCACCTCCAGGTCCTGCTCCAGCAGGGACATGGCAAATTCGAACGGGTCCTGCTTTGCCGGAGGACCTGCGGTGTGGCAGCAGGCGAGCTTGGGCTGGGCGGGAGCTGCTGGGTGGCGTGTGTAGGGGGAGGGGGGGATTTGCGGGCAAGACGGAGCAGAGAGGTGTTCAAACCTGTGGCGTCGGTAGCGGCAGGGGAGCTCTGCGGGGGCTCGGCGGGCGACCCCCTTTCGCTGCCTGGCTGGCTGCCAAACGCCGCCGCTGTGGGCGGGCGCAGAGGGTGGGTGGGGATGGCATACTTGTCAGCCAGCTCAGCGGCAGCGGGCCATCACCTGCTGGTAGAGGACAGCTGCACCCAGGCGAAGCAGGTCTTGCAGGTGGCGCCCACCATTGTTCTCATCCACCGTGGCCAGCGGTGACCGGCTGTCGGACGTCCAGGGCATGCTCTCTGCATATCATCATCGCAGGCAGCTGGTGAGAGGCCCAGCAATCAAGGGGGGGGGGGGGGGGGGGGGCAATGTGTGCACCGTCGAAGGGCGGCAGGGTTTCACCTTCGCCTGGGTTCGAGCTTTCATGCTGTAGTCGGCTGGGTGGCCTTTCAGGCGGCGGCTCGTATTCCTGGCAGACAGAACCCGAGCAGCTCAGCACCTCATCTCAGATGTTGCTTCAAGTCGCCCGGGAAGGGGAGGGGAGGCGCACCTCGCGCGGGGACGTGAACTCAAACTCTATGGTTCTGGCCGTCACACGCTCCGCTGAGCGCTTGCGCTGGTTGGCGCTGGATGGCGAGCCGATGGAGGGCGCCGAGCGGGCGCGCAGCCGTTTGTCCCGCTGTGCATCCTGTGCGTGGGCGCCAAGTGCGGCTCAGATGGGCAGCGGACAGCTGCGTTCATACTGCAGGACAGCGCCCTCATCGCAGGCGCATGAGCTATCCTGTGAGGAGACATGCTGCCATTCGCATGTGTATGTATAGGCAGGGGGGGGGGGGGGGGGGGGGGGGGGGGGCTCAGCGCGGGGCCAATTGCGCACCGCGAGGTTCTTTCTGTAATGCTCCACCTTAGCCTCCTCATCGGCGTCGTCCCCCTCGCACGTGTCCTCCTCGATGAGATCTTCTGCATCCAGGAGCTCCTCATCCTCATCGAAATCCGCCCGTGCAGGCGTCATGGCGCCGGCGCTAGGTACTGCTTCTCCTCCGCCCTCCGCTGCCCCGCTGCCAATCAACCGCGCCCCCACACCCGCCCCCGCCTCCTGCGCCATCACCGGGCCGCAGCAAGGCAGCGCGTGCAGTTCCGGCCCGCCTGCAAAATATCTCCGCGGCCTTGACAGCAGGGCTGCACTCGTTGCAAGCCTCCCTTGGAAGGCCGCGGGTCAGCTTATATAGCGGGAGGCGGTCGCCGCGGACAGTAGGCGGGTGGTGAGTAGACGCTCGTCGGGCCCGCCCAGCTAGGGTGCGCATGCACACGGCATGTTTCGCGTCGTCGCGCGGAAAAGGCCGCGCAGCACGAATTCGAAGCAGCAGCAGCACGCGCCGCGCGCGGCGCTTCCACCGCTCGCGCTACTCGGGATATATATATAATATATATATGTATATATACCATAATTATGACGGGGGATATATATATCTACCTTATACATATATACACATATGACGCGGAAATGGGACCAATGAAATGGGAACGAAATGGGACAATTTCGTTCGCCGACTTCGGAGCTGTGGTCGAGACAGTTTAAACCCCTGGCGGCGAAATTATCTGTTGGGAAGGGGCGGTACCGCGCCGCGCGCGTTGCGCGCACTCTGCTTACCATGCGGCGTTGCGAATGACTTAACTAATTATTGCAACGCCTCCCGACAGCTGCTGCGACATCTGAACCAGCTGAAGCGTTGCCCTCCAACGGGCAAACAACCGCAGGCGGAGCGGCGGAAGAGGAAGATCAAGCGGCCCTTGGTCACGGTGCAGTGGGCCGCTGGGGTCGTAGGAGCCTCGCCTATCCCACTACAAATAATTAGGGGGTCTGCAAGATTCGGCTCAGTTCCGGCTTTTTATCACTTAGATCTCGACAAGACTACCGTCGCCTCTATCCGCTCTTGCTCCTCACACCTTTGCCCGACCTCATCAATCATGGCACCCAGCCCGAATCGCCCGACCGAGGCCGAGGAGGACGCTCACCTCGGAACCCCATTTGCAACGCGGGTGGCTGAGTTGCGTCGTGCTGTGGGAAGGGACGGACGTACTGCGATTGATTGGTTGCGTCATCTTTTAATCGTGACCGAAGTACACAAGGACATTCTCGTGGACAACAAGGACGACGGCGGTAAAGAGCTGACCATGTTGGCCCGTCGCCTTTCGTGCCAAGAGCAACTCATTGCACCAAGCTCAGCAGCCGGCCAGATTCGCTATTGGTGCGTATTTCGGGCAACGGCTTGCCGCCAGCTCGGTGCGGCGCATCGCAAAAGGATGGCAAGCATTGCCCGCAAGCCTCGTCGGGTAATGCTGCATATTGTGGCAACCATAATAAGGCAAGGTGTACATATTTCGGCGAAGGACGTGGATGGCCGGGACCCTCACCGACCGGTTACGATTTGTTGCGTCTGTGGCAAGACACCGGACGAGCACATGGAGATTGTTTTTTCCGGAGGAGGTGGTGCGTTGCGAATTTTGTGCCACGGGTATTGTCATCCAGTCGTGCACTCGGATGCTCAAAGACTTCATGCTCGCGGACATGCATTACAAGAACGCATGCTCGGCGTGCTACGACACTCCCCTGGAGTGGGGCCGCTTCCTCGGTCGTGAGCTTAACGATGACAACGACGAGCCAGTGCGACCGAAGTAGTCCGTGTAACGAGTACCGGTGCACGTCGAGTATTTCTTCCGCGACCCGCACCATATGCCGCCAGCTCCGGGTAGACCGTCGACGTCTACGAACATTCAACAATTATAGTAGAAGCAGCAGCAGTAAGCACCCTCATCGAGAGAACCGTCTCATGCATGGTGTCAGTGCCGTGCGTGGAGCGGGAGCGAGCAGCATTAGACTGTCGGAAGAAATGGAGCTAGTGCAAGGGATTGCTTCCCGGATGGAGGGTGTCGAGCAGTCTTAGGCGGGCCTCAGCAAGCGTTCCGCGCCCGTCCCGGCACCCCACCCACCAATAAACGCCAATTTCACTGGAGCTCCCTTACCTTACGTCGGCCCCATGCGTTCGGCACTTGGGCGTCAAGGGACGTACGTCACTGACATGAACCAAGGTACACCTGCTTCCCAGCAACCGTTAGGCGACCATAATTCCGCGGGCGAATCGCTCGCGGATCATTTGGAATTTATCGGCGCTAAGGCCAATACCGATCCGGTGGGCCGTCCCATTTCTTCGCAAGGCCATTACTTGCACACTGGTTAATATCCGATAGAAGTCGATAATACGGCTCGAAGCCAGGGTGAAAAGGGCCCGGCCTTCCTAGAGTTGATGGGCTGCAAGCGCGCAAATATCACTTGCCACCGTCACAAGCTCGAGACTTATTGGAGCAACATGCTAGCGTATCACGCTACTCGGCTCATAAGCGTGCGCGATGTGGCGTGGTTCGACCACCATCCGGTAACCCCTAAGACCCGTGCACGGCTAGGTGCGGCCGGGCGGGGCTGAGCGGGGTGCGTGGCCGGTTGTGGCGGGTCTTTGGATCCTGCGACGAACGCGGAGCCCTACGGGGAGGTTTTTTAAATAATACTCGTAGTCCCGGTAGTGTCTGCTGGCGCCGTACGGAGCGTTGTACGACCTCGGCCTTGCGTCGGCGCCTCTCCGAGATCCGCCTACGGGTGGCGATGGGCGTTTGTACTACTCGGACGGGGGGCAGCCTACTCGCGAGGTTTGTTCGACATAAAATCGTGTTATCTTACCTCGGTGCGACCCACGACCGACGACATGCAAAGGGGACGCGGTTGGAGGAGGCGGACGCTACGTTCGGGCCGGATGGCATTTTTTTGCACCATGTAGTCACGCGTCAACTACAGTTGTTCGATGCACATGTGGCGCCACACTTCCACGACGGCTTTCAAGAGGAGCTCAACCCCTTTGCGCGGCGCAACGTCATCGCGTTGTGGATTTAGCCGTGTGGGCCGGGCCTTATTGCCGGTGGTGGCGGCCAAAGCAATGGAGCACGCGGCAGCGGAGGAGGGGGTGGGTCGCCACAACCTCCCCGCAAGCCGTGCTTTCTGTGCGGCTCTGATCAGCACAACGCACGTAAGCATCCCGCCGACGTACCCATCACCCGGCCATGCCTTCATATTGTGGGGCCAAGCACGCCCGGCTACCAAGACAAAGTGCGTCTCGCCCCCCATGCCCGGCTACCCAAGGGCATCACCAATTCGAAGAATGACGGGGCGGGGCGGGCCCTCCGAACCCCTCCATGTCGGCTTTCATATTAGTTATAGCCGACTGCTTCGACGAGGAGAGGCGCTACCGCTTCCTCTTCACCATAGCGGACCTGGTTGTGACCACACTAGCTGCAAGAGGGTGCGATGAGCGGCGGGGCGACTGTCGCCGTCCCGGGCTGACCCCGGGCCTAGCTTACCAGCGGCTGATTGTTGTACAACTAGCGATGGCTCACGCTCGGGTTGTGTAACACTCGCATTGCATCGTACTCTTCCATGTCGCACGAGGACATGATGCAGTGAATTAAAACACGCAAATGTTTGCCGACGGCATTTCAAGACGGGTAATACCGACATCCATCGGCACTATGGTGAACTATGCACAAGTAGGGGGAATGACATGCCGGCAATGCTCATACACGCACACTTACCATCCATAACGTACCATCGCGTGCATCGTCGGAGTGGGCTACATAGTAGTACCAAGTGCAACCGGGGAGTTTGGATTATGTAAACGATATTCATCAGCTCGGGATGCGGGTCAATGTCGAGGCTTTACTAGCATCGAGACACGTCCCCGCGGAGTTGAAAGAGGCGTTGCATTATGGGATCGCACAGCGGTGGACCGGGTGCTTGACCGCCGAAGCTGCGGAAGAAGAAGAATTGCAGATCTTGCCAAGAAAGTGGCAATGCAGTAGGTGCCTTGGACGGTTAGCGCGATCGCGTGCATTAACAAACATGACCCGTACACGGTTTGGAACGTGTTTGATTTCCATCGGTCTGAAGTGAATCCGAACATCGCGTGACATGCGTGCAAGTTAGACCTCCTTTCCGATGTACTCCGGGGAATTCAGCAATTTGATTCGTTTGCGAAGTTTCACCCCACGGACGAATTCTATTCTTGGCCCATTTTCGTCGGCAATATGGGGTTCAAACATCCGGTGACCGGCAAGTATTTCCGATGTTATTGTCTTGCCATGATGGGCGTCGCGGCGTCCCCGGCTTTACAACAGCTGCGGGCGCGAGTGATTCGCAATATTCTGCTCGCGGAGGGTTTGAAATATTGTCGCCCAGCCAGTCCCGAGGCCGACTAGTCAAAGCTGCGCCTGCCGGGGGCGTACCTAGACAATTTCTAGCTTAAACTCTGCCTAATGCTCTTGCGGTGGCAACAAAATTGGATGTTTTACTCCGTGCTTTTGGTTCTTGAGGATTACAGCTTCCCAGTGAAGAACGTGAAAAGCGAGTGGCCGAACACGCAAATGGAATACACCAGCGTGATGATCGATTCCGCGCGGGGCAAGGTGTCCGTCACCGCTTCGCGGTCGGGCAAGTGAGCTCCGGCCGCCTAGCCCGTGTACAATTTGGCCGTAGCGGCGGAAGCGGTACCGCGGGGGCGTTTTGCCTCAGCCATTGGGACGATGCAGTGGTGCTGTACCGGTTTACCTTGACTAGGGCACGCATATTTGATATGGAGTTCTACGCTGCGCGAGACACACTCCTCACCGGCCCGACGTCGAGCCGGATGGAGGAGTGGGACCCGGACAAACTGTGCTACATCGGCCATTGCGGCCATTGCGGAACTTCGTTGGTGGTTGGATTTGCTACACCGGGGGCGTGTGGTGCCGTCTGATCGAGACGTGCAAGCGGAGGACGTGTTGCTCGCGCGGCCGTTTCTTTGGGGCGATGCTGGCCCGAGTACGCTCTGGGACATCAAATCGGTTTTACCTTTGCTATGTACGGGTGATACTGGTCATCGCACCTGGCGGTAACGCGCGGCGCCGATGATGCTGGTGACGCTGCGCATCACAGCGAGCTGCTGGCAGCCCGCGGTGTTATAAATCAGGTTTTCCGCCGCCAGGTTCCAGGTTAAAAGCAGTTTCCGCCCTATTTCACTATACACTACTGGTAATTACCAATATTTTCATATTACTCATCAAAACTATTCTAAACCAAATAAATACAAATAACCGGGATGTCACGTAGTAACGGTATGTAGTACTTTTGGTAGTTACGGTATGTCGTGATGAATCTTTATGGTTATTACAGTATGCCGTGGTTTGCATATTATGCCGCCAGTCATTCTACATTTCTTAATATCGCCGCGATATATATGTTGTATATGCATCATATGTACTGTATGCATCATTGCTCGTACATGTACATGCTATAACATCACATACATAATTACATGAGCTAGCAGCACAAGGCGATTTATATACATATATATATACATATATGTATATAACATCACATATATAACAATCACGTCATTCGCTTGGCCAACCCACCACGTGCTCATGGGAGCACGGCACGGTATCCCTGCTGGATATCACGCGCCGACCGCGACATGCCGGTCCAGCAACCTTCTGGTCTCAAGTGCGTTGAGCACACTCTCTGCCGCCACGCTGACACCGCCTCCCGTGGCTAGCCTTGGCTGCAGCTTTACTGCTCCCAGCGGTGCCTGCCAACGCACCCTCCGCCCTCCCCGGGCCAGCGAGGCGATCCAGGTCCCTGCGCGCGGCGCGCCGCCGGGCGACATGTCGCTCGCCACGGGCGCGGACGATCACATTGTGCGCCTCTTCGATGCGACCACCTATGAGGTCATCCGCACTCTGGAGGGGCACAAGCGCCGTGTTACAGGGCTTCATTGGAGCAACGACGGCAAGTTCATCGCCAGCTGCAGCTCGCCCACCGTCCGCCTGTGGGACGCCGCCACGGGCGAGCAGCTCAAGAGCATCACCGCGCATGACGAGTACGTGAGCATCGTGCGCTGGGACAATCAGAGCAAGCGGCTGGCCACTGGCAGCGTGGACAAAACCGCTAAGTTGTGGGATGCGGCCACAGGAGAGTGTCTGCAGACGCTGGCGGGCCACACTGACGAGGTGACTGGCCTGACATGGAGCCCGGACGGCTCGAGGGTGGCGTCCACCGCGAAGGACGGCAGCATCCGGCTGTGGAACACCGGCGACGGTGAGTGCATCAAGACCCATGCCAGCCCACATGATGGGCGCGTCTTCTGCGTGACCTGGAGCACGGATGGCAAGTTCCTGGCCACCGCAGGCGATTGCTACGTTCGCATCTGGAACAGCGAGACGCTGGAGGAGGCGATGGAGCCGATGTCCGGGCACTGGGGCATCATCAACTGGGTGGACTTCAGCCCCGATGGCTCGCGCATCGCCAGCGGCAGCAAAGACGGCAATGTAAAGCTGTACGACGGCAAGACCGGCAAGGACATACACACCATCGCTTCCGGCCTCGCGGAGGTTTCCAGCGTGGCGTTCAGCCCTGACGGCAACCGCATCGCGGCCTGCGGTCCGGAGTGCGTGTACATCTACGACTGCTCCACCGCCGAAAAACTGGGCACTTTGTCACATCCTCCGAGGCTCAGCGGGATTCTGGGTGTCACGTGGTCGCCTGAATCATTCAAGCTGGCGGCACCACCCACTCCGACTGCGGAGGAGGAGCCGGCTGCAGCTGAGTGACATGTCCCCGATGTAATTTTTGCCCAAACCGTTCAATTTGCTGCCTGACAATGTCCCCTCCCTTTGCATGCATGCATGCATCAGCTAGCTTGCTCGTCTTGCCAGTCCAGTTCCTTCCAGGTGCCAGTACTGCTACACCTATATAAAAGTAACTCAGCTCACATATGAAGCAAATGCAATTTTACTGCTGTGATTTTCCACCAGAGGGTCGGAAATAAGGACGGTGCCAATATCTCCCGTGAAAAGTATGAATGCCACGCCTCAATGCCTCCAAAATAGTCGATTCTTTGTTCCTATTCGTAGTCTATACTTATGTACGCACACTGCTGCGCGCATTGCATGAATATGGCAGCCCAAGCCCATCTATATACAAAGTCTGAATGCAGCATTGACTATGGGTTCTTAATCATTCCGTAGCGGCTGCCCATCGCATCCAGGCACATGACAATTCAGATAAATACATCATATAATGACTGTTACATCATATTTTCATGATGTATGATGCATTTTAGATGTATGTTGCTTTGGAGGAAATATGTCATCGTCATATCAGTACTGTCAACTTTCTTAATGGTTGTAAACCCGGCGCCCGCCACATGCAATGCACGCGATATCGCATTTCGTCTATATTTGTCCACAATAGCTCCTGCGGTTTTTTGTGACATGATTATCCTTCACTTCGGGACGCATGAAGGTCGCGCGCCTCGATCGGCGGCAAGTATGCGGCGCGGTGTCCCTACTCATCCGCCTCCCCCAATTTCGAAGTCAGAAATAAGTGTTGTTCCGAATTGTTTAGTCTCGGTATATTTCATTATGCTGCTGCGTGCAGTCGTTCTGCGGCTCGTTTCCCCAGAAGCAATATAGAGAATGTCAACGCCGACTATATAGAGATGTAGCATATATTGATATTTCAGTTTTTTCTCGAACCTATATTATCTAATAATCTTTATATATTATTAAATAGAGTACTAATAAACACGCATCGCAATGTACCGTAGTAGCAACTACCCGTACAGTTTATAACGCTAATTGATGGGTGTTGGGACAGTACCTCGCACGGTCCTGTGGTGTGATCCTCGGCCCGGTTCAGACCGGTATACAAGCTCCACAATAACGGAAGATGACCTCCAAGTCCGATCGGTGCTTTTTTCGAGCTTAATATCTCAACATGGTTTTGGAGCTAAAGTGGCGAGCCTGGCAAGAGGCAGGCAAGAGGGAGGGGTTCAATTCCCGCTTGTAGCACAACAAAATCAAGATTTCAAGGGTGCTCTACCTTGATTTCTTCCGTTCTATGCGATGTAAGTCCGATTCCTAGCTTATGGTGATGCGATTGTCAATTACCAAGATTCTCCTACATCAAGGCTCAAGTGCGGATGATTCCGGCTCCTATGGCTTAGGTCTTGGATCTTAACCCAGACTTTCCGGTCCTCCTTCTCCTCGGGACTCGGAGGAATGTTGAGACAGTACCTCGTACAATCATGTGGTGTGGTCCTCAGCGCCCGATTCAAACTGGTATACAAGCTCTACAATATCGGATGATGACATCCAAGTCCGATCGGTGCCTTTTCGAGCTTGATATCTCAACAATGGGTTCATCGTGCGGGTCGAAAAAATTATAATGACTTGTTTTTCCAGCGACGAGTCGGACAATCTGAATGGTATTCGTAGTGCCGTATTTCAGGATGAATATAGCACCTTCCTCTCTTCTCGTGAGGATCAAAAACCATTATATACCGCGCAAACCCAAATAAGCGCGGTTACGGTGATAAGTATCAACTACACAGCTGCAACAGTAAGGAGTCTTATTGGTTCACTACATAGATCTCGTCATTGCAAATGACAATAAAATCATACGTCGCTCTGTGTAATATCTATCATATACTACTTATAATATATGTCATTTCTTTCTTAAATGATATAAGTCATCATACCTATTCATACGTTGCGCGTCACGACGAACGACATTTTAATTATTGCACGCCAGCATTCTAGCGAACACCCTACCGCTACCACGACGCACCCGCCCCTTGTTTAAAATAAACGCCGATATAGCGCGCGTACGGTGTCTCATCTACCCGTACATTGGCCACCTCCATCCTACCCCCGAATCGGCCACACGCAGCGCACACGGCGCCAATGAAAAGCTCTACACCATCCCCCGTGGCCCCTTACATGCCAAGGATGGGATATGGGCCGTGTCGGGTTAGATTTGGTGGAGCACGGGTCAATAATCGTGATATTCAGCTCGTGTCTAACCTCCCTCCGAAAACTTTTTCCGTCTTTTTCAAGTGTATCGCAGCTGCCATGCACCCCATCGGCTCCCATCGCAGCTATGGACTGCCCCACGTACCCGTATCGGTACGTATATCGATAGAATATGGATATACAATGTATGTGATGTTGGTGTGATGCGGCGGGTGGCGCGTCGTCCACGCATCTACGGGTGGTGGTTGACCGTGGTCTCATCCTACCCGTTTTTTTTGCTCGGAAGTGGGGAAATCGTTGGGGCATTGAGCACAGACCACCTCAAAGGCACAATCGTGGCTAGACTGCGCCCTTGATGTGAGCAAAGCTGCAGCTTGTCGGGTGGTCAGGCCGGCTGGGTATCAACGGGAGGTCGGGTGGGAGTTGCAAGGCGAGGCGGTGTCGCGACGGCAAGAAATCCGGGCCGTTGGGGCCAATCGGGCCGGCATCGAACAAAAATGATCGCAGCGTAACCTTCAACGCGCGTCAGACCTCCGTGTGGGCATGTGCTAGCGCTCGTATGCTTGGTTGGTGTATGTTTGCCTCAACTTTCCGCGTAGTAGGAGGGGTTGACACAACGTACGTACCGAGCGGATAGGTGTACATTCAAATCCACGTATACATCCGTGTAGTAGTATTAATGTATGTTAAGAAAATTAAAACAATTGCTATGTCGACTTGTGGAACTATCTGTATTGGCACATTTAGTTAATTATACGCCATTTACAACACCGTTCACCCTTTCAATCTTCCCCTTTAAACTTATCCCCTTGTTGCATAGGGGCATTTAATATTGAGTTCGGATTATTAGATAACTAAGCATGAAAATACGCCAAATAATGTGCGAATTTCGTACACTGTGGAGGTCGGGGGGGCGGGGGGGGGGGGGGGGTGTTTCTGAAAACACAAGTGGTTAGATTAGGCGTGTTGGATATGCGGAATCAAGTGGGGCCATCTATGTGCCCCCCCCCCCCCCCAGCCTTGATGAGGTCAAGGTTTGTATCACTAGTATTCCCCTGTAGCTGGAGTTCTAGTCTATTTTGAAAGCATGCAGTGCCCGTCCGGCTCGAGGATTAGGCCGTGAGCATGCCCCCCTATGTTAGTCGAACGGGCGCTGCTCGTCCGTAGCTGTACCATGCATTACGCCGTTTTCAAGCACTATGGATTATTACGACGTATCAGCGCAAAAACGGATTACCTCGGGTACATAATACATGGGGTATATATGATGTCTAGGCGTCTTATGCGTAACCCCCCCCCCCCCCCCCCCCTACCTTCGTCGGACCCCCGCCTCCGGCGAGGGGATCCGCGCCGGTAGGCGGAGATTCCTTCGTAATCTGCAACCCGGCACCCGAGGACTTACTTGCCTCTATTTTGGGCGAGGTCCCTCCCTCTTACACGGTGCCCGAGCTTTTATCAATTTTCCAATTATTTATGGCGCCGGGCCATCCCTCACACTGCCTTTTTTGTTGCACATGTATCGCACTCCCGACATGATTTGCTCCGCGGGATGGGACTTGCCCCAATCGTATGACTCGAATGAGGCAACGCCCAAACGGATAGGGCAGACCTTTTGTGGCCAGTGCCGAATATTTGATGGCAGTGTTTCAAACGGTGATCCACAAAAAAATGTAGGAAGTTCCGTCACTGGCATGTCATCAATTAGTCTTTGCAAAATGCTTCGGCAATTTGCTTGTTGACTAAAATGGAGCGTCGCATACGCAGGGCTTTCCGAAAATGGATCGCTGCTAAAACGGCCGTGAGTCGTAGACGCTGCAAATGTTGCCAGACCTGTCCCGGGGTCGGGAAAAATAAAAAAACAGTAGGTGCGGATTTGTTACTACTGACCTGCTTTCTGCAAGTCACACCAGTGCGACGCGCGCCCCGCCCCGCCTACACTGATTATTGTCGACGGGGCGCGTAGTGCGCTCCCGATTTTTGGGGCGACGAAGGGCGATAGAAGCAGGGATGAGAGCTAGCTGCTGTGCAATTGTTGTTAGCAGGCGCGTGATTCAAACGCAAGCGCAGTGCTGATCTACTGCAAAATGCCAAACAAGATCGGTAGCGCCTAGAGTCCCTTGCGTGCGGGGCGAAGTGTTGCAGCCTCCGTCCCGATTTACGCTTGCCCGGCCGCTACCTGGCCGACTAAGGGAGAGGCTCGGTGCAGCGCGCAGGCGGCACCTCCTCCCCCGCCTCCTGGAAATGGCAACCGCCTCTGCCCTCACGGGCGCATTCCACGCCGCATGCTTCCTGTACTTCCTCACACACATACCCGTCACCATGATCGTGGACTCCCAGATTGGTAGGTTTCCGCACGTCAGTTTTGCCCCGGCAGCTCGCCTGGCTGGGTATATATCTGCCGTGACAGCCTCAGCCGGCTCTACCCCTCTGCCCTTTCTGCGCGGGCGGAGGCCTGCAAGCCTCTGGACGTCTGAGGATACGCCCCTCCCCTCTCTCCCCAACCCCGCCGCAGTGCTGCCGCGAGCCTGGTACCCAGCCTGGGCGACGCAGCTAATGGACGGGTTTCTGGCAGACTATGGCGACCCGCTGGTGAGCGCTCTCCCCGCTCCACACATCATGCAACCGAATGGACAGCGCTAGGGACGGTAAGGGGCCTGAATAGCACGGGCCGCAGGTGGGCGGCAAGCCGGTGTGGTTTGTGGCGCTGGTGACGGTGGAGGTGGCGCTGGAGCTTCCCTTTTGCGCCGTGGCAGTCTACGCCTACGCCCGCCGGCGGTGGGGCACCCCTGCCCCTTGCTTCTTCCCCGGAACCCGCGCCCCCCTGCTCGGCCCTGTGTGCCATCTGAGGCTGACCCGTTTCTTTCTCCCTCCCTGGCGCGCATCATGCGATTACCAGCAACTGGATCCGGTTGCCCGCCATTGTGTACGCCTCGCATGTGGCCACCAACATGGTGGCCATCCTGGCTGAGCTGGGCGCGCATGCAGCGGCTGCGGCCACGCCAGCGGAGGCTCGGCGGGCCTATGCGCTTCTGGCCTTCTACGCGCCGTACGCTGCCTTTCCGTTCGCCATTCTTGCCTTCATGTGCGCCAATCCGCTGCCGTTTGGGCCCGCCCTCCCCATGGCGGGCGCCAAGGGCGCCAAAAACCAGTAGCGCCGCTCCGCAGGCCCCTCCGCTGACGCCCAGAATTTTAATTTACATCCGGTGACACCGCAGTCTGCTGCCTGCCACTCGCCCCCGTTCATGCCTGCGGCGTCTCTGCACTGGCAGCAGCGGCACTGCCCTCCGCCGCGTTGCCCTCTGCCGCTGTGTCGTTGCCCTCTGTGCCATCCTCCGCAACCTCTGAATCTACTGCCTGCTCCTGCTCTTCGCTGTACGCCTTCTCAGCCTGCAAAACAGAAGGGCCCGGGGCTGAGACTTTGAGAAGATGCAGGTATTTCTAGGGGTCTCTGGTCGAGTGGAGAGAGGCTGGGGGGCGCACCTCCAGCATGGGGCCATAGTACTCGGTGTTGGCGGACATGCAGACCTGCAGCGCCACGGTCTGAACCAGGACAGGGAGGGGGCGATTCAGTGTTTGCAATCAGCCGTGCAGGTTATGACAATAAGGGAAGGAAGGAGGGGGGGGGGGGGGGCATGGCTGGGTGCCACCTGGTCCCGGCACAACTCCGTGAAGTCGCGCTCCGCCTCCCGCTCCTCGTCCACGCATTTGCTCCAGGCCTGCGCTAGCCAGGCCACCTGCTGAGCCGCTGCTCCCCCCCTTCCTGCCAGCTGAATACAGTGACTTCACGGGGTGGTGGGGGCGCACCACAAACTCCTTCTTGCAAGGGCCGCCCTTCATGAAAATGCAGAACCCGCACGTCTCATCCTCCTCGCCATCCTCGTCATCCTCAGGCTCTTGTGTCTGCCCAGCCCCTGCAACGCTTGCTCCTGCCGCATCCCCTGTGTTCCGCAACGGCGAGTCTGCGTATCAACCCCCTCCAGTATCACGCCTTACACCCCCAATAGACCCCGTCCCTCTCCCTGGACTCCAGCACAGTGTGGGGCTGACCTGCCAGCTCCGCAACTTGCGCTGCGATCGTGGCCGCCCCAGCACTGGCCTCGTCCTCGCCCGTGCTTGACGTGGTCCAAGCTGGGGCGGGCGGGGTGTCGGCGGCGGCGCTACTTATGGCGACGCCCGCGAGCGCCGCCACGGACGCAACCGCTGCTGCGGCACGGCTGGACAGGGAGGTCATAGCGGTGCCGGCGCGGGGAGCAGATAGGGCGGATCGTTGTTTCGCGGTCTTGCGAGGATTGAAATCGGTATCGAATGGTGGACGACCAATAGTAGCTGCTGGCCCGCCAAACAACATACTGATGTCGATCTCGCCACGTTGATCGATCTCACTACGCCGCCAACGTGCTGCGCGCCGTGCGGGGCTCCAAGGCGGCCGGCGCGGCGGTCGGCGAGCGTCGCCGGCCAGCACACCTACCAGCACCGCACCCGACAAAGCTTGTCATTTCTGGCGGCGCGGCCGAGGATATTTTAAAAAATACGTGACCGCAGAACGTTTTATTTTAAAATATTGTGTAGTTTGTGCCTAAATCCCCGGGGAAATTACTTCTGAAGGGGGGGGGGGGGGGGGGCTTTGTGCGGTGTACATCAGGGTGTAGTGTAGGATGACAGAGAGTAGTGACTACAGGCACCAGGTACTGTACGGGGTAGCCGATACTTCTACTACTCTCTATAATATATGTACGGTACCTGTACGGTACTTCTGCTTATTATAGCGACTATCTTTCGTCCATCGTGGGCATACTCGCGTTTACAGGGCAGGGTTTTTGCAGGATAGAAACACGCGGATGTATTTTGCCCTACGGGCCAAAATTATGGCCCGTTGCCTAGTTTCCCGGTGAATATCCTCGAACCAGCTCTTCACCGCATAAACTAGATTTTTGAGTTATCGCGCGCGCAAACCTCGAGCAAAACTGAGCTTTGACCTGTCATGTGCGCTACCACACATTACGAGGACTACATTTATCCCATGCTGGAACCACTCTATAAGGCCATCACCCCTTAATTTGTTGTTTTAGCTGTTTTTTTCTCCCTCGGAAGGGGGGGGGGGGGGGGGGGGGGGGGGGGTTTAAAACCGGGTATCGGCAAAAGAAGATGTTGAATCCCAAACAGTACTTAATACTGTATCGGAGAAGCCGTAGCGACGCGTACGGCCGTGCCTGGCCCCATGTTTGCGTGCGCGCTATCCTTGCAAGGCGCCAGGTCGGTTTTAGTAGAGGCTCCATTCGACACACTTGCCGCAGAATCATGGCCGCGGGCCCCGCCATTTGGCATCACAACACCCACTCTCACAGCAACCACCCCCACCATGCCCTTGAAACCAATTGGTGGCGTTCTGGTAGCATGCGCGAATGTCGCCATTGACAACGTGCGCCAGTTCAAGACGTCGTGGAGGAAGGCGACGGAGATCGGCCCGACGGTGACATGCTCGGAGGTTATAATGTTGAGAGTAGTCCTACGTTATCTTGCCCCCGCCTTCCTACCGCTTCACAATGCTGGTGTTGTCGCCATGAGCGTCCCAAAGAACACCGCCAACACCGCGTAAGATTGCATTGCGGTTATCGACGATACCCTCTCCGACACGCTGGAAACTACAGGTGGCTTTCCTCAACTTTCTGATTCCCCTTTCGGTAGAGTCGCGCCCATCGCCGGTGAGCCCTATGTTGCGTCTGATGACGGTAGCCACATCTGGCAGCCGCCACCTACCCACGCGGGCACCGCGAACTCGCGATTACACACGGAGATATCGCGGAACCTCGTATCGGGAGCTACCGTGTGTACTATGTGGGCTACTAATTAAATCATTGACGGCAGATAGAAGGGCTCATCATAGTACTGCCCCTACAGCGGTCTCCAAACCACGGGTATTGCGATGGATACTATGATGATATTGCGCCGTCAGGCCGCATGCGCACTCGCCGACAAAAGGTTTACATACTGCTCGCATGCCATACTGCACGGCCCCGCGGCCCTCCGCGCTACTAATAATTGTGGGAAAGGGCGCGAAAGCTACCGTAGCATTTAGTATATAATTATATATTTGTGTGTGTCCCCGCACCGACTCCACCCGCGACACGCACGGCGGAATGTCGCAGCAGCTGTGCTGAGGTGGACAGCATCGGGAGAAGTATGACGGGCTTGGATCCGTAGCGCAGCTTTTTGTTCTAGTCGGACGAGCAGACGGGGCAGGAGGGACAAAGCAGCTCTCGCTTGCCGACACTGCGCTGCCCGGCACATTTGGTTGCGCTGGCGGTGCTGCAAGACAGCTCTCAACGCGATCCGCCGGCGCAGTCGACGATTGCACAGGCGCGGCGGGCTCAGGTCCATCTGCTTGACCGCCGCTCAGCACCAGAGCACGCATGCTGGCACGCTGACCAAGGCGTGACTACTGCCGTGGTGACAGCCAAATAAGCACAATGGTGGTTCGACAAAATCCCGGGGACTTGCTGTTGAGTCCAGCCCTGGAGGCGGGCTCTCTCGGGCCGGTAGGCGGAACCCCGATACGGTATGTTGAGCGCAGCCCCGGAGGCTGGCTCTCTCGGGCCAGTAGGCGGAACCGTGATACGGTGTCGGGACGGTTGTGTATTGGCCCCGGAGGCTCCGCGTGCATTCCCCGCACCTTGTAGACTTGTTTTCGGCGCCCTTATTTTTGTGGCAGCCGTCTCGGCCGTTTTTCGAACGACTCCTGACGTGCGCCGAACGAACGGACTTCTCCCTGCGATACCCCGCACGCGCTTACGTGACGTGTGAGGGCCCAAAACCTAAACGGCTCAACCGCGGAGGTCATGATGGTGAGTGGAAGTGCTCGGAGCATCTTACAGTGGGAGCAACGAGCCGGGATCGAGCTGCGGGGACTGAGGGCAAGAAGAGAGTGAAAGCAGAGCGCCCGACGGGCCGGGAGACAAGCACGCGCGCGTAATAAAGGCGCGCATGACAAGTGCCCGGCAGGTGTTAGCTAGGGTATCGGCTGGAGCTAGGGTATCGGGCAGATATTCCAACAAGATGTTCTCGCCGTTCTCGCTGTCGCCAGCGCGGCAGTCTCACCCCTCACACACGCAGTAGGCAAGACTGTCGTGAAAACACAGAGACGACATAGGGAGAAAGAAACAATGGTTACATTGTTGTCACCACCCGCCGCTATTTATATGTATGGCTAGCTCGCAGCTAGCCACCACGAAGCGGCACGCGAACTGCTACGCGCGTCACCGTGGAGAGTTGTGCCTCTTGAAGTGTCGAACAGGAGGTCGTCGCTTAGAGACCTCCGCACAAGTAGTTGACACATCAGTTTATACAAAGGTATACAACTGATGATGTTATAGAGGCATACACATAATACATATATGCTTGCTACGGGTACGCACATGCGTATTATCCCGTAACTACTACTGTACAGTGTACCGGTATACCAGTAGGACTCATCTCATGATTCATCATCCAATATAGTACTCGTATTGTGGCGCATGACACACGCGCACACACATACGATACATGAGGTACTCGTACTATATGATTCTACGATCATATAGTACCCGTACAGAGAGTAGGCCATTATTGTCACACTAGAGTGTGAAATGGAGCAGCATGCAATGAGATATTCTGCCCAGGGTCAAGCAGCCTGCTCGAGTCTTGCGTCCCATGCCAGTGCAATTGCTGAGTGCGCGGCCCAATACATGTTACGAAGGGGATGTGAGGAGGCCCGGCAGCTCGACTGACTGCCCGTGGACTGTCGAAAGACCACAACGAACAACGCTAGGACGCGCGTAGCGAAGCCAACAGCCACAGTGGCATGCTTGAGCGGAGAAGCAGCCTTGCCACAATGATCGGAACTTGATTTGCGAGGGTAGCTCGACCTACCGCACAGTGTACGAAATGAACTCGACGGGGGAAACTACACCGAGGCCCATGGTGGCAGCTGTCTGGAGCATAATTAGGGGAAGTCGAGTCCAGGGCCCGAAGGAATTGGGAGGCGCCGGGATTTGTGGACGGGGGGGGGGTGAAAGCTTATGATTTAATAGCTATCCAAAATGCTGCCACTTGTATATATGGACATCGGTTGTAAGACATGCTCGGCTTCCGTAATAAGGTGTTGTGCAGCACGTCAGCACGGTGGCTTATCATTGCGTAGTTACGTAAAACATGGAAGAGCATTGCAGCATCAGTCGCGCGCTACTGGCTACTGTAGTCCCCTACAATAATTCAGTACACACGCGTATCAGAACACCGGTGCCATTATCATTAACACATTCGTTATCACATAATTATGTAACAACCGGTCGTGTATAACAACCGGCGCGTCTTGCCAACTTTGAGGCGCGGAACTTTATTTGTTTTTACATCGCGCGATGACTATGAGTACCGCGCGCCTACAACAATTACCGATAACATCATTATATATTACAAAGTATTGCCATTTCGCCGCTATGAGAAACGGGGGCGAGGCCCATATCCATGTATAAGGATCATCGATTCGCATATATATATATATACTTGTATATAAACTATGAGTTCGTATATAGATGTACGGACTATGTGAGGACATAAGGACTGATATAGGAATTACAAGGATAGCATAATATAGGAGGACTGATGTAGGTATAAGAATATAAAAGAAATATCGTATGCGTATGTCGTATACATGTTTCGTACTGTATCGCTGTATAACCCAAAAAGCTCGCGATTGGTCGAGTCGAGATGGTAAATCCTAATAACGGTACCGGGTAGGTTCACAAGTATCTGGAGGGACTGAGCGACATGGTGATAGGCGTGTCTCAGCCTTAACCACGACGTGTCGTGGCCAGGCGATATTACCGTGGGCATTATAATTGTTATATATTTTATATTAGGCAGGTCCGATTTAATGTTATGTTTTAGTATTATACTTTCCGGAGAAACGGAGGCGGGGGGGGGGGGGGGGGGGGGGGTTCACTTTGTAAGTGGCCTCAACTTTATGTTCACATGCTTAAGCAGTACTTGGCGGCTGGGAGCGGTGCATGAGCGGCTGGGGCTCAGCCCCGCACAGACGCTGTGAGTATACTGTGTTATTGGTTACGTGGATAGCGTCTAGAGAACGCACGGAAAATCTTTAATATCCAGGCCATGCATACAGCAGATTAGCATCATCATAGCAATGCATGGAGGGGTGGATAGGCCACCGAATGGTTGGTTTGTCATGATGCTGACTGTAACATGGTGATGGTTCCAAAAAGTGCCCCACCCCCTTTCCATTTTATGCATGAATATGGCAAGCAAGGTACACCCTTCTGCACACAACCATGCATTGAAACCAAAAAAAAAGTCATGCCAGTGGTAGTTATTATGCAATTTTGGTATGTTCTACTAAGTACTGTGAGATCAACATAAATTAAGTAGAGGGGGTGCGTGGAAACAGAGGGGGGGGGAGGGGGGGGGGGGGTTATAAAACATAAAATCAAATCCGACCTGTTTTACTGTATCACTATTACATACTTGGCGGCCCGGGCGGTCGGCGGGCTGGGATGCTGCCCGAGCCGGGGCTTGTCGCGCTCGGCCTTGGCGGGCCTGGCTGTCGGCGGACTGGGATGCTGCGCGAGCCGGGCCCTTTCGAGTACATCGTCCCATAGTCGTTATTTACTACGGGAGAATTACCTGTACTTTGCATGGTGCCATCAAGTGATTATGAACAAGAGGTTCCATCCCACGGACGCAGACGCAGCACAGATTTCGTGCATTAATCGCTACATCAGCGGATACATATCGACAGAAATCCACGTCGGGCGCAGGCATGCAGATGCAGCTCAAATTTCGTACATATATCGTAACAATACCGGATATATATATATCGACGGAAATCCAAGCGGATCGACCGGGTGCATTTCAGGTTTGAACGATGTCATATTCAGCACTTAACCTGTAGTTGATCGCACCGGGGACCAATTTCGGCCACTCAACAGAAAGGGATAGTAATAAGGAAGTTACGATTAAATGTAGGGGTTTTTTTGCAAATTGGGGTACTTTTGGGGTGGCAATTTGCAAATTGGGGTACTTTTCCATAAATGCATTTATGACCGGAATTCTGGGCAAATTGACCATGCGAATTTAACTGCCTCTAACTAAAACTGAAAGTGAGGGTGAACTTACATTACATTGCACAGTCCGATTTTGCGGCCCGAGCCCGGCGCACGCGATCGCGTTGCTGATGGACGCCGGCCCGGCGCCGATCTGCCGCGCGGTTTATTTACTCGCAACATCGCCATTGACACCTCGATCGGAAGCACCAAGCAGCGCCGCGATTACGCCGGGCCGTCTACGCCAGGGAGGAAGGGGGGGAACGGGCAGTTGCGGGAGTAGGGACCTTGGCCAGGTAGTAGTCACGTAGTGTGATAGATGTAAGATATGAATTTCAATTGCGAATTTGAATAATTTGCGGCTGTTTATCACATGGTACATATGTGCAGAATGTGACCCAGATTTTGGGATATGGTTGGACATTCTCGTGTTTAGTGACCAAATGCAGATATTTCGCGCGAGGACGGAAAATCCCGGTCATAAATGCATTTATCGAAAAGTACCCCAATTTTGCAAATTGCCACCCCAAAAGTACCCCAATTTGCAAAAAATCCTGAAATGTAATGTGTTAGGTACCATATTTCCGGAGAAACTGAAGGGGGGGGGGGGGGGGAGTATCTTTAATCTGGAGTCGACACTTTCATTTCAGTGCTTAAGCAGTGTTGGGCGGCTGGTGGCATGATGTCAGGAGGTAGCTTTTGATAGCCGCGCACTATCAAAAGCGCGGAGGATCCGGGGATGACACACTGCGAGAGTGTATCGTATATATATCGTGAGAATATCTCCTCACATTCCATCCCCCTGAAAAGTACGTAGGTGAAGCGGTTGGCACTGTTAGTTGGCCACGGTATGATATGACATTGTTAGTTGGTCACATAATGGTTTTCGTGATATGACACTGTTAGTTGGTCATATCATTGATATCGTATGTAATGCCTGACATCCGCGAACCGACCCACACCGGGATTCGATCCGTGGACTCCGCGCTTTAATGTCAAGAGGTAGCTTTGGATTGCCGCGCACTATCAAAAGCGCGTAGGATCCGAGGATGACACACTGCGAGAGAGTATCGTATATATATCGTGAAAATATCTCCTCACACCTGAGCTAGGTCTCTCACCGCCGCACCGCGTGCGCTGGCAACGGTATCAATATCATCCAGGCAAACGATATCGTACTAAAAAGCGGCGACATACAGCAACATGTCAGCAGCAGCATAGCACTACATGGAGGGGTGGATAGGGCCACCATATGGTTGGGTTGCCTTGATTGATGCTGATTGTAATTTGCTGATGGTTCCAAAAAGTGCCCCACCCCCTCTCCGTTTTATGCATATATACATATGGCAGGGAACACCCACCTGCACACTACCATGCATTGAAAGAGTTCAGAAAAGTCATGTAAGAGGGAGTTTTTATGTAGCTGAGGGCATGTTATACTAAGTACTGTCAGACCTGATAAAATATAGTTAAGGGGGGGGGGCGGTCTAAAACATAACATCTAATTGTAACTGCCTAAGGGGAAATCAATATTAATGTCGCGCGGACGAAATTTCTTCGCTTTTTATTTCGACACATCGAGAAACTCTGCTCAGCCTGCTTACGGGCTTTCAGGATTTGGGGTTTTTAACCCTAATAAACCCGCTTGCAGTGCACGAAAACTCTGCACGTCAAACAACGAATGCGGAAATTTTGCCCTTACTATACATCCCATCAAGCACTAGCAGCTACAATTCACTCAAAGTCACAGTGATGACTGCATGCGCTAATAGGTAGCAGCACAAGTAGCAAGACACGCTAGGTCTCGCCAGCAAGTAACGGCATGAACACCAGCACAGACTACTAATGACAACCTAACGCCATTTTTACAATTCAGCAGTATATATATATCAGTGCAGGATCTATAGCAATATATATAGCAGTATATAACAATATATATATAGCAATATATATGTATACATATATATATATTGCAGTATGTATTGCAGTGTGTATATCTATACACTGCAATGTGACGTACGCGGTGAATGTTGACTGAATTATGGCGATTGACAATGTGATTAAGAGTGTATCACCAATCAGTGTTTGGTATGGCCTGTATAAGATACTAACTGGGCTTTGCCAGAAGTTTCCACTCTTTCCAGGCACCCGCCATACACATGACCGGCACTATTCAAGCGCACACAGACGCAGACAAAGAAACCCCAGACAAGTCAGGCGGCAAAGACACTCAGCAAACAAAACACCACTCCCTACACTATCGGCAGGGGTTAGGGTATGTGCAGCACAGGAGCTGGCAGATAATGGTTCTTACTATAGTTATGAATGAGATGCATCCGGAGTGCGATTTCAAATTGGACAAGAAATTTACGCTGGGCTGGTGTTGGGCCAGAGTATTGTGCCATATCTCTTATATCTCCATCATCCTGGTGTGCACATTGATTGCTGTACACTCATCGTGCACAAGTGCACAAGATTGCTGTAATCTTGTCTCGAGATAACCACATAGTCCCCTCCCTGGTTAAATCATGCCTGATAAAAAGCCCCCCCCCCCCTCTTCCGCCCGGCGCACCCTCCTCCTCCTGCTTCCCACGGGTTTCAGAATAAACAATGGTTTTCAATCACCGTCGAGATCCTTGATGCCCATTACACACAATGCACTCACACCATAACTCCCCATGCCGCCGTTGCACTCATTATTTCTGTAGCTGCTGGGCGCCGCTCAACGCCTCTTCTGTGCCCTGTCCAGATTCGTCGAGCACTGGTACGCCCAGTAGGAGGCAACCCCAGCCAGAGCCAAGCCAGGTCCCGGCAAAATCAGCGGCCCGCCGATTGCCAGGGTGAGCGCAACGCCAGCAACCGCCCCACCAGCAGCAGTCGCGGTGTGCTTGTGCGAGATGCCATCCAGCACGCCGAACCTCGTGGCGGTCAAAAGTGCAGACAATGTGTAGACAGCGACACAGGCCAATAAGGGCACGGCCGCCAGTCCCAGGGACGTTATGCCGACAAAGCTGGATAGCACTTCCACCCCCTGCACGATGCGCAATCATGTGAGGGGTGTTCATAGGAGTAGTAGGAGGCGGGCAGGAAAAAAAGATTGCAGGTATCACAAAGTGCTTGCTTAGCAATCAGTCGGGCAGGATGAGGAGACATTCAGGGGTCAGAAAATGCAGTGCACAACGGCACAGTGGCGGACCTTCATCAAGCCAAACGAGCCAAGAACAGCAGCTGCATTGGAGGTTGCTGGCTGCATGGCTGGGAAGGCCTGGCCCGTTGCCATCAGCACGGCGCCGATTGGGATGACGCCCCCGGTGAACTTTGCATTGTACCATGGCAGCAGCAGCGGCAGCCAGAGCAGGAGCGCCACGGCAATTTTGGTGCACAGCCAGGGCGCATTTTTGTCGGCCCATCGCTTCATTTTAGACCGCCCTGGGTCAGGGATGTTGAGAGAGTTTGCCAAATCTATCTTCGGAAACGCGACAGCAGCGACACCGAGCTGCACATGGGATTCAGACAACACGCTTAGTTACTGAGATACACGGACGCCATATTGATGTGAGACAAAATAGGAAAGGGGAGGGGCAGCAAGGGCAAGAAATCATCAACTTCTGCTTTGAACACTGATAGGGAGGGCAGCAACCTGCTGCCGACCCGTCCAGCACCCATCGTCCTCGCCATCTTCGTCGTCGCTCTGTGAGGAGGCCGGAGAACATACATATGAATCCAGGGCTCGGTTATTTTCGAGTGTTGGCGTGTACGCCGCGATTGTGTGAAAATTTTGGGCGTACCTCGCCGCGCCCGCCTCCACCCCCGCGTCCACCGTTGCTCCCGCCGCGGCCATCGTTACCGCCACCGGTCTCGCATCGCAGACTATATCGCGTTGCAGTGTGTCGAGAACCGCCAGGCTGTGACACCAGCCATGGCGCTGGGTTGGACCAGAGCTTCATCGGGGGAGGTGGCAGGCCCGCTGGACGCTGGCGTGCGAGTGGGACCCTGATAGGAACTGCCCCCAAGTTCGCCATAGCAAAGTCGCGGGGGTGCTGGGGGTGTAGTCCTTTAAGTTGATTCAGTACAAGGAGCAGGTGTCGTCGGGAATGGCAACGGATCAGGAGAGCCTGAACACCTTCTGCCGTGCAGGAGTCCTCAGTGGGCGTCGGAGCAACGAGGCATGACCGCTGAGCAAGATATGAATATCCTGATGCTTGCGCTATACCGTATTGCAATGATACAGTATGAGGATTCTGGCCAGCAAGACGTGCATTTTGCGTTCAAAGCTCGACATCGAACTCACTGCTGCTGCGCGACGTCTCGGTCGCATGCTGACGACAGCATTAGTCAAGTATTATTATCCCCACGTGCGCATCAGTGCGTAATATAGCGAGTAATCCTTAGTCGCTAATGATTGCTGCGCCTGCGCGCTGCATGTATCTCATACTGAAGAATGAGAAATATTCGTAATATGTCGGCCTCAGCAGCGTGGGCAGTGGGCGCGAAATTGCTTTTGCCGCGGGCGGAATAACTAGCTACCCGCCTGCTCAGCACCGCGGCACCAGTACCCGGTCGTCGTTTAAACTCGACACCCACGGCAAGTAGGCCCGCGCTACCCGGACGATGAGGTCGGCTGGCGCCAGTATCGTTCGAACCCGTCGCTGTGTCGGCGTTGAGACGCGACCTGTGTCGGGGGAGCGCCTGCTTCGCTGCTCGATATGTTGACAGTGGGGCTTCTGTCCCTGGGGGCGGTCGGCGGCTTCATCTTCCGCACTCGCCGCCACCGTCGGCAGCGCGGGATCGGCGGCCTCTTCTCACGCAAGAAACCCGGCGTCGCTGCCACCGCCGCGTCCAAGGTCAAGGGGATACTGGGGGGCAATGCCGACGGCGAGGGAGGCGCTGGCGGCAGCCACAACGAGGTGGTCAAGACGCCGCGGCAGGCGGTCGCGCAGACGCTTCGTCGCGCGTTCGCGTCCAGCGTGCTGCTGTTCCGAGTGCAGACGATGGCCGCATTCAAGCGCACCGCCAAGCACTATGCGCCCGTGCCGCTCACCTACGCGGCGGCGATGGCTACCTCTGGCATCTTTGTGTTTGGGACCACCTTCTTCATCAATGTCGTCCTCTTCAGTGGCTTCAACGTCGTGTCTCGGCACGCGCGCACGTGGAAGCAGAGCGCCAAGGAGGCCAAAGCCGGTGACACCCCCCCCCCCCCCCCCCCCCCCCCCAACACCCCGCGCCTTCACTCTCTTTGCGTTTTCCTGTGGGAGCAGATTAATCGACCAGCTGGGCTGCTTTAGTGCCTCACTGCCAGCTGTGTGACGCAGCTGCCAAGAAGGACAACGGCCGCGAACTAGAGGTGCACGGCGCCAACATCACCACCGCCAGCTGCGCTTTGGGTGGCTACATTTTCTGCCTGATCGCCTGGGAGAAAAGCGCGCTCCGTGGCAGCCTGACCGTGTTCGGGAAGGACCCCCACCTGGACCGCTGCGCGGGCGCCGAGCGCTACCTCGTCGAGAAATTGGCACTGCTGGCCACTGCTGGGTACAAGGCCACTGCCAAACTGGGCCAGCTGCAGCGCGCCGGGAAGGGGAATGTCGCCGCGGATGCCGCGGTCCCGTTGTCGAGCTACGCCTCACAAATTGCCAACGTGGGGAACTTTTTCGGCATCAACGACAGCTTCGCGGAATTCACAGAGCGCTACGTGGAGACCAACAGGGAGCTCAACGGCATGGCGTCCAAGCTGAAGTACCCGGGGCAGATGTCCCGGCTGGAGCCTTCCATGGACAAGGCCTCCATGGTGCTGCTGGCCCCGCTGCGCGGAAAGCAGGCGGCGTGCGATGTGGCCAGCAAACTGAATGAGCTACGCCGGGAGCTGGGCGTGCAGCTGCACATCACCACCGCCGTGCTGCTGCCGATGACGTTTGGGGCGGGCTGGCTGCTGGGGATGGAGCTGGCTCGAGTACCCTGGCTGAAGAAAAAGGCCAACCAGCTCCACTTGGCGTGACACTGCTCAACCGACCGCAGGAATACTGCTAAGGAATCCCTCATGCCTGCGTGTCTACAGCACAGAGCGGGCCAACACAGCGAAGCTAATCAGGTGTTGATGATCACACAATGGCCATACAAGTACCTTTACATACATATCCCCCCTCCCACAGTGGTCAAATTGCCTACTCTGTGGGAATCCCCACCATTTAAGTACTCAATTCTCTGGTTGTGTATTTTACCAGCGCTGTCATGGCATTGCCGCGAGATTCTCCCTGGAAAACCTGCCCGTGGTATGCATCCACCCGTGGTCCATAGGGGCTTCCAGGGCGCACACCAGCCACGCCAAAGCATTCGCCGCACATACTCAGCATGGCATGGTGGCGTGGCGTATGGTATGCGCTACTGCACCTCATTGCACGGGGCGGAGACTGCGGGTCTGGCATCTGGCTTCACACACCAGGGCTCGCATGCCAATTATCACTCTATGTGCGGGGGGCTAACTGGGCTGGCGGGGGGCGGATGGCTAGGGGGGGGGGGGGGGGGGGGGGACGAGAGCGGAGGCCGCATGGCACACTTGAGCAAAACAAAAAACAGTGGGAAGAGCACTATGGTGCTCAGCCCCGCAACTCCACACAGACAAGCCACACAGCTTTACTTGCCACCGGTGATGGCGGCCACCTCGGCGGCGAGGTCGGTCGTCTTTTTCTCGACGCCCTCACCCAGGTTGAAGCGCTCAAAGCGGCGGACCTGGATGTTCTCGCCGATGCTGGCGATTGCCTCCTTAATGACCTCGCCCACCGTCTTGCTAGTGTCCTTGACAAACTCCTGCTCGTACAGCGCAGCCTCCTTGGCAATCTTGGCAATCCTGCCATCCACGATCTTGCCACGGATGTTCTCAGGCTTGGCCAGCACGTCCTCCTTCTCCATCTCAATGGCGCGCTCTCGCTCCAGGAATGCGGGGTCCACGTCCTCCGTGCGCACCACAGTGACGTCAGGGCACGCCGCAATCTGCATCGCCATGTCCGCGGCCAGCTCTTTGAACTTGTCGCCGCGCGCCACAAAGTCGGTCTCGCAGTTGAGCTCCATCAGCACGCCCAGGCGGCTGCCAGCGTGGACGTAGCTGATGATGACGCCCTCCGCGGCAATGCGACCCGCCTTCTTGTCTGCCTTGGCAATGCCCTTCTTGCGGAGGTACTCCTGCGCTGTGTCCACATCACCGCCGCACTCGGCCAGCGCCTTCTTGCAGTCCATCATGCCGGCGCCGCTCTGGTCGCGCAGCTGCTTCACCAGCTTGGCAGACACCTGCACTGCCGGCGCTGCGGGAGCCACCTCCTCTTCCTTCTTGGGCTCCTCCTCCTTCTTAGGCTCTTCCGCCTTGGGCTCCACCTGAGCCGCATCCCAGCGACCGCGCCGTCAGCTGTTGCTCTCTTCCCCCAGATAGGCACACACAGGCCGGAGTGCGGCGGCACCTCCCATTCCCAACGCCGTCTCCCGCCAAGGGCCTAACTTTCCTCTACTCAGGGCATTAAGGGCTGGAGCAGCTCGCCCGCACCTTGCCCATGGAGGCCACCTCCTCCGCAAAGTTGTCCACCTTCTTCTGGATGCCCTCGCCGAGCTCGTAGCGTACAAAGCGGCGCACCATCACATTCTCGCCGGTGGCGGCAATGGTCTCCTTGATCATCTGGTCCACGGTCTTATCGCTGTCCTTGATGAAGGGCTGGTTGAGCAGCGCCATCGTCTCTGCTGTCTTCTTCAGGCGGCCCTCCACAATCTTCTCGCGAATGTTCTCTGGCTTGGCCAGGATGTCCTCCTTGCCCATCTCGATCTCCTTCTCCTTGGCCATCAAAGCCTCGTCAATGTCCTCCACCGACACCACCTTGACATCAGGGCATGCCGCAATCTGCATGGCGATGTCGGCGGCCACACCCTGGAAGATCTCACCCCGAGCCACAAAGTCCGTCTCGCAGTTGACCTCCACCATCACGCCCAGGCGGTCGCCTGCAGGGTAGGGGAGACAGCTGCCTCAGCAGTGTGCTGTCACAAAGGCCCTTCTCCTACCAGCATGGATGGTTGTGGGGGGTGGAGGGGGGGGGAGGGGGGGGGGGGGGGGGGGGGGGGCATTGTTCTACCAGCATGGATGTAAGTGGAGATGAGGCCCTCGGCCGCCACGCGGCCAGCCTTCTTGGAGGCGGACGCAATGCCCTTCTTGCGCAGGAACTCCGTGGCAGCCTGGATGTCCCCCCCGCACTCGGAAAGCGCCTTCTTGCAGTCCATCATGCCAGCGCCGGTCTGGTCGCGCAGCGCCTTGACATCCTTGGCGGACACGCCGCCAGCAGGGGCAGCCTTCTCCTCAGCGACGGGCGCAGAGGCGGCCTTCTCCTCCTCTACTGCAGGGGCGGCGGCCGTCACAGGCTCCGGGACGGTCTCCTCCTTCACAGGCTCCGGCACAGGCTCCGGGACGGGCTCCTCCTTCACAGGCTCCGGGACGGGCTCCTTCACGGGCTCCGGGACAGGATCCTCCTTCACGGGCTCGGGGATGGGATTCTCCTTCACGGGCTCCGGGACGGGATCCTCCTTCACGGGCTCAGGGACGGGATCCTCCTTCACGGGCTCGGGGACGGCCTATGTGTGAACAGCAGGGTAGCAGAGCAACACAGCGATGAGAGCAAGGCTTGCCGCAGATAGCCCATCGGCCAGTGCCCCACCACCGCGGTTGACAGGATTTGAATGAATAGCAGATGATTACAAGACGGCCTCTGCAGTGCAGGCTCGCGCCCCTCCCCGATGCCAATGTTCGCATAACATAATGGCCATCACACTGGGGAAAAGGCAGGACAGGTGCGGCATACGTGGCGGCATCGAGTGCCACGCGCTCATAACGTTTAGGAGTTGCAACATGGGGCGGAGCAAGGCAGTAGCACAAAGCCTATACCTCTGCGGAGGCAGAGCGGCCCGCAAACTTGGAGGCATCCAGGCCGGCAGCCTTAAGGGCAAACTCGAGGCTGGTGGTGGCTTCGCCCACAGCGCCCATGCCCTGGTTGACCATCTGCTTCTCGCGGGCGCGGAACTCCTCGGTCATGTTGGTCAGAGAAATCTTGCCGCTGTTGATGGACAGCACCGTGACGCTGATCTCCTCGCCCTCCTTCAGCACGTCCGACACACGGCAGTCGGACGGCAAATTGTCTGGCCGCATGAGCTCGCTCGTGTGCAGCAGCCCCTCAATACCCTCCGCGACAGTCACGAACGCGCCAAAGGCAGTCGTGCGCGCGACGGTGCCGGTGATGGTGTCACCGGCGGAGAAGGGCAGCTCCACAGGCGCCTTCTTCTCGCGATTGCCGCCGCGGCGAGCCTGGCGGACTTGGCCGCGCTCGGGCACGTTCCCGCTGCCGGGCGCGTACTCAGGCGCCGCGGACTCGTCCTTCATAGTCAGGGAGAACTTTTTGGCACCAGGGTCAATGGTGAGGACGCGCACCTCCACCTCCTGGCCAACACTGACCACCGCTGTGACATCCTCCACAAACCCGTTCTGCAAACAGCAACAAGGGGCGCAAGAGTGTTGCAGCAAGAGTGAGTCCAGCCCCATTTAGAACGCGGCAGGATGCTGAGGGCGGTAGGAGGGCATGGCCAGTAGACTCTTGGGGGGGGGGGGGGGGGGGGAGCCCACCGAGAGCTGCGAGATGTGAACGAGGCCATCGGTACTGGAGCCAATGTTTACGAACGCACCAAACTTGGTGGTGCCCACCTGCCGGCGTATCAAACAGGAGGGAGAGGGGCGGCGGGTTAGGCTGTTGCTGGCACGATGGGGCGGCAGGCTGGGCTAGCGCTGGTTGGCAGGGGGGGTGTGGGGGACAGCGGCGCACCACTTTGCCCTTGTAGGTATTGCCAACTTCGATCGACTCAAAGGGCACGGTGATCTCACGCTGCTTGCGGCCGCGGCTTTTCGTGGCGGGCTCCGCCTCGCTGCTCTCCGCCACCACCTCCTCGCCCGCCTCCGCGGCCGACACAGCGACCACGCGGCGCTCGCACGACATAGCGCGCTGGCGCAGAGACGACGCGCCGAACAGGCCGGGCCTGCTGGACAGGCGTGCGCGGGCCTGAGCCTGCCGGATGCAGCAAGGGGTAAGGTCGTCAGATTGTCGTCAAGCGGCGGGGACTCTTCAGTGCACAGCTGCGTCGTGGTCGACGCTGAGCGCGAGCTCGCGAGTTGTTTCTTATCGCAAGAAATTGACTAATCGGCGCCACACCTTTCTACACGCAGTGGCACGAGGGTGCATCGGTGCGCAGCTAAAGCGCAGCGGCAGGGAGACCAAACGAGCAGAGTACAACTCTGACGCAAGCACGCGACGCAGCGGAAGCTGTGGGCGCTCTCGAGTATAACCCCCCCCCCCCCCCCCCCCCCTCTCTCCTTGACAGGGGGACGAGAGGCCGATGACTCGAGACAGCCGGAACATGAGCACGGCGAGAGCATTGCCGTCGAGAGGCTGCTCCCTCGACAAAAAACTCGCAGGAAACGCAGAACCTGGCTGAATCTGAGCGCTAGCTCACTGGCAACGGCACCTGCTGTTGCGTATCGTGTGCCGTCGTGAGTAAACAAGGGGGGGGGGGGGGGGGGGGGGGTAGGAGGACTGGTGAGCGGGGCGGCGCGGCGCGGGCGGATGGCGAATTGGGTACTAGCATACCTGCGGCCGGGCGGCGGCGGGTGCGGCGGCGGCCACAACAGGACGAGCCGCAAGGCTGGCGGTCATGCTGGCGGCTTCCATTGTCAAACAAGCTATCGAAGGTATGGGGTGGTGTGGAGATCGAGAGTGTGGTAACTGAGGGAGGCAACGTCTCGGAGGCGGCGCGAGTTGGGGAGGCGGAAGGCACGACATCGGTTGTCGGCGCGCGGCGGATAAGACGGCGCCAGGCCCTGCGTCTGAGCGACAGCTCTTGCGCAACGTGGCACTTTGCGCGCCGGCGAGCCCGCCACGATGAACTAGACACGCTGATGCGCATTCTATCGGCTCACTACTAAATAAATAAGCAAGTCACTGGGATGTACGTACCGCGAGAAAAAGTGTTCTTTTCCCGCCCCCGGGACAGGACTGGCACCAGTGAAACCCTTGCAGCGTCTCCACGACGGCCGTTTTGGCAGCGATCCAGCTACGGAAAGCCCTGGGTAGGCGACGCTCCGTTGTAGTCATCAAGCAAATTGCCGAAGCATTCTGCAAGACTAATTAAAGGCTAGTGACGGAATTTCCAACACTGTTGGATCACCGTCTAAAACACTGCCATCAAAATCCCCGGCACTGACCACGAAAGGTCCGCCCTACCCGTTTGGGCGTCGGCCCATTCGAGTAATGCGAGTTGGGGCAAGCCCTAACCCGCGGAGCAAAACATTTCGGGAGTGCGATACATATATATGTGCAACAAAAAAGGCAATGTGAGGGAGGGCCCGACGCCATAGCTGGAAAATTTTCCCATTCCCAGTAAAATCCAGGGCGCCGTGAAGGGAGGGGGGGACCCCGCCCAAAATAAAGGCAGTTCAGTCCTCAGGTGTTGACGCAATAACCTGACTACTAATAAAATCCCTGAACTCCGGAACTAACAACCCAAAATTATGACGGTGATACCCCCACCGCGGGCACTCCACCAACATATGTTCGATAGTCTCAGATTCACCTCCGCCACATGCAGGGCAGTGTTCAAGGAACCGCTCAGGCATGGCATGAATCCGGGCCAATCGGCGGGCAGTGGGAAATACTCGGGTGCGTAATTGTATCATAATGTGCAACCCGGCGACAACCCCCGCGGGGACACCCACACCGTACTGTGGCAACGGGTTTGACGCATAGGACGCCTGGACATATGTACCCAGGTGTTATTGCGTGCTAACGATGCCGACGATTCGTAACGCGCCCACACCGACGCCTTTACTTGTTTAGCGGCATCGCGCGCGGCTAGTGACCTCCACTCAAGTGGAAGGTGCGCCCCCTCAGCTAGCCCTACGTTGGCCCTCAGCTAGCTAGTCGATCTAACCACCGCACAGTCCCTGACGTCCACGTGTTAGGGCGCGCCCGACTTCGCTGATCATCCGCTAAATGGGTTCTACATGTATTCAAGTCGGATGCTTTAAGGAACGCCCGAGCCCGTGCCGCAGCGGCCGTAGCCTCTATGGGCGCAATATCCAATTCCCGCATCATCGGTGCAGTGAGAAAAAGCATTTCCCAAATAAATGTTTGCGCGCATTTGTCCATAATTATTTTAACCTACCGGTACCATACGGCATCTGGATTTCTTGAAATTTGCAGCTAGCACATATGTAATCATGATACGGCATCCAGCCCAAGCAGCGACTCATCCTCAGATATATCACGGTGCGGTACAGGTAATTGACCGAAACAATGGAACAGCCGTACAGTACAGGTATACAGGTCCCCAGGTCAATATTTGATTACGTGGGTGATCATGTGATTTTGCAGGTACCAGTATCCGGGTTATCGGATTCAATATACTACCAATATCTTTACATGAGCTAGCAATTAGAAGATTCAATATACTTACATGAGCTAGCAGCAGAAGGCGATATCGGTTTTTTTATCGGTGAACCCTAATATCGGATTCAATCTTACTAAGGATTACATTAGAATTATTTTCAGCGCCCTCAACCGGCGGTGGCTTTGCGCTGACCAGCAGGCGACCCACGGATGGAAGACATCATCGCGCTCGCCCAGCGCTAGCGAAAGGATATGATGCAACCTTAGATTCCTGTACTCGCCACCCCCATGAACTGTGCACGTATAGCTGGGTGCTGGGTTGGTGCTGGGTAGGGAGCACCCTGTAACCAAACCCATTATCCCAGCAGTACCCGACGCTGTCGGCTAGGGCGCTTCTTCAGCAGGTGAGTTGTGCCTTGACCTGGCCTCTACCGCCCCATGGCGCATCGCTTGCCCACAGGAGCACATACCGCGACAGCAGGGGGCCTACGCTGCTCGCTGCGCCTGTGCGAGGGTTGGTTATTACAATGCCGGCGTCGGACGTGCGCTGACAGCCTTCGTGCTCGCCGCGTGCGCTACTCACTGCCACCACGAGGCGACAGCGCAACTCTGGCAGCATCAACTCTCGACAACGCAAAACGCCCGGCTGGTCGTCGCCGGCTCTACTGCGTAATCATGGCAGCGGCTCGCTGGCTGCTCTGCGCGGCCCTGCTGTTGACAAGCATGGGAGCGGGCACGGTGACCCCCAACCCCCTAGCCCCGCCTTCGCACCGCCCACAGACTGTGCCCGACTCCCGGAATGCGGCCAACTGGCCCTCACGCCACCCGAACCGCAGGGGGCCCCAGCAGTGGAGCGGCGCTGGCAGCGCAAGATGGCCGCCATCACTGAGCGCATCGCCGGGCTGGGCATCCCATATGACTACGGTGAGGTCGCACCTGCGCCTGCGCACCTCGCCGCCAACCCGGTGCAGTCACCGGTTTGCCGCGCTGACGCACGGGGGTGGCGCGCAGGCAGCTGTGTCAGGCGCGTGCAGCCGGCGGGGATCGTGCGGCAGCGGGCGGCGCTGGGCATCGTGGCGGTGCTGTGCACGGAGAGCCTGGCCGTGTACAACAAGGTGCAGCACGCGCGGCAGCGCAGTGCTCCCCCCCCCCTCTCGCCTGCCCTGCTGTCTCCCGCTGACCAACAGGCTGGCGCCCGCAGATTGGCTGCCGCGACGGTCTCATCCACTACCACGTCTACTCCAAGTGCGGTATGGATGAACGGCAGGTCCACGCGGCTGCGCCCAAAATCGCCGGCTGCATGTCCGTCAAGGTGCGCGGCCGCGGGGCGCATAGGGAGGAGGTCTTGGGGGCGGGCGGGCGCACAGGTGGCTGCGGGAAGGAGCGCAGGAGGGGGGCACAGGCGCTGAAGTGTTCCTTTGCGGTGGCCCATCGTGCGCGCAGAGCGTGCAGTCCACGGTGTACACGGACCTGGCGTGGGCCAAGGCGCACAGCGAATACCTGGAGCATGTCATCGACCGGTGCGGCGACCTTCCCCGCGCGTGGCCCACCTCAGCCAGACCATTCTTCCTGTAGCACCCCCGATCTCCTTCATCCGCACCCCCCCTTGACTCCGGCCTGGCCAACCGGCAGGTACAACTCCCTGGAGCGCAGCCTCATCTTCACCAAGGCCAAGGTGGGCAAGCCCGGCATCCGCGATGTGTTGGACCTCACGAGCGCGGTGGACGAGGCGCTGTCGGGCGAGTGGGCATACAGGCCGCTGTGGCCCACCAAGTTCTCGGTGCGCTTCTCCGAGTGCCCCATGACCTGCAACGCGGAGCAGTTCGGCCGCGAGCTGTGCGCGCTCTACAAGCGGTGGGTGCCCCCGCATCTTCCGCACCCTCCGCGGGATGCTGCCTGGGAGCCCTTCCCGCGTGGCGCCTCACATCCTCCTCCCCCTCCCGCCGTCCCTCCCCCGCGCTGGGGTGCAGCTACACCTGCGAGGCGGACTGCTACTCCTGCCCAAACGACAACGCGTGGATGGACGTGGCGAGCCTGGTGAAGGTGAGGCGCTGCCTCCTCTGTGGCTGGCTGACTGGCATGGTGAGGGAAGGAGGTCGCAGGGCGGCAGACCGAGGGGAGGAAGGGCGGCTTTGGAGCACCTGCGGCTGAGGTCCCCACTCCCTCACCCCCCTCCATGGGCATCACCCCTGGGCCCGGGCGCTGCAGGAGACGCGCATGGAGGTCAGCCGTTGCTTCTTCCCCAACCCGCGCAGCACCTTCATCACCAGCGCCGCGCGGCTGCAGAGCCTGCCCGTGGCGGAGTACATGTGGCTGCGGGAGTGGCTGCAGTCGTGGCAGGAGGGCGGCGGCGGCATCTTCCGCCGCCTTATGGGCGAGCGCCTGTGGCCCGTGCTGCTCGGCTGCCCAGAGGACATCCACCACAACACCTCGGACGGCGGCTGCCTCGAGTCCATGCGCTTCCCCAGCGGTGCCCACACCCACCCCAACGCTGCCGTCCCCTCCCCCGCTGGCCTCCACCCCTTGACTGCGCTCAACACCCGAACGCCCCTCCTGCGCAGGCAAGCGCACTGACCCGCCCGCCGAGATGATCGAGGACGGGCTTGTGCACCACCCCGCGCTGCTGTCATCCGCCCGCCACCTGCGCGAGCCACGGCTGCACACCAGCCGCCACGTTTACCCGCACCTGATGTCGCCGAAGCACGGCGATGCGCGGCGTATCACCTTTGTATGTGGGTGTCCCCCCCCCCCCCCCCTCCTCCCCCCCTACCTCCTTGCCGCACTCAGATGTCATGGGGCTGGCTTGGAGCGAGGCTCAGGGACAGCGTGGGATGCCGCTGCACTCCTCCGCCTTCTCCCCATCCGGATCCCCTTTCCGCCCATGACATCATCGAGCTCAGCGCCGCGCCGCTTCCCCTCGTTCCCCCTCCTGCAGCCTTCTACGGCGCGCCGCCGCCAGACAGCGGCGACGTGCTCCCCTTGCTGCAGGCAGCCTTCGCGTCCGTGCTGCAGTTCCACCCCTCAGCGCGCTTCCTGCTGATGGTGAAGCGCGAGGAGGCGGAGGGCCTGCGGCGCGCCATCGCGCGAGAGCAGCACTGGTTTGCGGGCCGCCTGGAGGTGCCCCCCTATTCATCCCCCAAATGTAACCCGGGTTCCTGTCGCGGCCCCCCTTCTGCCAGGCTGGCAGTGCTGACATGGGGGCGTTCGCGGCGGAACAGATCCAGAGCGTCACGCTCAAGCAGCCGCCGACCTTTGGCAGCCGCCTGAACGCGGCGGAGCTGCGCGCCGGGCGCTGGATGCACGCGCACCGGGCGGAGCTGAGCGCCGCCTTCCTGCGAACATGGGTGTCTCGCGACCCCGCCGCGGGTGGATTGCTGGGTGAGTGGCGCCGGCGGCCGCCTCGGGACCCTTCCCCTTGTTTTTCCTTTTCTAGGGGGGTGGGGGCGGGGGGGGGGGGGGGGGGGGGGGCAGCTGAAAGGGAATGGAACCCTGCAGAGACCCTGCAGAGGGGTGCGGGAGCGGGGCAGGGGTACAAGTCACCTGTACAATTTCCGGTCCTATGCATCAGCAGGACCGCAATCCGCCGATGCCATGGATGACAAGGCCGGCAATTGATTGATACAGGGGAATTGAACGCGATGGCCTTGCTGTCAGATGCATCGATAATGGCGGGGGTGATTGATCGCTGCCCTCCATGAGTTGATTGGCGCTTGATGGATGATCGATCGTATGACCCTCAACCGAATAGCGTATCAGCTTGCATCAAACCGAAAAGCCGATATTGAGAGCCTGAATTGGTCGTGAATCTTGATGTTGAGTCGCTCTGACCCCTGGTGCGGATGCTTAGCGGGGGGGGGGGGGGGGGGGGGGGGTAACCTGCACTGAATGGATGCGGGCCGGCAGGCCACGTGGTGCTCTTGCCGCTGGGCTCGCTGCTGCTGGAGGACCTCTGGGCCGCGTTTGCCCCCGGCAGCGGCGGCCGCCCCTTTGCGCTGGCGGCGCCCGCGCTGGAGGCGGCCGCCCTGGGCAGCGCGCCGCTGCTGCTGCACCGGGAGCGCCTGCACGCGGCGGCGGCGGCGCTGCTGGGCGCGCTGGGCGAGCTGCTGCCCCAGGGGGGCACGGGGAGGGGGGCCGCGCCGCCGGAGGACTGGGCGGCCGCCATCACGCAGAAACTGCTAGGCTGCCTTTCGGGTGCGGCCCCCCTCCCCGTGCCCCCCTGGGGCAGCCATCTGACCCCCGGCGCCGCCTCCCTTCACCCCCGCTCCGCCATGGGCGACGCTCAGCCGCATGTGGTGTGGCCGGCTGCTGGGCTGGCAGGTGCGGAGCGCGCCTCGCTGGTCGCCACGAAGGGCATGCGAACCGCCGGCTGCCCGGCTACACCCCGCCTTGAGGTGGAGCCTCCTCCGCACCCCTGCTGAACCCCCCCCCCCCCCCCCCCCCCTTCCGCGCGACCCCCATCATGCTGCTACCTCCTCTTATCCCCCCCCCCCCCCCCCCCCGGCCCAACTCTCCTCTTCTTGATCCGGTGGCAACCAGGCGGAGGGCGACGGCAGCGGCAGCAGCGTGGTAGTGCGGCTGCTTCCCTGCGCGCAGTGGGGCGCCCGCCATGTGATGCGCGGCCACTCCGCGGCGCCGGTGAGCAGCGCGCCGCGCCCCCCCTCTGCGTGCACCTGTGCCGCGGCGCCCCATCGCCCGCCTCCGCTGGCGCCCAGACCGGTGACGGCCCGACCGCTGCACTTGTCGGCCCGCAGGGCGGCTGCAGCGCGGACCTCAGCGGCGCTAAGATCGTCATGCTTGAGCCTGCGGACGGCCTGGCCGCTATGCAGGTCATCGCCAAGATGCGGGTGAGCCCGCCCGCCCTCCTCCCCAACCCCCCTCCCCCCTCTCTCCCTCTTTTCTCTGCCCCCACCTCCGCGCTGAGCTTCTGCTGCCCTCCTTCTCCCTCCCCCCGCCGCCCCTCTATTTTGCCCCACAGGAGTACGCAGAGCCGTCTGTGCACGCCCGAGCCGCCCTTGGCAGCCTTTAGCAGGCCCAAGGGAGAGGGGGCCGGGGGGGGGGGGGGGGGGCGGGGCCTACATGGTGCAGCAACCCCCCCCCCCCCCCCCCCCCGCCCCTCTACACACAAACACCCACACACCTAGGCGGCCATGCATGCGGCACCGTGCTGCCGCTCAGCAGCCACCGCATCGGTGAGTACATGTAACAGTGGCGCAGGGTGGCCACTGGGCAGTGATTCGCGCGCCATGGCGTGTTGTGCTTGGTGGTTATTCGTGCTCGGCGTTTCGGATGAAATCGTGAACGGGTCGCACGGTTCACGGGGTGTGCCATGGCGCAAGGCTGCACCGGGTGCCTGGGCAGACGAAGAAAACGGCAACCCCCTCCATAGCCGGGCAGCATTGATGGTTCCACCACATTGATGTTATGTTAGTACAACTACAGGCCCGCCCCATGCACTGTAGCATGGTTGAGCGGGGAGTGCGGATGAGTCGCACGGCTGGGAAATGGTACTTTCTATTTGTAGTGCATTTTGGGCGCGCTGATTGCTCGGCCGGGCAATCCAAAGGAGATGGCCGGATCTCACATGCGCAGGTGCCATCTCCAATTCAATCACATTCTCATCTCATCGGCGAATGCAGATGATGGCACTCGTAAGCCTGCCGCCACTCTGATGTCGTCCTGATTCAGACATAATACGAACAGCGCAATAGCGGAACAACCGTGCATCGGTCGGTGCGGCGGTTTCCTATTAAGAAGCGAAGTTGTGCAGCAGCAGTGACTACATGTAAAATCACCTTGTCATACCGCTGCTGCTGACAACATTTGCCGGTAGGATTGTAGGACTCCGTTACACCACAGTTCCGAAACAGTACAATGCCCACAACTGTTTCGACAGTTGCCTGCAGTGTGCTCAGCACAATGTACAATCTCCAGCCTGAGGATGAGACCCGCAACGTGTAGGACCGTCACTGTGCTATTAATTCAGCTCCGAAAGCAATGAATGCATGCGCCCGCAGTACGGAGCACTATGAGCTCCGTACTGCGTCACATCATACCGTCATCGCTGTCTGCACATGGCCCCAAGACCATGCTGCCCGCCGCCGGGGGTACCGTTGGCAGTGATGGGGAAGGCGCCGACAATGTCCGCAACCCATGGCCGCTATTTTTGCAGCAGTATAGCGCTCCACAATCGCGTCCATTTGTGGGACGAGCGGGGATGCCAGCAATGATAATAGCGCGGGTGGCAGCTCTGATGAGACCATGGCGGCTGCTGAGACAAGGCTCCGAAACCATGCGACGCCGGATGTGCACAGAGTCACAGACCGCTAGAATGGATGACGGCACCAGCACCGTGTATTTCCAACGTCGTCGGTGTTTAGATTCGGCTCCTGGTTGGCTGGCTGCCCCCAACACCCCAAAACAATGCACCGCCCATGCGCTCGGGGTTGCTGGATGCCAAATTGCCAAGGGCGCTGGCGACATTCAGGACCAGTAGCTTGTAGGCGTGGCTTGAGCGCCATCGTCGTTGCGTGCCCGCGCGCCATAGTAAGCGCCGCCGGCCTGTACTGTGCCGTCACTCAGTGTTGGCAACACCTGCAGTGAGGCATCTCATCGCGACGCTCCGGAACCATGGACCGCCCATCGTATACCACCCAGCAGCACCTACAGCATATATGTTACATATGTCAAAATTGCCTGCACGCAACAGCGTCCATGGCCCCTGATGACATACATTTCGTCGACAAACATCGTTGCGATGTTTACTCATGCCTAAAAGAGAAGGATAGGCGCCGAGGCACGCGCGCCTCGCGCCCAGTATGGATGTCAAAGGTGCCGGCGATGTCCATCGGGACAATGTGCGCATGGCTGCTGTCTGGCAGCTCCGAAACCACACTCCCGGTCTCGCATAGGGCACATGCTATGGCAGGGGTGTTGAATGCGCCGGCGGCGTCTTAATGACTAAGCGGTAGCTTAATCCACGCGGCTCCTGGCGTGCTGAGGAGGCTCCGACACAATATGTCATGGTGCATGTGCCCAATTGCCCACTACAAGTGGGACACCAGTGTATGGATGCTGGCAGCGCCGTTGCGGCTTATTTGGATATTACTTCCGTAGCAGTTGGCAGCGCACGGCTCCGGCATATGTTGTGCCCGCAGCGCCCACTGCGCCTCGCGCTCGGGCGGTGGTTTCGGCGGTGTCTTTGGCTGAGGTCTAGTCAACAGGGCCGGCAACTGTTATCAGCGCCCATGGCGGTGAATCATCCCCGACACAATGCCTCCCTGCCCGATAACATGGATGCATGGGGATCCCCGCACATTGTGGATACTAAATAAGACGCTGGCGCGACAATATCATATCTGATCATATACGGGGTGCACGTAGCTCCAAAGTACAAGCCAATGTTACTCACTCAGCAACCCAGCACCCATCCATGCACTTTGCAAACCCAATGCGGCCCTCAAGATTATGTGCTCCTATCGTATTGCACGTAGAGTAGTATGTAATGGTCACTCTCTGTATATGCATACAAGTATCTATGAAGTGCAAGTCGCGCCCTCAACCCCAATAATGCAGTGAGAGGTGACAGTGGCGACAACCATCGCCAAAAGTGTACGTGCTGTCTTTTCTGCACAGTATCACATCTTCCCGGTCTTGCGTGGGGGGATGGAGGGGGGGGGGGGGGGGGGTTCGTGTCAAAGCATGCGACGACGTCTCGCGTCGACGACCACGCTGCGCTTGCTCACACCTCTAAAATTGTGTTTACGTGCTCGCATGGATGGGGTCTGCGGGCACAGATCTCAAATAAGGCGCCACGATCATCCGTTATACTGGCGCATATGCCCCCAAAGCCTTACGACGGTGCCTGCATCAGCATCGGCATATGCTAGGACCCGCCATCGGCATCATTTGTCCAAATGCATGCAGCCGCGGGCAGCAGCGTTGATGTTGATGATGTCAGCAATAATTAAACATGCTGGTCCCATGTGGCTCCTCAACCATGCTCAATTGTCTTCAACGGAACATGCTAAGCGCAGTAAAGCTTGCCGGCCCGGTTCTGCCTGGCCGGGCGCCGGCAACATCTGATACCATCAAAAAGTGTTGCGTACGCGTGTGGCCCGCGCTCCGAAACCATAGACCATGCGCCAGGGGCAGATATTGCCAGCATGTGGCGAACTGCTGCTGGCGATGGTGCGGCCAACGACGACGTCTGTGATGAGCATATGGCGATTTGTTTTTGTGCTGGCTGAGCGTGTGACGATTAGTTAACGAGTAAAAGGTGCTGATGATACCGCAAGTAGGGTAGCACTCGCGCGCAAAAGGCCAGTACATCACATGTGCAAATGCAACGGTTGTTATTTCGTCAGCAGCCCGTTGGCGGCCTACTGCGATGTCGTACACCCGTGAGCAAATAATACTGCATACTACGTGGGCAGTGTCGCGTCGAAAATGGAGCGACCGACATAATGTACTATATATTTCGATTAAGACCGCGCGTCGTCCGGGAGCGAGTACCGCTCACAAGTCCCCAGGTAGTGGCTGGCGTGACCCGTACTTGCACAGGGCTTCAGTACAGACACCCGTTGCGCGATATTGTCACTTTATGCAAGGATTGACTAAATGAATGATATTGAAATTAGCAATCGGACAGGCGTTGCTTGCCCGACATATGGTATGGGACTATATACTATCACAAAACGGGCCCACCTATACTCATGTAGTCCACGACATGTGCTGCTCGGGGGAGGCTGCTGTAGTATAAAACAAAAATATGACACTTGTCCCATCATGATCTGGCTTACCATAAAAGCATGCGGCGACGACATCACATTACGTGCCGCGGTGCCACCAATGGGTCGTATGAGCGGGTGCGCGCACTCCCAAAATATACACATACCTCAAATATGATGCGCTTTGTCTCCTGCCGGGCCCACTATAGTGCAGCATATTGTAAATCTTGCTGACGCAATCGACAAGCTACAACAATCACGGATCGAGTGACTGAGGCTCCAAAACCATGATGTTCTCAGCCCGACAGATAAGGAAGTATTGCCAGCATGTGCTGTAAGCTCCAGCAACGTCTACTAGTAAACAATCGTTCGTTGCACACGGCTCCATAACAACAACGCCCCCCCCCCCCCCCCCCCCCCCCCGCCCTCCCAGCACGGCAGGGATTATATTAATCCAGCGAAGCGTCGATTTTTCGGCGGTGAGCTTTATTGCCGTACGGGTACCCGGATAGTGCAGCGGATCGGGCCTATAGGGGCATGACTAAAGCGCTTATCTACTGGCATGTACTACTAAGTACTATAATCCACCCACCCACCCACCCACCCGCCCACCCGCCCGCCCACGGTCCTTAATTACACAGCCGTCCGATTACGATCTCACGGTTGGGAGGCTATGAGTACTGGTACTCGGTACTCGCTGCTGGTAATGGAAAAAAAAAACTCTGGAACTTCAAAGCGCGCTGGCAATGCGAACGCTCGCTGCTGGTATTGGTGTGAATTACAAAAAGGGCAGTTCCCCAGAATTAGAAAATCAACACAGTAGCAAGCCGCCTAAAAGCGGCCCGCATCCCGCTGCTGGTATTGGTACTCGCTACTCGCTGCTGGTACTGCTGGTAATGGTAATGGTACTCGCTACTCGCTGCTGGTAATGGAAAAAAACTCTGGTACTTCAAAGCGCTGGCAATGCAAACGCTTGCTGCTAGTAGCGACTACTTCAAAGCGCTGGCAATGCAATTCATGGAATTGTAGGCCAGTGGTATAGAACCCGTTCTTTTAAAATTTTCTGAAAAATCGACGCATCGCTGATTCAACTGTCAAGTTACTTCATATATAAAGAGGGCACCCCGACTGGCACCAGCAGTGTAACATACGACACCGGCAGGGTAGCTTGCGCGCGCAATAATATGGCATGATGTGATGCATGTAATTGCACTCCTGCAGGGGGCCAATACCAACGTGGAGACACCCGCGACAGCATAATCATCTGCGCCTGGGTCTGCGTTGTATGGCTCCAAAACCATGTGCCCTGCTCCATATATCATGGCAAGCCCTGTCTGCCAGCTGGTGTGTTCACCTCACAACTGCTCACGGGTTGATGCATGACTTTTGGCGGAAGCGCAGACTCCGAAACCATATGCAGGCCGCAATACCCGGCACTGTTATTATTGTGCTCCGTGCTGACGTCTTGACGACGTATGCGGGTCTGCGCTCCTATACACAGCTGCTGGCGTAGTACATACGTCTCCAAAACCACTGCTATGGTTGGCTTTTCAGTGAGCACCGTCAGCGTAGTGGAAGCTGTGTTGAAGGTGCCAGCGGCGACGATTATCGGACTTTGTGCGCATATATGGCTGCCTGCGTGCCGGTCCCACATGGCGTATGGTGAAGCTCACATGGCGCACCGCCAACGGCGCAATGCTGTCGGCGCCAGCTCGACATCTGTGACCATAACTGCTCTTGCAGCTCCAAAACCATACCATGCCTACTTGCTCAGCCACGATTGCCACTTTGCGTGGGTCCGAATGGGTCCGTCTCCAAAACCATATCACGACTTGCTGTACCGTTTTACGTGGCCCTGTGTTGTGAAGGTTTGGGCAATGAATGCGGGCTCTTAGGCAGGGCGGCTACGCGTGTAAGGTGGCTCCGAAAACAGCCCCTCGCGCCTTGCAGGTAGTGCTGGCATGGATGTTGACGGCACTAGTGGCATCATGACATCGTCATCTGCCACCAGGGCTGTTTGCGACTTTGCGTGTGGCTTCACATCCATGTACTGCCCTCGCAGAGGGCAATGTCACGAATATGATGTTGCTGGCGCCGCAGCAACGTCGGATGCAAGTATGCAATCGCTGCCCCCAACTATCATAGAATCATGCGCCCGACCTGGCCTACACGACTTCTCCGCTGCTATATGGAGTCAAGCATGGATGTGGAGAACGCTGGCGCCGTCTGCAATCTTGGATCGGCTGTCACAAGGCTCCGAAACCATTGCCCCCTCCCCCAGTGGACCAGCAGTCAGGGCGTTGACTACGCCCGTCGAGATAGCATCCCATGCGTGGTTCCGACATAAAATAAGTTCCCACGACCCCAGCAGTGGAATAAGGCGTCGGCAATGCCTGTGATGCTGATAGCTGCGTTACGCTGTTATACGGACCCAATAGCACGGTAAGTTCTTGGTCTATATAGGGGGCACCGCCAGAGTGAATTGATAAGGCTGCATATATACTGCAACATATGTGGGGGGTGGCCATGGCTGCGAGCAGGCAGCGGCTCCGAAACCATGTGCCCGAGCCCTAGTTGGTGCCGCCCGCATGGATGCTCAGAACACTGTCAAGGTTTACGGCAACCACTGCTTACATTTGCACAAGGCTCCAAACCGACGGGGCTGTGCCCGCAGGGGTCCCATTCAGAGTGTGCGGTGACGGCGGCGGTGTTTGTCATCACCAAAGCTGCTCATGCGCAGTTCCGCAGCCATGTGCCCAGCTCAGCTGCGGCCAGGGCGAGCGTGTCTGGATATTCAAGCAGAGCGCGAGCGCGGTGCTTCCATTCCAAGCACTGCCACATTCGACATCACGTGTCCGCGTCCCACGCCCAGGTGCAGCTAGCGCGACCGATCACTGCGCTGGCAACGTGTGCACGCCTTGCTGCTAGCGTAAGGCTCCATTACCAAGTATCCGGTACATGTAGCGGGCACTGCCACGATGAGTGTTGACAGCGCCATCAACGGCTGCGCCCATGGCTGCTGGTGCCGGCACCATTGTTCCCGGCGCGGGCACACGGCACGGCCCGCCCGTGTGTCGACGGCGCCGGCAACGCGTGCAGCCCTGGCTACCAGGAAGAGTTGACGGCTCTCCAGCCGCTGCCGCCAGGGTGGATGTTGGGGGCAGTGGTCACTCATGGGACTATGGCTGCCATTGAGCAGCTCAGGCATGAGGTGCGCGCATCCGCATAGGGCGGGGCATGTCGACGGTATTGGCGACGTCTGCAGTCATGACTGCCTGCGTGTGCCTGTGGGACGACTTGAGACCAGTTTGAGGCTTTGATTTGCTGGCACCGTGAGTGTTGCCTGGATCTTGTGTTCTTGAACGCCTGTCAGCGCTGTTGCGACACGTCCCTAACATGACCCCCCTCGCGCCTTTAGTTGAGATTATACTGGTATCTGTTCCTGACCACGATAAATGGTCCACGAAGACATGGCATGCGTGGGGCACATGTATGCGAACCAAGGGAGGGGAACGTGGGGACTTGCTCCGCTGCCACAGCCTGTGGCTGGCGCTTCCGGGCTCTCCTGGCTGCGCCCGTTGAAGGTTCGGTATTCTGTCTAGGCGCAAAAGAGAGTGTTCATGCCATGCTGCCGTGGAACATTTGGAATGACACCTGGATTGGAATGTCACCTTAGAACGAGTGATAGCAGTGCTCTGTGGCGCATGGTGTAGCTGATGTCAGCGCCTCTGCCCGCAATGAGCCTGTCAATGAGAGTCTATGGCCTCCCCTCCCCGCACATGCGGCTGCCGGACCCGCTCCAGCGGGGCAGGAGTCATGCAAGCGCGCCATTTTGAGTGGCCCCGCCTCCATGCCGCGGGAGCTGCCCCGGGTGGAGCGGTACCACAGGCCTCATGTGACTGCACGGCGAGCCCACAAACATGCCGCAACGGAGCGACGTGGGCGCACGCCAGCTAGCAGATGCATCCTGCCTTGCCGCACAGCATGTAACAAACTCGCTTGATGAACCCTCTCCCTTCCTTTTCTCAGGGCAGCTACAGATCGCGCATCCTGGCGGGCGATCACCAACGTGCGGGACGCGGCCAGACCATTTGGGTGGGTCAGCAAGCGATCCATACCCGCACACCCCTGGAGGTATGATCCCGGCCCAGCATGCCTGCAGTTGAATAATTTCCGGCAGGGTCGTGAGTAGAAGTCGGGCGAGGCCGCGCGGCACCGAGGGGGTGATCAGCGCGTAAATAGCACTTTGGGCTCATTACATGTGAGAATGAGAGGCTTCATGAATGTGTGGCGACCCTGTCATGGGGGGATGCGGGGGCTATATGGTACACAGCGCGCTTGTTGCCGGCGCGCCGACGGCTATGCTACAGTGCGGCTCGGGAAGGGTAGGTAGCTCAGGCTACAGCTGCTGCGGCTACTCCGTGGAGCCCAGGGGGCGGAAGGTGCGGAGCTCTGCACCATCCAGCTTGGTGGGCACGAGCGCGTTGTCACCGCGTGGGGGAGGCAGCACGGCGCCCTGGTTGTCCAGCGCCGCCATCTCCACCACCAGTGCCAGCGCGTCATCCTTGTTGAGCCGCGCACCGTGGCGGCTGATGACGGCCGACGCCACGCGCGCGCCGCACTGCGCCATGCTGGCTATGTCGTAGCCGTTGAGGAAGCCGTACAGCACGCCGGCAGCGTAGCCGTCGCCCGCACCGTTGGTGTCCACTGGCCCGCTGGCGGCCCAGTGCGGCGCGGCGTGCTGCACGCGGCCGAGGCAGGCGAGGTATGCGCCCTTGGCGCCGTCCGTGACAACCGCCAGCGCCGCATGGCTGCCCAGCATCATGGCAGCCTCCTCCGCACACTCCGGGATGACGCCCATCAGCGCGCTCGCCTCTGCAGCATTGGTGAACATCACGTCCACGCCCGCCTCCAGCGCCGCCAGGATCTCCTCGCGGTGGCGCTCCACCACGCCGACGTCTCCCGCGCTCATGGCCACGGTGGTGCCCGCTGCCTTGGCCGCGGCGATGGCGTGCGCGATACCAGCGGCCGCGCCGGGCATCTCCCACAGGTAGCCCTCTATCACGAGCAGCCGCGCGCTGCCCACGGCCGCGATTGTCGCCGCGTCTGCCGCCAGGTCGTGCTGGGTGCCCGGGTAGCTGAGGAAGGAGCGCTGCGCGTCGCCGGTGGTCAGCACAACCACGGTGCCGGTCGCGCTGTCAGGCTGCGGCGCGGACAGGAAGTCCACGCCGGCCTTGCTGATCTGAGCGCGGTAAAATTCGCCCAGCGGGTCGGCGCCGATGGAGCCACCCAGCGCGACCTGCAGCGGCTGCGAGCCGAAGAGCTGCGCCTCCGCGCGGCCCAGCCTGGCCAGCGCGACGAGGCTGTTGGAAAGGCTACCGCCCGCGCCGACCTCGTAGGCGCTGCCATCCAGGTTGGAGATGACCTCGCCGCGCTCGTCGACGCTGATTACCTTGCGCCCGCCGCGAGGGACGCCGGCGGCGGCCAGAAAGTCATCGCTCACGGAGGCGTTAAAGTCGACGATGGCCTGCCCGACCCCCAGCTGCGTTCGGTGGCAAGCACAGCGGCCGTTAGCCACAGGAATGATGCCGGTCGCTCGTGTCGGAAATAATCTGCTCCGCTGCCCGCTGGAGTTCGCGCGGCCATATGCAACCCTCCCTCAGGAATCGACGAAACCGGCGAGCGCAAAGTGGGGATGCGCCAATGCTGCTGCGCGGCGGCGCCGTCGCGACTACGAGTATGGTACTATTTTGTTACATATGAGCTAGCTGCAAAAGGCGATAAGGAAACCACCCGAAAAGGCAATAGAAAACGTCCATAGTATGGTACCATGGTAGCGGCGAGATGATGGATGCGCGCGCTATCCGATATGGGTAGTACTGCTGTACTGATGGATGCATGTGTATATATGTATGTATTTATGTACCGTCGTCTGCTGTGGTACATTTATCGAATACAGTACCAGGCAAAAAACCAGCGGAAAAACGAGGGGGGCATCGCTATGACGTGGCACCGCATCGTGCCAAGGCGCGAGGCGTGGCAGAAGCGTGACAGTCCGGCGGCGTCGTGAAAGGCCGACTCGTTCCGCCAGCTGGGCCGGCTTTTGTTTAAGAGGGGCAGTGCTCACCACGTCCCAGCGGCGGCCGCTGCCCTGGTGGCCCGCGTCCGCGGGGCAGCTCCCATCGAAACTGTCGTTCCAAGCTCGGTGTGGGCGGTCTCCGGGGGCTGCGCGGCACACGGCGAACCCAATGCGACGGCAGGCAAGCGGCGATACGAAATGGCCAGCGATGCGCCGCCGCGGGGCCGCCAGAGGGGCAGCGGGAGGGACGTTGCAGTGGCTGCTGCCGCTCGTCGATGCAAGCGCCGTGCTGCGGGACGAGGCGAGGGTTCCGAAGGTGCAAGCCATACCGGGAGGAAGGGGCGACGGGCGGGATAGGGTGGAAGCCGGTGGCTGCGTGGGAAATGCGGAACGAAAGTGTGAGCAACCGGATGGTCTGTGGGGCCTTAAAGGCCGTGACGGCCGGCGGTGCCGCAGGCGGCGCCAGTTTTCCCACGCGCCCCGGCCCGGCCCGGGCCTGGCGGGCGGGGAATACAAACGCGTAGTGCTACCCGTACGGTAAGTACTTTCCCAGTACAAGCATAGTTTGTCATGTGAAATCAATAAAGGATTTAGGATTACAGTATTGTAGCAGCCGGGACGGGCATTTCGAACGCAAGCAGAAAGCCGCCACTGGATTGCTTCCAAAACGGCCGTCGTATAGTCGCTGCATTGGTTTATTTCACTGGTGCCAGTCCTGTCCCGGGAACGAAAAAAAAACAAAAAACAAGCAAAAAGCAGGGACATTTGCTATTGCCTTTTCGGGTTGTTTCCTGATCGCCTTTTGCAGCTTGCTCATGTAACTGTGATTAGCACGGCCTCTAATTAGTCTTGCAGAATGCTTCGGCAATATTTGCTTGTTGACTAGACTTACGGAGCATCGCCTACACATGGCTTTCCGTAACTAGATCGCTGCCTAAACAGCCGGGGCGTAGAGACGCTGCAAGGGTTTCACTGATGATGCCATACCTATCCCGGGGGCGAAGAAAATACAAAAGCACGATTGTACTACTGGCGGCAAAATTAATGAACCAGTGGGTCGTTATCCGTGCTGAGTAGGCTGCACTCCACATGTCGTCGCCAAGCTGATTACCGCCATGTTGGCATATATCCTCATCCTCTTCCCTCGAGTTGGCCGCCCCAAGCAGACGCACAATGACTGTGATAGCGTATGGTGGGGATAGTAGCATTTGCCCCTAGCATTTGTGAAATGCTACATCTTGCCAGATGCAAATGCGTTACATCGCATCATGTCTGCGGTGTACATCTAGGATTATCTACGCGGTATTTTTATGCCCTAATACTCTGAAAACATGGGGTTCATTGTTGCGGCTATCTTGCGCCGCGAGCCCATGGCCGCGCTTGGTGCATGCGCTTCAAAAATAAGCGATACCCGCCCGCTATATAGCGCGCCCCGGAAAAACGGAAATTGCCGGTTAAACAAGAAAAATGCGCAAAAATCGCAGTATACGCGCACAGTACATATAACTAACACTCCGTCCCCCACCCACCCGTGTGGACCCGACGACCGTCCTCGGCCGCCCTCTGAATCGCGAGCCCTCCGTCCGCCTCCACCCCCGGACGGGGCGGATGGGGGCGGGGCTCGTGGACGGGTAGCACCTTGGTAGCCTTACTTTGGAGCCGCCCGTGCTGTCACTGCCGCGGAGGAGCAGTGCGAGTTGGACACTGGCGTCTTACGCCGTTGCTGGTCATCCGGTCAACTTCTCAGTCGATGTTCGTTGAGCACCCTCTCCCTTCCTAACCTGACGGCGCCTCCACCTCACATTCGGCGTAGTGCCGCTATTGGAGTGGCATGGGATGTTGTGATGGGGAGGGAGTTCTACGTTCGGCGGAAGGGGACGCGACTGAGCTGGCGGCGGAGCTGGCGCTGGGAGGCCCGCGTCAGGCGGCCCGCCGTTCTGAGTTGAACCCCCCACTTCCGCTCCTTGCTGCGAGACCTCTTCGAAGCCCCTTTCATGTCGGCGCCTCCACTGACCTCACATTCGGCCTAGTGCCGCTATTGGAGTGGCCCGGGATAGTGTGTTGGGGAGAGCATCCCTACGACGTGGAGCGGCGGCTGGCGGGTGGCGATGCCTGGTCGGTGGCTGCCATGGCGGTTCCCACCTCTGGTGGCCCATAGCTGGATTTCCGTCTGGATTTTTGTATGGATTTCTTGAATGTTGCGTCTAGCACATGTAATCACATATAAGGTCACAGTGTGATTGTAAACTGTGTGCGTAGTACTTAGTCGCCTTCGCGCCCGCTGAGTCCGCGTGAAGTCCGTGCAATGTGGTTTGCGCGCGGCGGGCCGCCCCGCCTCACAAGGAAATGTGCCGACGGCGAATCGAACATGCGCACCGCCGTGCGCGCGTACAAGAGCGTTGCGTAAACTCTCAGGCCGCAGTCCGAAAGGAACAATCGCGCTTTGCTTTGTTAAATATACCCGGGACTGAATGGCTCGCTGTAACGCGTGGCGCACTACAGATTTGAAGTTCGGATGTTAAAACCCGTTCATAAATTTTGACGCATGTAGTACTGTTGCGGTTGCAGCTTTTTCCCGCCCCCGGACAAGTAAATAAAGTTCGCCCCCGGCCATCGGCCGAAGCCGCCCCAGCATTTATTGACCTCGTGCGCCAACTGTAGTCGTAGTCTGGCATAGCCATTACACTGTTGCTTCATTCAAAACTTTAAGGGCTAATGCATCAACCGGGTGAACCGGGACACGATCCCGGACGATATTTCCCCGAAATGATTGAGTCGGGAATCGATCCGGGGCGGGCCTTTGAGTAGGAGACCACCGCTCAACCGAGCGGACAGACAACGAGGCATGCACGGTAGTAGTACATGATCAGTATTGGTGTATGTATGTGTGAGACGATGGCCAAACCCTACAAGACCTAGTAACCTTTTCATCCATGACCTTTTATCAATGACCCCGGCGGTACAACAAATACTAGCATGACGGGTGGCTTTCCGCATGTGTAGTCATGATGCTAGCCCACTCACATATATGTCTCCCCCGCGGCACAGCTTGTAACCATTCCTCAACTCTCCTCAACATATATATCACAACTCAACCTTGATAACCTATGTTGCTTGCTGATCCTTGTTGCCTCTCACATACCTGCTTCCTACATTTGGTGCTAATTCTACCTACCGATCGCCACTCTTGTCGTGCGACACAGCTATACATGCGCCGACTTCTTTGCCGACTTTCATGTACGGACCGGTACTTTGACATTACGGCACACGGCGCACCCAACGGGTGCCTAATCAAATATATAGCGAAATATACATTTCGCGGTACGTTGTTTAGCACTCTAGAATAGTTTATCGCTTATTACCCGGTATATTCCGCTCGTGTGCTGCGTAGCAGTGCGCGAAAACGGCCTCCTGTCGGCAGCAACCGGGGACGGGCAGTGCCCGCTCACGGAGGAGGCGATGTTTACGGCCTCATGCCTGAGCCGAACGGGCACCACCGGCCCTGTAAATAGGATAGGTCCATAGCCTATCTCATAGGGATGCTATAGAAAAATGGAGCTAGAGTTCGGGGTCTACAAAGACGGTGCCCCACGTGCCCCCGATTCAAGAAGCCGTCCGATCTTGGGACCCGCGTTTTCGGAAATACACCCCCGGCCTCAACCCCTCCCGTGGGGGGCGGCTGAGGTAGCTTTTTGCTTATCGATCGTATGAGCACTAGTAGAGGCCCATACGCAGGGGTGACGTCCGCTGGCGGTCAGTTTGCGGTCAATCTCAGTCGATGCCGGCCCGATGGGCCCAACCGACCCGGATTTTCCGCGCTCTCGACCCCCTCCCGCATAGGCATCGCCTGCCACCTACAACTAACTATTTAGCCCGCCGCACATGTACCGTCCCATGGTCTAGCTCCTAGGGGTGCGGTAGAGCCCATGAGTGGCTCATGTGGTGGTCGGTGCGCGGTGCCCCATCTCCCCCCATTTTTTTGAGCCGAGATTAGATAAACGGGCTGAATGGGGGGCCGGCCAACCACCACCCATAGATGAGTGATCGACGCGCCACCCATCTACCTGCGCCTGCCGAAGGCCACTGTACCCATATGCTACTGATGATAAAGACCGATATGGGTTGATTTGTCTGCTTATAGGTGCACCGGGAGCCGATGGAGCGACGGGTATCTGTGATAATCTTAAAAAACAGCGAAAATACGGTTATCAAGAGGAGGTGAGACACGGGATGAATCGCACGATTCTTCATCACCCGTGCCTCAGCAAATCCCAAACGATTCGGCCCACATCCCACCCCTAGCACATAAGGGCCCATGGGTGGTGGTCTAGAGGCTCTCGTTCACGTCGTGTGCAGTGCTAGTGGCCGATCGGGGGGGGGGGGGGGGGGGGGGGGTGTCCTTGTACGGGTACATGAGACACCGTACGCGCGCTATATCGCCGATTTTAAACACCGTGCGGGTGCGCCGTGCATGAACCGTTGGTGACATCGTCTCAACGCCGCTTTGTGCTGTCTCCACCTGGACCTCGACACCCCAATACTTTATTGTTGCGCTTCCCTCTACCGTATTGTGATCGGGATCGCTACTGGCCACCGCCGTTGCCATCACACACCCCTATGTGACCCCGTGCTTAAAGCCGCCGGGAATCTATACATGGTTTTTCAGTTTTCCGACTTCTTTTGGCATCGACCAAGAAACTCGTCTGAACCCCGACGTGACACTATGGCGAGACACCGTCGTCGCCCGCGACATGCTTCACCACCGATGCCGACATCCAGCAGATTTGCTTATGGTAACGAGTCCACCAACGACAACATGGGGCACCGAACCCTTAATGGCTATAACCATGCAGAAATATCCAACTGAATGACATATCGCAGCCAACAAAACACTACCAAGATCTCGACAATACTAGTGACCGCGAATTCGACTAGACGACCTCACACCCTACTCCGTCGACAATCATCTTTTCCGACGACCCGACAATCGTGTTGCATGGTAGCTTTGGACCGATTTATCCCCTACACAGTCGAGAACTCTCTCAACAGCTCGGCCGTGCTCGATCTTGGCTTTATTCGACCCTGCACATTGGCACCCAACTGCTGCTGCACGGCTACGACGATTATTGCCGGAAGATGCGTGGGCAGTCGATCGCTAGGACACTCCCACTCAGTTTTGGGGACCGAGACACCGCTCGTCTCAAACAGCAATCTCCGAGACTACGCCTCTCTCCGCTCCTCAGTTCCCTTTGCTGTTGGTCATGCAAATGATCGACATTATTCTTGATCCACCTTGGCAGCCCGACAACCGCCACCACTGCCAGTCAAAACATATCATCAAAACTGCGATGGCGGCTGCCGAGACATGGCAGAAGCGTGTCGGTCGCCAACGTCCACTTTTTTTTGGCAATCAAGTAGACCTTGCAGTCCATTAAACCTTAACTAGAGCGATCCCGGTGTATAGAAACGAGATTCATTATGTTGCTAATCGACCACGAGCACCAAGAACCTTTCAACTCGAGTCCTTCAAACACACGCTCCATCTTGAACCCTTCAATTAATTAAACCCTTCAAATCGAACTGAACTAACAATCACAGGTCACAATTCTGTGCAACCCAAGCGCCAGCGTCTTGCCGAAGAGGGAGACTCTTCTCGCCAACCATCGGCGAGCTCTCATGTACAAGCAACTCTTAGCATCAACATACCATTCTTGACATGGAAGGATGAGCCGCTGATATAACCAAACCACTACATACCACTGGCATCATGCACTTTCTATATATGTTTACACCATTCAGTGGTATGAGTACAATTCAGTGACTGAAACCTATATTAAAAACTCAAGTAATGAACAAACAATCCAAAATATTTTATCTGGAACATCAGGTGCATCAAGACATGTTTGTTCAATTCACGCACATAAGACAATCACTTCCTTTTTCAGTGATTTTGGTGATATGTCAAAACACCCGATCACTTGCGTAATGCGAGAGAAGCCACGCAGTGGATATACTGATGTTCCCTAAGCCATCGATGTCGCTTTGTCCCCGAACTCAAAGTCAAGTCCTATCAAGATCTCAATGCCTCTTATCGTTGGTTACATACACTTTGGAAATACAACACCAGAGAGAACACTCCTACAGTCATCGTTAGTTGCTGCCCATCTCAATGTGGCTTTATTTGCTACGGAGAAAGAATTGCCTCTCAAGCTTGCCGAGATGTTGCAAATCACAAATCCACTGCTAAACTATCTTTTATCGCTTTTGATACCATGTTGGATGTCGTCGACAAACTAAACATAAACTATTTGTTGTATCAACAGCATGGCCATGAACCTACTGGAAGGGCCACACCAGTTCCAGTCATCTACCCAAACCTGATCCGTATGGATGCAGATATGGTCGTCTCAACCGGGCTTCTGCCAGTCGGCCGCCACCTCATCAACATGATCCTCGACGCATGATACCTCAACCTGAATCTTCACATCCCCAACAACCTTCTGGCCCACAAAGAACGTGGATTACACCATGCATGGGGTAATATCATCTGCTCCTGGTGCCGCGGTGTTGGCCATAACTATCTGGCGTGTGACCCGTTTAAGCGTCGGATTGAAAAAGCATTGTTTGCTGATGATGTATTGACGACTGCAAAGAAACGTTGGGTTGAAAGAACCCCAACTACAAGGACTGGGCCCGAAAGGCGCGCAACAGCTGCCATGGACAAGGTTGTCCAGAAACGTAACATCGATCCATCTCGGCAACCCTTTACTACAAACCTACAACCACACCAACATATCCAGACAAGAGACCAACCAGATAAATAGTAAGTGTGTGTGTAGTGTGTTTGTGTGTTTTACAACTATCTTTTCCTGTCTCTTCTCGAATTGTTTGCAACCCGGCACCATCACATGCATGAACAAAGTCACATGCATGAATAAAGGGGATGCATGATGACTGGGCCAACCCTGTTTATGGTGATTTGGATGCGCTCGACCAGTTGTATCCCCTTGGGGACGCCCCAGGTGTGGGTCCTAGTGCTGACTTCCCTTGTAGTTCTTGCAAGTTCAGCACTAGCATAGGACCGAACCGGCGCTGAGCGGACATTCGCTTGCCTATCTAGACACAGTGTCTTAGGCCTATGCAATGCCAAGAGGGCCGGAAAATTGCAGAACGTGCTATTTCGCCAACATATATAGCTGTTGCCGACAATACGACAACACCAACCCCTTCCAAAACCAAACAAAAACCGCGACCAACTCACTGAGTGGTCGTCACAACTACTGGCTGAATTGCAGCCAACCGCCTTAATTGGCTGAACCAACCGCCTTAACGGGATGGCAAAACCAATGACCAGTCAACCCAAATCATACCTAAACATAACACGGCAACATGGCCGAAAGTCAGCGGGAACAAACTGACCAGCGGGCTACTGGTGGATTTAATGCACTTACTATACCCCCCCCCCCCCCCCCCCCGCCCCCCCCCCCCCCCACCCCACAGTTGACCACACTTAAATGTTTCTAATGAATAATACCTTATTACCATCATATATTACAAATGATGATATATGTTGATATTAGACACAATATCACCTTTTCTTGGTGTGTTAGCTGGAATGTCACAAGACCCTTCGATCCCTGAAAAATCCTGCAAAAGCTGATACTTCTGTCGCGGGGAGGAATGTGAGAGGATGACCAAACCCTACAAGGCCTAGTAACCTTTTCATCCATGACATTTTATCAATGACCCCGGTACAGCAAACACTAGCATGAGGGGTGACGCTTCCTTTTCACCTGCTTCTAGCCCACTTCTCACATATATGTCTCCCCCGCCGCACAGCTTGTAACCATTTCTCAACTCTCCTAAACATTTCTCAACTCAACCTTAAAATAAGGGTTCAGCAAACAGTAGGGGTTCTAAACATTTAGAACCTGTCCTGTGCTGAACCCTGGTGCCTCTCACACACCTTCTCCCCACTGTGTGAATTACAGAAATGGCAGTAACATGTAATCCACCGCTAAATATCAGCACTACATGCGTCAAACGTAATGAACGGGCTTTTAACAGCTCAACTTCAAATCGGTGCCCCACGCAGTACATAGCCTCTCGGTACCGGGTATATGTGAGAAAATAACGCGCCATTGTCACTTTCGGACTGTGGCCTGAGCGTTTAAGCAACACTACTCTTTGTACGCGCGCGCGCCCGTGCGCATGTTCTATTCGTTGTCGGCACATTTCCACGCAGTGAGGCAGGCTCGCCGCGAACCACGGTGCGCGGACTTAGCGGGCGCGGGTGCGACTAAGCATCGCGCACACAGTTTACAGCCACACTGTGACCTTATGTACTGCGCACTCTGCGGCAGTCTCAACAGGATAGAGACTGCAAGGGCAAACAAAGGTGGTGTGCAGTGGTGGTGCAAAGGCGAGAGGCTACAGTGTTTTTCAGCATAGAACAATTGTTTAACACAACGCTTACCACACGGCAGCATTATACAGTACATATACTCGTAGTCCCAGGTACACATTGTACTAGTACACACATGTACTAACTCGTAGTATATCGTACTCGTATAATTGTCACACTACATTCCGCCCCCCCCTGCGAGAATTCAATTCTCGACATCAGCGGGGTTCGAACTGGTGAACCTTACATCAGGATGCTGGCGCCTTGTAACAATTGAGGCGGTATCAATCCGGCTCCGAAGCCAGTGCGGCAGTCTCAACAGGATAGAGACTGCAAGGGCAAACAAAGGTGGTGTGCAGTGGTGGTGCAAAGGCGAGAGGCTACAGTGTTTTTCAGCATAGAACAATTGTTTAACACAACGCTTACCACACGGCAGCATTATACAGTACATATACTCGTAGTCCCAGGTACACATTGTACTAGTACACACATGTACTAACTCGTAGTATATCGTACTCGTATAATTGTCACAACTCAGTTTGCGATTTCTGCGCATTTAATTGCTTACCGGCAGTTTCCGTTTTCCAGTACGCGCTTGCGGGCGGGTATCGCTGATTTTTTAAGCGCATACGCCAAGCGCGGCCATGTGCTCGCGATGCAAGATAGGCGCAACATCACCCCGCATGTTTTTAGAGTAGGGCATATAAATACCCTAGATATAACCCTTTGTGTACACCGCGTACATACGATGTAACGCATTTACATCTGGCAAGATGTAGCATTTCACTAATGCTAGGTGTAAATGCGTATACGGCCACCATACGCATTCCTTGTGCGGCTACTAGGGCCGGCTACCTCGAGAGAAATGAGGACATATGCCCACAGGGCGGCAATCAGGTTGGCGACGTGTGGCGTGCAGCCTGCGCACGGATAACGACACATCCGTTCGTTACTTTTGACGCCTGTAGTATTGAAATCCGCTAATCCGTTTTCCGGTTGCAGATGGGTGTATTTAATATTTAAAAAGATATTCGCAGTTAACAGTCCTCTGAAGCGTGTACTCAGCTATATGGTGTGCGCTTTATCGCCCTAAAAAAATAAATCATAAAGCGTTAATCCTACCGCCCGCCCAGCTCCACCTGCCGCTCCAAATAAGAAAAGTCTGCTCGCCTACCATTCAGTCGCTATATACACGACTGCTTCAATATATTCACACCAGCGGCACTGGTATACGAGTAGACGTACTCGTCGTAGCGGATTTTTCAAGTGGGGCACCGATTATTTAAAGTTCGATTGTTAAAAATCCCGTTCATTACTTTTGACGCCTGTATTACGTTCGCTGTTATGGAGTCCTCTGAAGCGCGTACTCAGCTGTAATTTGTGCGCGTTATCGCCCTATTATGAAGCGTTTTAACGGCCCCCATTGAAATCCTATCGCCAGCCAAGCTGCGCCCGCCGCTAAAAAGAAATCGTCTGCTTGCCTACCGTACTACGCTGTCGCTATATGTACAACTACTTATTCGCACCACGGGTATGCGAGTAAGGATTAGACGTAATCCAGACTCGTCGTAGCGGATTATTCGATAACACGAAAACATATCATCCACCACGCCACATCCGGGCCAGTTTCCCCGCGACTTCACCAGCTTTAGTTACATACACAATCAATGGCCCCACAATGGCTCAGTTACACAAAACCATTAAGCACTACTCGTACACAATAGTCGGGGCGAATCCTGCTGCGTGAGGCACACTACCCTGTATGGATGTATATTCCACCGCCTCAACGGTGACCCGCAGGTACTAGCGACTAATCCTTCGATAGGAAACGCCTCACATGTTGGTGCCGGCCTTGAGGCGCCCTGCCCGGGATTGAGTAGAAGCGATTGAATGCGGCAATTATGGGAAATGATGCTGTGTCTTTTATTACATATATACTATTAATTATCATACTTGTAGACAGTTCCCTGATATTACCGGTATCGAGTGGGCAGAACGCACTGCTGCTAGGATGATACTTGACGGCAGATTCCTGCGCGCCATAATGCCACAACACTATGGCCAACAATGCTAGACTCCGGGTCACTATTGGCAGTGTGCATTTTTTCTAAATTTCCACCAATTGCGGCAGTCAACTTCCTGGATTCCCGCTGCAGCTCGCTTAAACTTCGACAGCTGACGATGCAGGAGCGAAGGGGCCATTCGTCTTGCAATAGTAGCGCTGTCTTGCCGTGGAATCTGCTTCAGCCATGAGACACGAGGCACCGCCGTCCATCATGTATCTGTGCCGGGGTGCGGCGGTGAAGCTCTGTTGTTATTGGTGGTACAGCTTCGCCTCCACAGAGGGCCTCTTGATGCACCCTTTGCATAATACCTCGGGCAAGGAGAGTGGGACCCCGTATTGGTGATATGAGGGGTCTTGCGGAGAACGTGCGCCGTAGCAGCTCCTAGATGAAGCGGCATCATCGAACTGTGCCAAATGCCGCTCGATTGTTGATGTTGAATGCTGGTGTCGATTGAGAGCGCCCACAGCCAGGTATCAAAGGGTATTTTTGAACTCCCTCAGGAGGTCGTTAAACCGCGCCTTGGGAGACGCATCTCCCCGGAGCTTCTGGATGGCCACATCAAGCATCGGGCTCCCATATATCTGCCAAGCCGGGGTCGCAACACCGGCATCGCATCAGCATCACCGCATGCGCGATTTCGAGCCTCAGTCTTAATTTCTAAGGCCACTGGCATGCTGTTTCATCACAGTCCGCGGCATGAGCTGCCGCATCATTTACCTTGCATGGGTTTTTGAAGCTCCATATTGTCTGCAGCGGCCACATGACCGACGGCATGTGCTCAATGTGGTTTATCATCGCCTGGCGGTCCTTCTTGGCGTAGCGACCGCTGGATGCCTCCTTCCCAAAGCAGCTCTCCGGGTCTGGCAGGGAGACAGTGCCGCGCCTATCTGCGCTGAGACTGGCACTCGGATCCCGCACCTGCAGGTCAACACACGACAGCAATACTGAGTACTCCCGCAGCTTCGTGTCGATCCTCACGCTTTCCTCAACGCAGCAGTAGACTGCGCACCGTCTGCTTGTACCATGCGCTCATTTGCCCCCAGAGAAAGCCCGGCCGGTACTTCTTGCTCGGCCCGTCCCGGTCGCTGGCGCCCCTTGCGCCCGCTTTGGCCTTGCTGCTGCCCTTCCCTGGCGCGACAGGCGCATCGGACTCCGCCAGCGAGGTACTGATGGCATTGTACTTGCTGGGCTCAAAGAAATACTGCGTGTTGGCGTAGAGCAGGCACGCATCGTGTGCAGCATAATACTCGACACCAAGCTGCAAAGCGGCAACATCACACATGTCAGTCACAGCATAAATGGCACATGCAAGCACATCCAGATTGTGGGAAGGTCTACCGCTTGTTGTGCGGGAGCTCACCCCGCCAAACGTAGAGGCCAGGTTGCGGAAGAGGTGGCGCGCGCTCTCGGCTGTGTCCGGTGTCCGGTCGAGCAGTGCCTTGAGCTTGGCGAGCGCGGCTGCGCCTGTGGCACTGTGCTGGAGCCCCGTGGCGCAGGTGGTCATGAAGCGCTTGGCGATCGAGGAAGGGCCTGTCCACAGGTGGGTGACGACCTCCTCATCTGTCAGCATGCGCAGCGGAGCATTCTGGAAGTTCTCCGGCTGCTTGCGCAAGAAGTACTTGACCTTGTCCAGTGTGACGGCCAGATTCTGCAGGCGGTGGCTGCGGATCGTCTGCGCCTCCTGCTCTGCGCGCTCCGCCGGCATGCCGGCACGCTCGGCCAGGGCGCCAGGCAGCGCTGCGTGCTCCTCGTCAATATACTTCAGGAGCAATGCCGACCATTTGGCCATCCATGGCCGGTGCGGATATTCTGCGTCGGAGGTGGCCTGCAGCAGGCCGTTCCCGATGCCGTTGCCCTCCAGGATGGCCGTGTCGCTCATGGTCAAAGGGTCGGTGCAGGCGGTTAGCAGCAAGGCTGTGCGGTCAAGAAATGCGTGCTGCTTTGTCAGGACTTCCTGGAAGGACTTGGAGTTGACGTAGTGAACAGCGGAACCTCTGCATGTGGAGGTCCCACATAGGCAGGTTGCATTGCGGTACTCCTGCTCAAGCTCGGTCACGTGGTTGTGGTCCCAAGTCAGCTCCTCGCCATAGCGCACCTCACGGGTCGTGAAGATGCCCAGGCTGAGCTTGCCATCCGCTGCCATGGTCATTGCCACGCAGTTGGGCTTGCAGCTGTGGCCGATGCAGGATCCCAGACTGCCCTGACGGGAGGAGTCGACAAACATCACGTCGTACCCACATGAGTCGCCCGTGTCGGGGCGCGGCATCGCCACGGCCATGTGCATCTCCGACAACGAGAGGTTGCCGTGCCTCCTGCGCAGCGAGTCCTGCTTTTCGTACCAGCGCCAGGGTGCGAAAATCTCTCCACTGAAGGATGAGACATAGGTGCCAGCTGGAATGCCTCCCTCCCTGCTGCACACGACGCCACTGCCCCGTGTCTGCACCCGGAAGTGACTGGAACAGAAAGATGTCAACGAGCCACGGGAGGCGCCTCTACCCGCGCCGCGCTTCTCCTGGCCGGCCATCCCCGTTATCAGGGAGGCCAGCATGTGGCACGTGGATGCCGTCTTCTGGCTGCCAGACTCCTTGGCCCTGGCTTCCATGCCTGACAGCACGTTGGCAAGGTGCCAGCCGTCGGCTCCTGCCAACTGAAGTGCGGGCAGCAGCTCGTGCTCGATAAAGTGGTCGCGCTCAGCGATTGACTCACTGCTGCTTGGCTGCCCGGAATGATCAAGGCCCGGGCAGAGCGCCAGTGCCTCAAAGATGTTTTTCCGGGTATAGCAATCCAACCCCCAGCACGACTGAAGCTTGACGCCTGACTTCTCATCCAGGGAGACAGGCGCCTACTCGGGGAGAGCGGACATGCAGAGTCAGGCTAGCTGCACCATGCTGTCACCAAGTAAGCAGGCAGGAATTGCGCAACACTCACCTTGGCAAACGAGATAGTCTTGCGGGCAAGCTCCTCGAGCGTAAGGGGCTGGTCGTGTGGCCGGGTGGACGTGATGGTTGTAGCCAGTTTTGCTGTGAGACTGCGGATATCGATGTCTTCTCCCCCATCGCGGGCCACCATGTTGCCGGGAATGGTGCTACAGCTGCGCACGCTGCCTGCCTCCCATTGCCACTGCCCCTGGATGCACGGCTCACTGTTGTTTGCGACAGCTGCCGACACATGCGACAGCGCCTCCTTCAACGAAGTAGCCGGCTTGGCATCTGCAGGGGCGGCGCAGAAGGACGCAGCCCGCGGTAGCTTGGCTGGCCTCACGGGCGTATCGGGTATTGAGTCATCTATGTCTGGTGATGAGCGATTGGCGTGCCTTGTCGCCTCAGGTGCAGCTTGCACCTCTGGCAACATGCGCTTGGCATGCTTTGGGCTCCGTGGTAGACCGTTGTTCAGGCGCTCCTCTTGGACAGGGTTGAGGGAGGAGGCGCAGTCTTTGATTGGGGTGTCAGGGCTGCAACGTAAACACATGCTGTTAATAAATGTAGCCTGGCATTCAGGCCAGCCATGCAGGCGAGGGTGTGCCGTGCGTATCTCGCTCCCACCTTGTACTGTCGCTTTCATTGCTGCTGTTGTAACTGCAGTTCCCGCTAGCCGCCTTCAACTTCGACACCGCCGATTTTGGGCCGGTGCTCGTGCACTCCAGGGAGGCATCTGTGCTGTACTGGGGACTGGCAGCACAACACAGCCAGGAACAGAGGGCGTCAGCGATTGCGCAGCTGTTGGATTGCACAACTAAATTGCAATCTGGCCCGGATTACATTGCAGCCAAGTGGGTATGATACACACTGGCACGACAATAATAGTACTGTTACCTAGACAGCTCTTTGAGAAGGCCTTGAACCCACCTGAGCAATTCAGCGCCATTGCAAAACATGGCGCCAGCGTTATGAAAGACGCCACTGCTCCATGGTTCCCTGTCCAGGACTGCGCTCTCCTTCTCCTCGTCCTGATGACACAGTATGCGTCAAGGCTCTGCAGCTATTTCCAGACATGATACGGACAGAAAATAGCCCCGCGGACGCTAGTGACTTCTAATGTTTAGACACAGTGAACAGGCTAACGAGCTTTGCGAGCATTTGATTCAAGTCGCGGACCTAGTGTAGGCCATATCCTCACATCAGGCTCCCATTCTTTTTCAAGCTGTGATAGCAGCACATGCGTATCAAATGTACAGGTGATGTCGTAAGGAGTATTTCAATGACACAGCACATCTCGGCAGAGTACGGCGGGTATGTCGCTGCGGGCAGTGATGGGTTTGGTTACAGGCAAGGCGTCAAGGGAATGTACAGTAGTCGTCGCGTCGCGTAATACTACGCGAGTGTACACATGATACAGTAGTCGCTACATATTATTTTATTAGCGGTCGCGCGACCGTCTCGTCAGATGTATCATAGTACCGGTAGTAGCGGCTAAGCCGGCGCGCGCCCCGCGTCGCCAATAAATATTTATAGTAACCGGCGGCCGTTGTACAGGTACTGGCACTAAACTCGTACTCGTATGTATCTCATGTAAACTACAGCAGCGGATCGTACTTACCAGCGCATGCATAATCCTCATTTGTAATTATACATTACTGTACAGGTAGATGACTTAAAAACAATTATACATGTGGTAAAATCCTCTTAGGATTATAACATTATGGTAATATCAGTGGAGCTGTATATGTATACCAGGTGGCGGCAGGCGCGCGGATATGCGAGCAAGCATTATTTTATTAGTTACGAGTACGGGTATTGTACCTACTACTGACCGCCTGCAAGCAAGACGACCAGTACCGCATGTAGTACACAAGCATTAAAAAGCACGTTGTCTGGGGAAGAGAGACTGCCACGTTGCCACCACCGGATGGGAGATTTGGATAACTTCAGCCACGTGCGTCTCCGAAAGGTAAAGAGAATCGATGGACTGGAGACCTTATTTATCAGGTGGTTGCACCCCTGGCCAGCGAGCGGACGGTGCTGCAGTCAGGGTGGGGGGGGAGTGGGAAAGCCCCTTTAGGAAGGAAGCACACGCAATCTTAACAAGTCGAAACAGGAGTTGAACGGCGTCTTCGCGATCCGCATCGCCACCGAAGCACTGGAGCGTGGCGGCTTGATGCCATCTTCCGTCATCGAGTAGATAAATGCCACAATTACCGTATTTACTGAAAATAATACTGATAATGGTATAAATGTACCGAGGCTGCGCAAATAAGCAGCAGGGCAACTTCGTCGTTTGGCTGACTGCCGCCAGTCGTAGAAGCTGCGTGAAGTTGGGGCGACAGCTCCGACCAGGCCCAGGCCGATAGTCAAGAACCGAGACTTTAACGCGCAGCACGTGAGTGAGGGGGGGGGGGGGGGGGGGGGGTGGGGCGATAGGCAGGTTCCGGCGCCGGCATTGGTTCCGAGGGATACTTGAAGGAGGTCAGGAGGCCTTATCAGTCCCGACAGCAGGTCGGACGTGATGTCGAAAATAGCTGTTAGCACCCTCCAGGCTGATACGGCCAGATAACGAATGGCAAGGCGGGGGCGGGGGGAGAGGCGGCACCTGAGGATCGACTAGAAACTGGAGGGATCCTAGCTTGTTAATGGGAGCGCCGTGGACGTCCATGCTGTACACCACCCTCATCGTGCGAGCTGTTTCAGAAGTCGTTTCACACGGCGCGCGCGCGCGCGAGTCTATGTGCCCCGGGGGGCTGTAGGGGTCCCTGTCTGGTTCGGGGTAAGCGGGAACTAGGCCGCACGCGACTTTTGCGCGGCCACGTGGATCGGAATCGGGGCGTGTGGCTACACACACGCCCGCGCTGTAGCTGGACTGCTGAGCTATTTAGGCGGACGACGTGTGCAGTGGTGTCTATCGGAGAGCGGTGGAGAGTATAACTATGACGCTGTAGATGCTGGCGCAGCGGAAAGAGTCACAACTCACCTGCGGTTTTTTCCGCCCCGGGGACGCTCACGGCCGGCGTGTTATCACGTTGACGATTACAGTACATATAACACCCCGCAGCGTAAAACTCTTGTACCCGTATGCACTGCAAATAGTAACAGTAACGCGACTGGCGACCCAGTAAGCATAATCCGCCCCCCTCCCCCGCCCCCCCCCCCCCCCCCCCCCGCCCGCCCCCGCCCCCCCCCACCGCCCCCCCCGCCACCGTGGTGTACCCGATACAAAACGATAACATGACGAATAATGCAGCATTTTCATCGTACGTCATTTTCCGAGTACCTGTATGTGTTCTACCCGTGGTAGGAGTGCACGTAAGGTTCGCCCCGGTCATCGGCCGAGGCCGCCCCAGCACTAATTAACCTCGTGCGCCAACTAGGTTAATACAAGGTATGGCATAGCCAATAGACCGCTGTCTCATTCGCCAACCCCGAAAACGCTAATGAATCAACCGGGTATATATCCCGGGACACGGGCACGGATGATAATATTGCCATGAAATGACAGAGCCGGGAATCGATATCCGGGACCCCCGGAGTAGGAGACCGCCGCACTACAAAGTAGATAGACAACGAGGTCCAACGCCACCTCAACCGTGCGATTCGCTAGCGTGCGTGACTTGCGTGGCCCTCGCTCTTGGCTTCCATCGTATGGGTGCCGCGACTTGATACCCTTCGCTTGTACAACTCGTGCGGACCGGGCTCCCTATCGCTCCTCCAATCGGATCACGTGTCAGCCCGCAAGATTCCCCATGCTGCTTATTCGGCCGCCGCTACGCGGGTGCTGGACCTTCGCCCGTGCGGTGGTTCCGCGTTTGTCACATGCCCTGGCTCCACGTGCGGTATTGATCCCTTATGGGTTCGCTCTACGGATGGCCCGAACCGGAACGCTCCGGATTTCGTCGTGGGTCATTTGCCCATATGCCCCCTCGCGAACTACAAGCACCGCCTTCATGCCGCTTTGAAAAATCTTTGGGCTTCCGTGGCGATTGAAGCGGGAGCGGTGCTCGACTGGGACCGCTCAGGAGTCGGCGACTTGACCCTTGAGACAAGTGGGCTGCGCCCAGCGGACCGCTCGTGCCCGTCTGATTTGACGCTGGCGGGGCGGGGGGGGGGGGGGGCGTGCGATTACATTATCAATTTCGCGTGCGTGTCCTCCACGACCCCCACTTGGGGCAACGAATCCCGCTGGTACACCCCGGGGATCGCAGCGACCGAGGCGGAGCACAACAAGCTGGCGGCGAACCCGGCGTCTTCCGCCCCGGTGCAAGGTGTTCGCCGGTACTACCCTTTTGTGATTGAGGACCGCGGCCGCCTCAGAAAATCCGCTTTGAGAGTGTCTACATCTTCGCGGTGTTGCTTGCTGTGCGCAACTTCCCTGGCGGTCCTGCCGCCCCGACTTCATGCCGCCTTCGTGGCCAGTCCGTCCAGGCTCTTCGAAGCTTTGTCGCCAACCTGCCCGCCGAGTTCCGGCATCACCTGTCGCGCACGCAGCGGGGGTTGTTGCAGCGAGTCTCTGCCTGCGTGCATGGTACTTTGGGCGGCATTCTCTCTGCCGGAGCGCAGACGACCAAGTCTGATGCGTCTGCCCGTGCTCATTCCGAACCCTCTTTTGTTGTTGCTTCCACCTCGCAGTTGTTGTAGTTGACGACGTTTTCTAATGCCCTTTCGGGCGATTCTCTGATCGCCTTTCGCAGCTAGCTCATGTATTTATCATACAACGAGGTATGTAAAAGACTGCCGGTATTACGAGAACAAGTATTGGTACCCGTAATCCGGACAGGCAACCTAGGCGAGCTGGGGCCAGCCAACCTATCCGCGTTTCGGCCCATTTATCAGGTCTTCATTCGAGTCGCAAAGCGCCCCGGTACCGAATATCACTGCGTCTTTATCACGATATGAGAATATACCGGTACGAATGTGTAGCAGCAACGACCAACCTCTCACGGCTTGGGAAGTCTCGAGCCGCCGACCTACATATTCGTAGTCACTCGCCCTACCATTGAGCGCCCCAGTTAGACTAAGTTTTCGGGTCAAATGGTCGGATCAGGAAACTTGTAAAAAGTGTAAGGATTGCCGGTATCACATATCTACCAGACCACATTATTGTCATTAGCATGTAATACCATGTAATCACCCCGTAATCTTGCTAGTCTATACTGACACTCGTATATAGTCGTTCCGTGACATACTCGGAATAAACTCTATTAGGTGCATATCACACGTCATCCCGACGCTACATCGGCGGCGGACTATTTTGCTTTTTGGCTCTAGAAGCCCGACAATCTCGAGTCATTCATGTTGGATGTATTATGGGTATCGCTGCGCTCCTGGCATAAGCACTATATAGGTGTCCGCGATAGCGCGCGGCAATGGGCGGCGAGCTGCGCGGTGGTGGGCGGACGGACGAATAAAATATTTACATCCGGTTGCGGCCGCGACCGCCACTAGTCGTGCGCCGCGGCGGGCCTGCCTATAGGTGGCGGCTGCCCCGCGTCCCCCCCCGCCCCCCCGCCAACCGCCCGCGCCCTGGCCCCATCACCGCCCATGCCCTGGTCCGATAACCGCCCCAGCCCCGGGCCGGCACTTCAACCGCCGGCTTCGCGGGCTGCTTGGGCTTCTTGGCCGGGGGCTCCGGGCTGCTGACCTCATCGACGTTGTCGCCGGTGAAGACTTGCGTGGCGGCCATGTTCTTGACCGCGTTGGTGTTGTGCTTGATGATGCCGCCCGCCTTCTTCAGATGCTGCCTCAACACGCCCACCACGCTCTTAAGCTTTGGCGACGCAACGGTGCCCGCCTGCGGCAGCGCCACGACGATCCGGTTCATCGCGGCCGGGCATGGCGTAGCCGACGAGTGCCGAACACTCGATACGATCGGCTAACCGCCAAACGGAGGGACTAGGCGGGGTCTGACACAGCAACTGCGGAAGTCAGTATGCGTGTTGACTGCTTGTCGCGGCGGTGGTTGTGTAATCGAACAAATACGAAAACAAACGCAACTCGCCTGCGGGTTCCGAGTGCGGCGCGCGCGTCACCTCGCAGACCTCCTCCTCGCCCTTGAACATTACGTTAGAAGGGGGAAGTGATGGCTTCGTAGTACATCCAGAGATGCTCGCTGTCTTGCCATGCATCTGCAAGGTCTAGAGCCTTCGCGAGTCGCTCGTCGCTCGGCAATGGTCCCTTCTTCCTAGCTTGGGCGTCCTTGCCCCTATCCGGGAAGTAGTGCCGAGCGAGGTAGTTCCTCAACTTCGCCCGCTTCATGGATATAGCACAAAGTGCGCAGTCAACACAACCCACAAGGATGGTCGCAGCGGGGCTGGGAGGAATGGGGAGGGGGTGTATTGGCGGAACGCGCGGCAATGACGGCGGTCTCCTTGGCGTATCAGTGGTTTTCGGTTGTGTAGCCGGCACGGAAGTCGAAGCAAGGTAGCGTAGCAGATCCGCTCCATGCGCTCCGTCCGTTTATAGGGACGCGGCGATAAATACCTCGGCATCTTCTTCAGAGGGTAAGGTAGAGATCTGTCTGAGTGTCACGCGGCCATGATTTGTCAAAGACAGCCGACAACATCGCCTTCGACAACACGCGGCTAGTGTGGGTCACCTCCAAGCAGTATTGCACTTCCCCAACATACACGTGGTTGTCAAATGCTGCTCCAACTCGGCACGCTTGTCTCGCAATATGGCATGCTTGCCGTACTCTTCAGTGGGCACCCTCTGCTCGTCCCATGTATTGTGCCTGAACACCACATGCCTCCGTGTCTCGGCCTTCTTATTCACAATCTGCATATTTGTGTATACCAGAACTCAGCAGCAGAGCAACACTACGTAGGCTGTTTGGAGTAGGGCGTAGGGGGTGCATGTATCTAGAAGTTGCGCTACCGTCCTTGTGTCCTGGAATACGAAAAAGCGGTAACCAAGAATGATGTCCCCTCCCCTATCTTGCATTGGTGATACAAGTTTTACGTGCATGGTAGTGCAGCAGCCATGTAGCCACCATATATCACCGCATAATCTACAAACACTACCGGCAAGCCAGAGGGGGAGGTAAAGGGGGCGTGGGGCGGGGGGGGGGGGGGGGGGGGGGGGGTCACTCGATGGCATGGGGGTCGAGCCCCGCTTCATATGCGCGCTTCCAAGGCGGCCCAGACTCCAATATGCTAGTTCTCTGACAATACTTATCCAGCGCCTCTGCGCATGTCGCCCGGTTGGCGGGGGCGGCTGAGGTATATATGGCTTCACGGCGGCGCCCCTGCAGCCCGGGCCCGTGCCCTCTAACATATCATCCACCACATCAGCTGCTCCAACGGCCTCCCACTGTCCCACAAAGCCTGGCCGCCACATAGGCAAGCTAGGGAAGTCTAGGTCCAAGCATGCACGCAAGGACTTGATGCGTGCCTCGAGTAAGAACTGCCGCCAATATGCCCGCTCCGTGTCAGTGGTGCCACTGCCTCTGGCCACGCACTTCACGTCCCGGATCTGCATATGTGTGTATGCCCTATGACAACAGCCTAGACATAGTGCGTATGAGGGCAAGGGGATGGAGGGGCACACTGTCCGCTCCATCCTGAACTCTGAGTTGCGGGGCATGGCTGCCCATGACCGCCTATTGGGCTCTGACTCGGCAGACTAAATTGTGCATGTTCAGCTCCATCATCTCATCAAATGCATGTTGCACATCTGCGCATAGGTCAGCAAGCAGTTGAAGCCCTCCTCCCGTTGCTTCTTGATGGACTCGTTGACACGATGGCACTCCTCAATGTCAGCAAGAGCGTCACACTCCTCGCAGTCCCTCAGGTAGTGGATGACTGCTCCTTGCAGCATAAGCCACATGATTGCTAAGTGTTGCTGCTCTGCGTTGTGAAACATATTCCTGCGTGAATTGCCATGGGTGCCGCGTACTCGGTAGACATCACACACATACACCGGGAATTGGCTGTGTTACTCCTAGCAATAGCAACGAGGGGCCCTCACCGAAGGACCAGCACTGCCACAGTCTCCGTGAAGTGCAAGAAGTCCTCGCATGTCCAGTTGGCACACGCCACACCGCGAGTGCAGGTTGACGGCAACATCAACCGGATTGGCATGCGAAAGTCACTGGACAGGGCGACCAACGCCATCCGCCATCCATATTCTTCATCTTGGGCCGCATATAATGTGAGGGCACACACAATTCAGCAACGTCCCTTGCAGCGGGAACTACGGGCAGGCAGCAACAACAATGTAAATGTCACTAACCTTCAGGGTGCCGGCAGACTCCCAGAAGTCCCTGACTACCCCTAGCAGTAGTGCAGCGGTCAGAAGTCAATACAACTTCTATCCGGCAGCCATCGCATAAATGGAGACATGCATGTAGTGCCGGCTGCTGTCGTCCGCACGACGCGCCTTGAGCGGTTGAGCCGGCCTCCACTGCCAAGCACCGCATATGTGCGATGGCTAGCCGAAGATGGGCATCCCCGCAGTAGGCAATGCTGGGATCATAGTCATCGTTCGCAGCCTTTCCCTGCACTGCGTCCATCCCCCCCATGTGTGCGCCGTCTGTATAGCCGACACAGTAGGGGCGTATGGATGACAGACTCCGACGTAGTAGTAGTAGTAGTAGTTCTTGCATGCACCCGAAGCCGACTACTATGTATAATCAACATTATCGAGAGCAATAATACGATGTCTGCATGCAAACACATAACGCATGCACAATCATACATGTTTTCTTGTCCCCGCCCTATGTACTCTTTAGCAGACAGTATCGGAGCAATTGTGCCACTATGTGAAACGGCGGACCGTCCGACGACCGGACGACCCACCACCATGCCAACTGCCGGCCTGCGCCCACAGTGGCGTGAAGAGCATGCCCTCCAGGAGGACACCACCACAGCCAGCATGGACACAAATAGGCCACCGGGGCCGTCACTTTCTGGCCGCGCTACGAGGCGGCAGAGTGCAACAGCCAGAGATCCGCACGGTCGTAACTGCAATAAATTTCGCAGGCACCCAACTCCCACCGGCAACCCGCCGCCACATACGCGTGCTACAACGCCCATCTCACCTACTTCTAACCGGCCTCCCCACCGGCACGGACGATGCCACCCATGTGGCCCTACTGTTCGGCGATTTGGTAGCCCAACACCAAGCTATGGACGAGGCGTCGCGCGGCCGGCGGACTGTGACGAACCTGATCCGCACCCTCAGCCCCCAAATCGGCGTTCAAATGCCACCAGCAGACGTCAGAGTGGTGACTCGCCGTCCCCCTAAGCCCAACGCCGCCGACCCCACTGCCCCGAGTGGGACTAGGCTCCCCACCACCGCCAGGTCCGTCATCCTACGACTGGCCCGCAGAGAAACAACCGTGAGCGTTCTACATACCCAATGGACAGGAGAGGGCACATCGATCCTCAACCGCCAGGGCCGCCGCTGCTCCACCCGCCTGCTCGGAGCGCCGCGCCTCGACGACATCGAGCGACCGGTACACCAGGTATGGCTTCGCTCCCCCGCGTTCCGAGGCCTCACGGAAGCCGACATGTGGCTGCACCTGGCGGAGGGCCTCCTCCCAGCGTACGACCAACCCCAGCCGAGCGAAGCGACGACAGATCAACCGGCGGCGCCACCAGCAGACGTCCTGGCACTCGCTTGAGTGCGAGCCTGGGCTGAGTACGAGGCCAACACAGACGCGGACGACGCCGTCATCTGCCCCCCGACACGCACACTACTGGCCCTCCTGGAGGGCCGCGAGGTATGGAAAGCCCGCCGCTCAGCCGACTCGGTGCGCCTTGAACTCCTCGATCATGAAGCGGCGCGCCTACTCCAAGACGTGTGCCGCGACGCAGTACTGGCGCTGCCGTTTGGCGACCAGTCGCACGGCTGAGCAGTCATCGCGCAAGTCACAGTAGAACACAGCGAGGACCGACAGGACCAGCCAACCACCCCGCTCCCAGGAATACTGCCCCCTGCACTATCCAAACAGTTCTTCCGATGCGCACCGACGGCCAAAGCGATTTGCACCGGCACCCTGGCCAACCTGGAGCTGCCGACGGTGGAGGCCATCGCAGCTACCATCAGCCAGCGCCACAACACACCTCCATAGCTGCATCACGCGCAGTGGCTGACGGACACCATGACAGTTGCCGGCGTCGAGATGTACCACCACCACACCGAGCCGACACTGCTGCGCGTGCGAGACGACAACCTCTGCGCCATCTCCCTGCTCGACCAAGAAGACGAGGAGTTCGCGGACACCTTGCGCTTGGCAGTGGCCCTCACCTCCCCTGTCGCACTACTGCGGGCGTTACGCCTCTGCACCATCGTCATCTACCTCACGGAGTCCGAGTTCGGCCCCTCGGAGCTGCTCATCCACCCCTTCAGCCAAACGACCCGGGAGGCGGGAGAGCTGGGAGGCAACACTGGCCACAACCATATCCGACGCGCAGCGATAGGCCTGCTTGAGAAGGCCCGGAAGACCGCCCCAGCGTCTCTCGCCCTACGAGCCACCGGACGCCCAATCTACACCCTCACCCTGCAGCTGACCGCCCACCACCACAGCATCATCGGTGGCATCCGCAGCACCGACAGAGCAGAACAGTGGCGCAAGACAGTGTCGACAGCGTGCGGGAAGATCAAGGCCGCGCCAGCTCCGGCACCAACCGAGAGGCGCCCTGCCAACACATCGCCAGCCCCACCACCAGCATGCCCAATCCAACTGCCACTTCCAGCGACCCCAGCAACCCAAACTGGACCCCAGGTCCGCGACGCTCCCCCCCCTGGGTTCGAGCACGTACGTACCACCGAGGCGCGGAGCGGTTGCGGACGCAGTGGCAGCCATCGATCAGCGCGGAGCAGCAACGGAGCGCGCCCCCGGAGCAGCCCACCCAGCCCCTGCGCCTAGAGCCACAGCCTCAGCGGCAACTGCCATGCCTAGAGCACATGCGGACGACGAGGAGGAACTGAAACTCAACTACGAGGAGAACGACCGCGCCATGGAGGTGGACACCACCGAGGGCGAGGCAACAGAGACACCAGCTCCGGGTGGCATTTCCCTCGATTCCCCCCAGCGCTCAACAGTGCACCGCACATTCCGGGAGGGCACACCCAATGGCACCACAGAGAGCTGTCAAAACTACACCACCTCACCACCGCAGCCACAGAGATGCTCGCCCGTTCCTCTCCTGCTAGCCAACCCGCAATAGCCGCCAATCTGGCCAGCCTCACATCGGAGTCACACCAGCTGCGCAACCCACATCGCCTCTCCATCCAGCTGAAACGTCACCCCAGCCAGCCCATCCCAGCAGGCAAGTGCAAGGCAGCCACAACAGCCAAACTTAAGAAGAAGCAGCCCATGGCCCTTAGCCGCTCGGACGACGGCGCCACCCGCAACCGCAGCAAGAGCAAGCCACGCCTTTCTGGCACCCGCGGCTCAGACAACGAGTGGGAAACGGACGATGATGCAGCCCACCCGTCTAGCAGCTCGCACTAATAAGCTGCTGAGCGAGCCACCGCAGCAACAACCACGCCAGCTGACTCAAGAACACCTCCCACCATTAACCATGTGCCTGGTGCAGCTCATGCACCAACACACACCCAGAAACTCACCACACACACGTGTCACACACACAGCTGATTCCCACAACCACCACATGCACAACCTACCCAATTGCATGTCGGAGTCATCGCATCCCGCACCAATCATACTAGCCGGCTCAGCGGTGGATAAACACTGAGCACCACATAGCTATTCCGGTCAGCCCCCTTCCCCCATCTCACCTTGGTAGCTGCATGCGGGACGCTTCGGCTGCCTAAGCTTGCCTGCTGAGCTCTAAATGGGATAGGCCTGACTTCGGGACAACATGGGGGCGCTACTGTCCTAGCTTTAGCCCACTGGAAGGAGGAGGGGTTGGGGCACACCGGAGGAAGGCCGTTAGCCTCAGCTGTAATTACACCTAGTGTTCCCTACCATGGTCAAAGATAGCAGGTCCTAAGAACAACTCAGTCAGGGCCAGTGGATGCATCAGACTAGCACTTGTAATCAATTTCAATTTCAATTTCCGGGGGAGAATTAACGGCGGGAACATGCTCATATACGGCGCGGTCGCGTAGTGATTGCGGGTTTTTGCGGCCGGGCCGGCGAGTACATGATGGCGCCCACGTACGAACGTAATAAACCCCGTATGACTCACGTGTACCGTACCGTACCACTGATACAAAATTAGTATATGTACTGCAACATAGCCACGTGGCTACACATGCCCCGTCGCCGTACGCGCGTAAATTTGCGGACACAATGCGGGTTAGTTGGTCAAGGGCGGGCCCTTTCGTGATGTTGGGTAACGACAGGTGGTCAAGACAAAAAGCTTGATTCGATTGTAACAAATTTCCAATCTTCAAATAGTTTGACCGGCAAGCAAGCAACAATGCAAGCGATCTCGTTGTCAACCAGCAGCCTACTCGCCCCATCCGCATCACACCGACCGGCAAGTTTTATCGAGCCGGGTCCAACGCGGTGCACGGCATAGCACAACGCCACCCGCCACCCCACCTCAGGAATACCGTGCAGCACATCCTATCGTGTGCGAGTGGGTGGGTCAGCAAGTTCTCATCGACCTCCTATTTTTTATGCGCCGCCTCGATCGTAGTCTCCGCCTACTCCACCGGTCGACGGCCCGCCCGGAGCTACATGGCACCGCATGGCGCAAAGTAGCCGAGAACCCGCCGCTATGTCGCCGGATGGGTGCGGCAGCATGCAAGGGTTGGCGGAAGTGTTGCGACGGGGTTGAGCGCGAGCGGGCACGGTGGGGAGAATGTTGCTGCGTGACGGTGGGGGGGGGGGGGGGGGGGGTGCGCTGGCGCGGTATGGGAGGACGGGCGTGGTGGGACATGGAAACAAACCGGACATGTCCGAAATGCCCAAGACGTCAAACCCGCAACGTCACAGATTGCTCATCTGCTAATTCTGGCGCTTTTTTATCCATTCGAATACAAATAATCACAGGTTCCGGGTCCCAGATGATGAATGAATACGTGTTCTGAAGTCTATTCGAATACGAGTATGCTGTTTTTTTAGGATGTGCACATGGTTGGTCAGTACAGGTGTACCTGTAGGAGTACTAGGCGAGAAAGATGTTGTATATTATTAATGATTTGAATCGCAGGGGAGAGTGAGAAATAGCCCTTATTTTGGGTTTAGGGTTTGCGTGTACGCCTCATGGAGCAATACTATACAAATACTACTTTCGAACCGGAGTAGTGCCCATGTTCGAATTAGAAATACCGATTTCTCCCAGATTCCAGGAGAAACACAGTCGGATCGAACTCGTTTTAACTTTACATGCGCACAACACAGTAGTGAGAAAAGTAGAGACATAAAAAGGGGCCGATGAGCGGCTAGCCGGAACAAGTACGAAAAGCATTGGGATAGACAACAAGATGGGAGAAGGTCCCGCCGCAAGGGGAAAGAAGGGAAGCGGGAAAAAACGAGACGCTAGTTGTTACAATCCGACAGTAGTAGGCGGGTTGGCTGTGGGATGGGATTAAACCGCTCCGCCCAGCCAACACGTTTATTTTGGTCGGTCTCTACCCTGCCTTACGCCAATAAGGCGGCCAGCTACGTCCGGCAATGCAATTAAACGGCTGACTGGAATGCTAGGGCTATCCGCGGGCTGAGTCGGGGCGAGGAAGGGAGCTAGCTGAACGTAACAAAAAGCAGTCGCGACGAGGGCGGCCGCAATATCTCGGAGAGTTCCGTCAACCCCAGTTGCCTAGCTATACGGTATAGCTAGGCGATGGGCCCGGTCGACTAGGGCGATGAGGGCGAGGCTATAGGGTGCGGCGGCTACGCATCCCCCGCCGGGCGGGGCTGGGGGCATGGGGCCGGCATCGTCCCCTCGAGTTGCGCTTGGCGCCTCTAATACGACGAAGCACCGACAATGGCTGACGACGGAATGCGCACGTCGCGCCCGTGGGAAGTGGAGCTCGATGTACTAGGTCGCTATTTCTCCCGCGGGAGAAATACTTCTCCACGGTAGCGGGAGAAATAGGCACGTAATTCTTCTGATTTGGAGGGCTTTCTCCCACGCGGGAAATGGAAATTGACATTTTGAAATTGATTTACAACGTGCTGACTTGCTGCTCTCCACTGCCCAAGCCGAGTTGCTTTTAGGGCTTGCTTTATCCAACCGCTATGGGAACCCTAGGGATTACAGATGCAGCTTCCGGCCTTCCTCCTTGTCGCCCGCGCCCCTACTCCTTCCATGCCGCTTGGTATTGTTCCCCCCTGCCGTTCCGGGGGTGTCGTGTACGGTGGTCTGCGGAAAGCGTGTATGTTTATGGTGGGTGTGCGTGCGGGGTGTGTGGGAGGTACTGAGGTTGGACATGGCAGGTTTGAGGGACTGTCGGGATATGCGGAGGAGAGTACGTAGCCATCCGATTGAGTGTCGTTGGCGTTTCCTACAGAGGCGGATTTCAGCGGCGCTGGGAGGCGGAGGGGGTTTGTCCGGGGGTTGCTTCTTGGGGCGGAGGACCGTGAGGCTATGGATGGCTTCTAGTTTGAGTTTGTGCATCGTGCCGCTGCGGCTGAGGGTGACGGGAATGATTTCAATCGGACACTGCCATCCTTGTTGACGTAGGGCGCTCACCATGTGTTGGTATTTTTCGCGGATGAGAGCGTGCACGGTGGCATGATTGAGATCAGTTCAGAATTTGAATTCGATTATCTGTATTTTTTGGACTGCTCTGGGATCGGTGCTGGGAATATGGTTTCGGTGGCCGGGTCCCAGTCGAATCCGACGATGCGTACTGCGTCCGGCTTGCAGTGTTTAGGGCGGCGGTGAGGGGGTAGCATGGTCGTGGGGAGCAGGGTGGCTGCTTGGGCGGCACTGGAACCTTCGGTTTCCCCTTCTTGGGCGTCCGCTAGGCGGTCGGGGATGCTGATGCACGGGACTCATGGTATGATTCGGTCGGTTAGGTCGGAGATATTGGGGGAGGAGAAGTCAGCCACAGGTTTGTTGCCCGCGTCCTTGGATAGTACGTGCCATCGACCGCCGTTTAGGACTTCCAGCTCGTTGAGGAGTTTACGCGTGCTATTGTGTCGGTCTGTCTTTAGGCCGGCCATGGAGGGGCAATTGCTTGCCATGTGACTATTGCTGAGGTGCTGTCCGCATTTCCCGCATGTGGAGGACGGCTGGCCTTTGCGTCTCATTCGGCTTGACTGTGTTCCCCACATGAATTCCAACATGTGGATTATTTCCGAGGTGGTGATGTCCGAGGGGGTGACGAGGTCCGGCATTACACCTGTGGCCAACGCATGGTTTATGAGGTTGGAGTGCAGGGTTTCGTCGGAGGCATCGCAGCCTACTGTAGCGTTGACGTGTTTCCGAAGGGCGGTTTTCAAGTTGTGGGGGGTGTGAGTGGTGGTCGGCGCGCCTTGGCATGGGTTCAGCCACACGTCATCGGTTGGTTCGGGAGTTGCGCCTACGGTTACGATAGTGTCAAATGGGATTGTCCCGTTGGCTACTTCGCCGGCGGTGGTGTCGGCTTGTTCGTTGCCTTCGACCTCAATATGGGCTTTGACTTTCTGGAGAATGGTTCGGAGTCCCAAATCCGCTCGGTGTCGGAGTTGGCGTACTATATGTTCGAGTAGTATTTTGTGAGCGTGGCGTCGTAAGGTGACCGGCCGGTGCATCATGCGCTCTATTAGGTGAAGGGAGACTGCGCTATCTGAGAGAATGTGCTTCGGTAGGTCAGACTCGAGTGCCACCGATATGGCGGCCAGTTCGGCTCTGGTGATGGTGCGGCGAATGTTGTCCGTGTCCACTCCCACTGCGATGGGTTTATTGCCCGGCGTGTAGACCCCGGCACCGATTCCCACCGCTCCGCCGCGGTGGATGCGGGAGCCGTCGGAGTATGTAAAGCGTTTCAGGTCGTGCCGTCGTTCTAGGAGCTGTATGGACGGGATTGGTGACGTCAATGGGCGGAGGTCCTGTGCGGCGGGTGGTATCCGCCAGTCGCGAGGCGGTCTCGGAAGACGGGAATGTTGCTGCTCTTGCTGCGTCCGAGCCTATTGGTCATTGGTTGGTGTTAAGGTGGAAGTGCGGCGTGCGGCCGGGGTACAAGACCCTGAGGGCAGCCGACATCTTGGTCGAAGCTTCCGTTGCGTTGACGTTTGCGAGGTAGGGGGCGAAAGCCACCAAGTACACTCCCACCGGCCATTTGGTGCCGAGGTCTTTGTTCGGGGCTGTCTCGGTGTGTTGGTCTGGGGACCGGAATTTGGTGAGGTCCGCGGGGAGCTCGCATAATTTCTGCATGTAGGGGTGGTTGAGGAGATGAGCTTTCTTGTAGGATGCGTCTATCCACTCGAGGAGGATGAGCACCGTGGCGGTGAACTCGTGCCTTTGAGCGTGCACGCTACGGAGAGCGTGTTGCACCGCTTTCAGCATACATAATTTTTCATCGTATTCGGGGTTGGCGAGGGACGTTTCAGCCCAAAAGTACATGTCGTTGGGGGGTCTAGCGCCGAAAACTACATATCTTCGGGGTTCAGACTATGGTATTGGGAGGTGTAGATCGACTTATTGAGGGGGTCGCTGAAAAGATCTGTGCGGGCATGGAGGGGGCGGTCATGATTGCCGGTGTAAAGCGGTCATCCGTGGCCCATCTGTTTCTTCGGATTTGGTGTTTGGAATTGCCGTCGGCACTCGTAAGGGTACCCACTGTGCTCAGGAGCGCATAAACCTCCTCTGCAAACGTCTTGTTTGTTCGGTCCGGTCTGAAGAGAAAGTGGAGGTGTTCGACCCTTCGGCGGTCGAGGGTATGGGAGGCTGTGCCGTCTGGCTTGTGGAGCACTAGTTGGTGTGTGTCCCGGACGCTGAAGTAGAATTCCCCCGTAGGCAGGGAGTCCAGGTCCGGATTGATGGTGGCGAGTCTGATTTCCACTTGGTGTTTGGGGGGGTGCCACGCGGCCGGTTGAGCGGGGGGGGGGGGGGGGGATTCCGGGGTTTCGAGTCTGGTTCGAATGCGATGGCTTGCATTGAGTGCGCGCGGTCCGGATTTCGTATCCATAATGGATTCGGTTAGTTGCCATGCCGGTTCCCATTGGACCTCGAAAAGGTAGGTGGTGTCGTCGTGGTTGTTTTTAAGGACACATTTGGCACACATGGCATCCGTGGCGAGGACGCAAGCGGGGTGGACCACGTTATGGCACCCTGTGACTGGGCAGTTCCAGACTAATGCCCGCGGTTGGGAGGTGGCAGTGGGTACAGTGACGTCGACCGGCGTTTTTTACTTCTCGTGGCGGAAGGCAGTCTTGTGTGATGGATGTGCACGAGGCCGGGATGAAGGCATGAAGCCCATGTGCTTTTGAGCGTTGATTTCCGCAAGGTTGAGGATTTCCGGGGCCCAGTGGACGAGGTATTGGTTGACGCCATTTGGTCCTCGGGCTGTGGAGGTGATGCGGGTCACGTCGCTGGCTGGCAGGGGGGTTGCGTGGACTGTGAGGGCCTACGCGGGAGAAGTAGTAGCGATTTTTCTTTTATTGGCCGTTTCTCCGCTATTCGAACAAGGGTAGAAGCATTACCCGTACGGGAGAAGTACCCGTACCGGTATTTCTCGTCCTTTCTATATTCGAACATGTGCTCCATTAAGGGTTAAATAATAACTAAGAATTTATCACCCCCACCCACCCGCTGCTTGGGTGGACCCGATGACCGTCCTCGCCTCATGAGTCTCCGGCCCTGTGAATCGCAAGCCCTCCCTCCGCTTCCACCCCGGCTGGGAGTGGGGACGGGGCTTTCGCACGGGTGACACGACCACCTTGGTAGCCTTCCCGCCGCTCGTGCTACTATCCTTGCCGCCGCGGAGGAGCAGTGCGATGAGTTGGACATCAGCGTCTAATGTCGTTGTTGGTCTGGTCATCTCCCCGTTCATTGTTCGTTGAGCACCCTCTCCCTTCGTGTCATGTCGACGCCTCCCCCTCACATTCGGCCCAGTGCCGCCGTTATTGGAGACGCCCGGGAGGTTGTGCTTGGGAAGGAGTTCTACGTTCGGCGGAAGGGGACGCAATCGAGCTAGCGGCGGATTTGGCGTTGGAAGATCCACGTCGCAGTTGCACGCCCGTGGCGCCCCATTCCGCTCCTTGATACGAGACCCCTTCGAGGCTTCTTTCCTATTGGCGCTTTCACCTCACATTCGGCATATATATAGTGCCGATATTGGAGTTGTGGTCAGGGATTATTGTGTGCAGGGAGAGCGTCCCTACTGCGTGGAGCGGCGATTTGCGGATGATGATGCTTGGTCGGTGGCTGCCACGGCGGTTCCCGCCTTTGGTGGCCAATTGCTGGATTTTTCTGGATTTGTGTATGGATTTTCTTTAACGTTGCACCTAGCGCATGTAACGATAAATCCGCGCCTGTTGTAATCCGTGGTAGACTAAATGTTAGAAACAACCCCCGCGCAGACTGAAAATGCCTGACACTTGATCATCCCTTGGCGTCACGAAATGCTGACGAGACGTGGGGTAATGGTACCGGAGCTATTTTGCAATACACGCAAAAGTACCATGTACAATAGGTAGTAATCGCTACCATGCTCCCGGAAAATGCTAAATATGTAGCGACTAGCCAACTAGCGGCTATGCGATATCAATACCGTCGAGTAGCACAGTGGATCGTGAACCACTGCCTACCCTAACGACCGGACGCGCGTCCGGTGCTGCGGGCGTGGATCCACCTGTCTATGCTATGGGTGGCGGTGCGCATGGGGCGGGAGTTAGGCCCTAATTGCTCGGCGGCAGCATCACACGCGGTGCATGAACTACGCTAGGCACGATGGGTCAAACGAGCGAATCAAATGAAAAATGTCGCGACATCAACGGAAGCGGAGCGCGACAAGGCATCTTGGCGCAATCACGGGAGCAATGGCCGCTAGGACCTAGCTCGCCAGCGGGCTAATTGGCGTGAGCCATGGTACGAATTGAGGGTTTTGCGTGGGATGGAAGCGGCGTTGCTGTCCGCCCACCGCGCGCGATCGCGGCTACACAAGAAGCCGCGTGCGCGGCCGAGGTGCGATTGGCGCGCGGGCTTGTTCCCCTTGCGCGTGCGACCGCGCGATGTGACTTGTCCCGAAACTAAAGCCCACAATGTAAGGATTAATGTTTTTCTTTTTCTTGAGCGTGACGAGGGGAGCGTGTGGGCGTATGGACACGCTCCCGGGGAGAGTTTCGATGGCCCTCACGCTCCCCCCCCGCTTCAGTACGTTCTCGATACGTTTTTCATTCAGACAAAAAGATAATCGTTTGCCATGGGCGGCTAGCCAGCGCGGCCGCACGGCCGCATCTGTTAGGGCGGTTGGGGCCGAGCGACCCCACGGGACAGACGCCAACTGCGAAGCAAGCACCATGCCCGCCCGCCATCCATCGTCGGTTGCGTCACCTATCACTTTGACCTCCCTCCTCTCATTTGGCACGCACCCAAGCCCTGCCAACTCCCAGCATCGGGCCACCAACATAATGAACTCGCTGGCGGTCCAGGGCCCGCCGCTTGCGCCGCGCGCCTCGCCCGCCGGTCGTCTTTGTTGCATACGAAGGATTTGAGACGCCTACGTGGCATGTAGCCCTACTTTTTCGATTTCTATTTAGCGTGCGATGTAGGGTGTTAAATAGTCACCCCGGGGCATCGGCCGAAGCCCCCCCCCCCCCCCCCCCCCCCCATCACTTGATCTCGTGCGCCAACTGCAATCTTAGGTCCAGCATAGCCATTAGACCGTTGCCCCATTCGAACCCCAAAGGGCTAAGGCCTTTTCTTGTACCCGACCACAGCCGTAGTCGTAAAAATGTATATGGGTACGGGAAATCCGTACGAATCGCAAATATCGGATGTTTACGGTTGCGGACGGCCGCAACGCATGCGATCTGGAACCCGGAAGCAACCGTTAACACGTCGCTCCCGGGCGTCCCCATGATCGTCAACTCTAGGATCCTCGTCGCCATCCTCTTCGTTGTCCCGGCTAGCGTCGCTACCACCGCTGCCATACTCCTCTTCGACGAGTTCCTCCTCCTCCAACTCCTTGGTAGACTCGCATGTCTGCCCGGCCTCGAGGTGGGGAGTCGTGTCCTGGGGCGAGACGGCGGCTGGGAGCAAGAGGGTGTAATAAGGAATGGCACGAGCTGGAGACGGAACTTTGACTGCCTCACCGACCAAGGCACATAGTCTTCACAGCTCAGAAGTTTCTTTCTTTCAAATTTCAAATTTCAAATCTTTCTTTCGAATTCTTTCATCCGGCATGGTGCCATTCTGCGCGCCATTCTGATTGCTCTTGAGGGCGTAGGGCGGCGTGCCGCGGGCGGGCGGTGGGCGTCGTCCGCCTAATGTAGATTCGCGGTTGGTGTGAACATAGTGTGCAAGACATATTTTTGAAGTGCTAAGTACTATGTCGATTTACGTTTGGCGGACGCCGATTTTCGCCAGCCGCAAATATGGCCATATTTGCGGCTGGCGCGGCCGGCCTCAAATCTTAAGCCGCAAATATCGGCGATTTACGGTTATTTCGGTTCGGTTTGATAGGTAGTACGGTGTTAGCGAGTACGGCTCGTTGTCGTCGCAACGAATCATAAATTTTGTACCAGTACCCGTACGATTATTTACGGCTGCGGCCGGGTACAAGAGTTGGCCATATGGATGTCAACCGCGGGTAAAAATAAACCCGGGACACGGGCCCGGACAATATTGCCCTGAAATCATAGAGCCGGGAATCGATCCGGGGACCTCAGTAGGCGCGTGAGGATGTATTACTTTCTAAACTTGACATGATCGATTTCGTGTGCGTGTCCTCCACGACCCCCAACACTTGGGGCAACGATCCCCGCTGGTGCACCCTGGGGATCGCGGCGACCGACGCGGAGCACAACAAGCTGGCGGCGGACCGGGCGTCTTCCGCACCCGTGCATGGTGTTCACCGGTACTACCCTTTTGTGGTTGAGGACCGCGGCCGCCTCGGAAAATCCGCCGCTTTAACCTTGGTCTACATCTTCGTTCGTGGTATTACTTGATGTGCGCAACTTCCCTGGCGGTCCTTCCGCCCCGTCCTTCATGCTTCCTTCGCGGTCAGTCCGTCCAGGCTCTTAGGAACTTTGTCGCCAACCAGCCCGCCGAGTTCCGCCATCACCTGTCGCGCACGCGGCGGGGGTTTTCGCAACAAGTCTCAGCTTGCGTGCATGGTACCTTGGGCGGCATTCTCTCTGCCGGAGTGCAGACGGCCAAGCCACATGCGCCTGCCCGTCCTCATGCCGCACCCTCTTCTGGTGCTGCTTCCACCGCTCAATTGCTGTAGTGGACGTTTTCTATTGCCTTTTCGGGTGGTTTACTGATCGCCTTTTGCAGCTAGCTCATGAAAGTACATTAGTTTATAAAGTTGGGCCTTACCTACTGGTACCGCACTCATCGTTCATCCCCGCAGTCTGCAGTATTTTTTCCCCACCCACGGGACAGGACATTATTCATATTTCCCTGTATCGGCAGTATATCTGCAGTCGTCGCTATAGGGGCTGAATTGCTGCCGCGCCGGGATAAGGACACTGAGTGTTTTCGCCCCCGGGCCAGGACCCATACTGCTGTATCGTCGGCATATCGGCAGTATATTTGCTCCCGCGCCGAATCGCTGATACGAGTAGTACTGATGCACGACAGTAATCCATATATACTACGACTGATGCAGTTCATACATACTACTGCTCGCAGTACAGGTAGTACTATCTCTAACAGTCGCTTCATGCTTTTTCTATAGTTCTCGATGCCTGATGCATGTTTTGTTTGAGTTCCGCCGTCACCTGTCGCGCACACGGCGGGGGCTGTTGCAGCGGGTCTCGGCTTGCGTGCATGGTACCCTGGGCGGCATTCTCTCTGCCGGTGTGCAGATGGCCAAGTCTGATGCGTGTGCTCGTGCCCACTCTGCGTCTTCTCATGTTACTGCTTCCACCCCGCAGTCGCTGTAGAGGACCTTTCTGATTGCCTTTTATTTTGGTGATTTCCGATATCGCCTTCTGCTGCTAGCTCATGTAATTATGTTTTGTTTGAGTGACTACCCGTACCAGCAGGTACCCAGAGGCTTGCTGTGTTATTTTTCTAATTCTGGGGAACTGCCCTTTTTGTAATTCACACCTATCCACCAACAGGTACCCACCGAGCGCCAATGATATATCCCATATATCTCATATATCCCCTACATGATAGATATGGGATACATGAGCTAGCAGCAGAAGGCGACATCAGGAGCGCCAATGATATCAATTTTAACTTTTTGGTTTTTACAGGGAGAGCGTCAAGAGAATGCACGGAAAGTACTGGGGAAGGATAATGATATCAATCCAGATCATCTTTGGTGATGATGTTTAGCATTGCTGCAATGTGCATCATCCCGCATTTGTGTTGTGTATAAACCGCACAGCAAGCACGCATCAGTTCCGGAGTCTGCATCTTGATGCGTCTCAGCGACACGAATGGGCAGCCTGCTGCTCAGCAGTTACAGGAGATGATGCATCATCATCGTCACCCGCAGCACCATCAGCGCCAGGCTGCCATCGACTACCTGTATAGGGACTGTAACGAAAAAGAGGGACTACCTGTATCGCTAATTACATGTGCTAGCTGCAAAAATCAAGAAATCCATGCAGAAATCCAGAAGAAAATCCAGCTACGGGCCACAAGAGGCGGGAACCGCCATGACAGCCACCGATCAGGCATCGCCACCAGCCAGCCGCCGCTCCACGCAGTAGGGACGCTCTCCCCAGCACACAATCCCGGGCCACTCCAATAGCGGCACTAGGCCGAATGTGATGTGAAGGCGCCGACAGGAAAGGGGCTTCGAAGTAGAGGTATCGCAGCAAGGAGCGGAAGTAGTGGGGGGGGGTCCAACCCAGAATGGGGCGCCACGGGCGTGCAACAGACTCAACGCCAAATCCGCCGCCAGCTCGGTCGCGTCCCCTTCCGCCAAACGTAGAACGCCTTCCACAGCACAACATCCCGGGCCACTCCAATAGCGGCCCTAGGCCGAATGTGATGTGGAGGCGCCGACATGACAGGAAGGGAGAGGGTGCTCAAAGAACAGCGAATGGGGAGTTGACCGGACCAACAACGACGTAAGGCGCCTGTGTCCATCCCGCGTTGTTCCGCCCAGCGCCAGATCCGCCGCCAGCTCGGCCGCGTCCCCTTCCGCCGAACGTAGAACTCCCTTCCCAGCACAACATCCCGGGCCACTCCAATAGCGGCACGAGGCCGAATGTGATGTGGAGGCGCCGACATGACAGGAAGGGAGAGGATGCTCAAAGAACAGCGAACGGGGACTTGACCGGACCAGCAACGACGTGAGACGCCGGTGTCCAGCTCACACTGCTCCTCCGCGGCAGTGGCAGCACGGGCGGGGCCAAGGCTACCAAGGCGCCATCGTGCACGATCCCCGCCCCCATCCCCAGCCGGGGGTGGAGGCGGAGGAAGGGCCCGCGATTCCGAGGCCCGAGGACGGTCGTCGGGCCCGCCCAGGCGGTGGGTGGTGAGTTGAGGTCTATAGGGATACTGGTATTGATTACGATTGCAGCAGCCAACTACGATATTCGAAAAGTTAGAACGGCCCTTCTTTTCGCCCCCCCGGGACAGGGTTGGCAACAGTGCAACTTTTGCTGCGTCTCTACGACGGCCGCTTAATAGGCAGCGATCCATTTACGGAAAGCCCTGGGTAGGTGACGCTCCTCCATAGTAAACAAGCAATTCTGCAAGTCTAATTATAGGCCAATGACGGATTTCCAACACTAAGGATCGCCGTCTAAATAAATACCCGGCACTGACCACTGAGGGTCCGCCCTACCCGTTTGGGCGTCGGCCCATTCGAGTAATGCGAGTTGCAGCAAGCCCCATCCCGCGGAGCAAAACATTTCGCAGGAGTGCGATACGTGCAACAAAAAAGCAACGTGAGGGAGGGCCCGGCGCCATAGTTGAAACTTTTCCCATGCCCCTTTAATCCATGGCGCCATGAAGGGAGGGAGGGACCTCGCCCAAAATAGAGGCAGTTCAGTCCTCATGTTTTGACGCAATAACATGACTACGAGTTATTGTTATTCCGTCGCCATAACAACCGCGGGTCCATAACCGCGGGCCCATAACAACAAGGTGCATCCCTTGTCCGCTCGGTAGAGGGGCCGTCTCGTATGCGAGAGACCCGGGTTCGATTTCTGGCCGATGTATTTCGGCAATATCGGCCCGGTGTGTCTCGGGTTTACTCTGTTGATGCCTTAGCCCTTCGGGGTTCGAGTGAGGCAATGGTCTACTGGCTATGCCAGACCTACGACTGCAGTTGGCGCACGAGGTCAAGTGCTAGGGCGGCTTCGGCCGATGTCCGGGGCGTACTTTACTTTACTTTAACATGACTACGAACAAAATCCCCAAATAACTCCGGAACTAACAACCCCAAATTATACCGGTGATGCCCCCACCGCGGGCACTCTACCAACATATGTTCGATAGTCTCCTATTCACTTCCGCCACATGCGGGGCAGTATTCCATGAACCGCTAAAGCATGGCATAAATCCGGGCCAATCGGCGGGGAGTGCGAAATACTCGGGTACGTAATTGTATCACAATGTGCAGCCTGGCCACAACCCCCGCGAGGAAACCCGCACCATACAGTGGCAATAACGGGCTTGACACATATAAGGACGCTTGGACATATGTATATATACCCCATGTTTTATGGGAACAGCTAACGCTGCCGACCGTTCGTAACGCGAGTGACAATTATACGACAACGGCATACACTACGCTTCAAGATTAATGGTAAGCAAACTGTACTGCAAGGGTAGTTTGTGAGCATTTTTCGCGGATGTGGCGAACGAACGTGATAGTTTACGTTATAGCGACTATAGTTTGTGAGCATTTATAGTTTGATAGCATGGATACTTTATGAGGATTTAATTCGAGTATCAACGCATTTCAAAGTTGAGTCTAGTTTTGCCAAAAAGGTCGCGCATGCTGTTTTACACGGACAAGAGCCGAAATTGGCAGGAATGTGAAGTGAAAGCGTGAAGGGAAAACGGAGTCAGGCGGGGGGCGCTGCGTGTAACGCAGCGAAAACTGAAAGATGGCAGGCTCAGCTGGTGTGGCTGCTTTTATGTCTACTAATGCTGCACCCAAAAAGGGCGCAACGACATGTGTCTAGTTTCCGTACCACTGAGCAGCAATTGTAGCCGAAAAGCGGTCAGGGAAAGGGAGGAAACCCCATATATTAGTTTAGATCATTTCAAAGTTGAGTATGCTTTTGCCAGTCATGAGCGAACGGAGAGAGCGGCGGATTGACGGAGAAGGGGTAGCGCGAGGTCATGAAGGGGGCACCGGGAAGGCCACCGCTGCGGAGTCCTGTTGGACTTGGAAGTGGCGGAGGGTCGCGATGTAGTGACCGAAGAAGAACCATGCGCCATGCGAAGGAAAAACGTTGGGGTCGATGTAGTCCAGAACGACGTCGGAGTTAGTGGCCCAGCCGCCTTGGTAGCGAATGTGGGACAGTGGAGCTCCGATGGCGTTAGCGGCAGACGCTACTCCCTTGCGAAGGCTGTGTGAGCTCCATGAAGTGCCGGTGGGAGGGGCAGCACCGACAAGACGAACGGTTGTAGAGAGCCAGTCCGAGATTGTAGCGGCGGTCCAAGATTTGGACCGCTCGCTTGGGGTGACCGCCCAAAGTTTGTCTCGGCCAAGGCAACAAAAACTAGGGGGACATACTGCACGTGGTCGATGAAGTGGTGCAGGAGACGTGCAACGCGGGGGTGTTCCGACACTGGAAGGAGTAGCACGCGCAGGTCGTCGGGGTCCCGTCGACCAACGCGGCCTTTCTCGCGGTACACCTGCAGGGTAATGTTGTAATCGTCGATATGCACATCCCGCACTAGGCAGGACACGCCAGTAAGTTCCCTGGCAAAGAACAAGAAGTTGACAACCGAGGCCACGAGGGCTCGGAAGTTGTACTGGTACTCAAGAGTGGGAGCAGACACAATCAACTCTGCCCGCTCGACGAAGCTGCAAGCGACATCAGCATGCAAGGGGACTCGCAAAGGGGGAGCCTCCAGGCGGCGTTGCCGTAGCATTAGCCCACGACGAGCTGCGGTAAAGTGCATGCTGTCCTTTGCGATCGGGTTGGGGTTGTGCAGCTCGAAGAACGTGTTGATTGTGGACAGGTAGATAGGGCTGCAACGACTTAGCCCCAATGTGCCCTCGCTCACCAACCCAAGCAACGCACCGGACGACAGTAGCAGTGGTCGCCTCCAGCGGGCTGATGTTCTCGGAGTCGTGGCAAACTCTGCGAACTGATAGAGTCTGCCGGCGTAGTAGCTCTTGAGGGTCTGAGCGGTGAGGGAGCTGGAGAGTCGATCGAGGGTCCGCTGTCCCAACTCGTCTGAGCCGAATGCGTACGTCCTGCAGCCGAGACCGGAGCGAAGCGGCCCAAGGGGCAACAGCTTCGGGCTCGTCAATTACGTAAATGCGGCGCTTGGCGGACATAATAACAAAGGGGCGGTTACTGTTAGCAAAATACTCGGAAGCAACGGTTAGGTTTCTGGCGGTTGGCCGGTAGTTGTTGGACGGGTTTGCCCCAGCATCAGTACGGGTTTGCGGGGCTAGGTTCAGGTAGGAGGGCCGCCCCCCGCGCCCTTCGCGCTTGTAGCGCCTGTCACGCGCGTAACGTGCACGCACGCGCGAAGCTTGGTCGTTGCGAACCAGTTGTAACACGCAGTGTAACAACCGACTGACGCAGCGGAGAGATGGTACGGAAGGCGGTTTGTTGAGCCGCCATGCGCATGTATGCGGATGGTTGAGCCGCACTCGGCTGTAGCTCTAGGAAGCGCCGCACCGAGGAATGTCTAAATGAAGTGTGTAAGGTGGGGGGGGGGGGGGGGGGGTCTGGTCCTGGCACATGGCGCTCCCATCGTCGAGCTGCTAGCGTCCGCCCTGCGGCGGTCACCGAAAGGTGGCCTCGCAAAGCGCCAGCAGCTCCGACGAAAGACGCCCCACACCGTCACTCATGCTCGCCTTCGCGGCCACGCCCCCGACCGCCACCACGCCCACGTCCCCGCCCGCGCCATGCAGCCGCAGCCGCTACTCGAGCAGTAGCGGTTGCTTTGGCGATGCTGGCAACTGTCGCCTCGAAGACGCGACGCTCGTAGTCCCTCATGAGGTCCCCAAAAATCGCAGAACCTAGGTGCTCAGAAGCAGGCTGAAAATGCTGGGCTCGCAGCACGTCCAAAACACCTTGGTCACCGTGCACGCGTTTGACCTCATTAAGCCTCCGTAAGAATGCCAGACGAAGCGAAACGCCTTCTCGATGGCTTCGGCGTGATTGCGAGCACGTGTGAGGTAGGGGTGAAGTCTTGATATGCAGCTGGGACGTAGGGTAGCAGCTCGTCAAGAGCTACAAAAAGTGCGGCCATGTGGGCGCCGAAACACGACATCCAAAGATACTCCTCATGGGCCGGCAGACGCCGGTCCTCCTACTGCTTGAGGTACTCGTCCGTTAGGTCGGTGCTCAAGGGGAAGAGTCCAGGCACTCGGCTGACCGGTCGAACGACCTTGTAACCATACTCTGCTCGTTGCAATAGTTCAGGCACCGCGAGGTAGTCGTCCTCGTCACTCGCGGATTTTGCTCCGACACGGCCGCCATGGCTAGCTCTAGCAAGTCGGGGCGCACTGCGGCTCCCCCGCTGCCTGTCGGTTGTCCCGCGATGTGCTGACCGGATCCGGAGCTAGCCATGTGCCCCGCGTCTCCATCAACAACACGGTCACGAGCCGTCAATGGAGCTAACGTTGTTGCAAGCTCGCGCATAAGTGTAGACTGGGGCCTTCACGTCTGTTTGAAGCGATTCCAGCGTCGGCTCAACGACGGGTTCTTCTCCATCTGACATGGTAATGCAGAGACGTAAAGATGAGAATTCCACACACGGGTGGTGAGCCGGGTGTGGTCTTGAACAACCTCGGGCGACCTTGCTCGCAACATGTTACGAGATAGTTTAACATCGTTGCGTGTGACGCAGCGATACTGGAAGATGGCAGGCTCATCTGTTATGGCTGCTTTCATGTCTACTAGTGATGCACCCAAAAAGGGCGCAACGACAGGTGCCGAAGCTAGTTGCTTGCCGTACCACTCAGCTACACTTGTAGCCGAAAAGCGGTTAGAGAAAGGGAGGAAACCCCATAAACTAGTTCAGATCATAACGAAAACCCTCCGAGCTGGGGACGCGGGGTGACCTGCTATTATTTAAAATTAAGTCGGGGTGCGAAAACTACTGCTCGAATCGTATAATTCTCACAACCGATCTATTCCGAATTTGGACTTGAGGGGTTTTTCGATGTTGTTACGGCGCGCGCCGTAAGAGTTGGATACGTGCTTGCCCCACCGTGTAGAGCTAGTAGCGCGCAACCATATGAAGCGGCTGCCAAAATTTGCGCATGCTCATTACAAAAAAATCGCCGGCTACGCGATATACGTGCCTCGTGACAGGTCCGTGTAGCATATGTCTAACTCTAATGTACGCGGGTATTATGAGCGGCTGGAAGGCGCGATGCGGGATCACTCGCGGTACCATGCGAACACATATATGATTTAATTTACACGTCTATGGGCAGTCTATTGCCAAAGACTCCTCATTCGCTGCGCGTAGGAATATTTTTCTGAATATTTGTGCTTATGTAAACTCGAGATGTGCGAAATTGGTGCCTCGTTTTTACATCTACATACACCTCAATGTTTACGGCCAAATCAAGTCAATCTTAAACAGGGGGGGTTGTCGCTAGCACTTCTATTCAACATACCCCTAAACTAGGATTGGCGCCACACGCTTCGATTGCGCGTGAGCACAGACCCAACCCAAAGTAGGGTTTGCCATTTATTTTGAAGCGTAGTATATACGTGGGGTACATGAAGCAGTACCCATACAGGAGAAGTACGGATACCGGTGCACTTCCACTTTATTATTCTCCATAATTCCGACAAGGGTTAAGGGAGTCACAAGTCGGGCTTGGCCCTCCAAAATTGCTTTATATACCAACCCCTCCTACAACTGTTTCTTACAACTTTATTCCTATCAGTTTTCCGAGCCTCACATGCCAGACCCGCCCGCACGAGCCCGCATAGGGTCGTATGCATAGCCCCTTGTGTGCGACCCACAGAAAGCTTAGTCCCGCCGATAGCGTAGGCCTAGGCTATCGGGCGTAGTACCCGCCACCTTTGTACTTTCCGTTTTGATTTGTTGTAAACGCCCCGCCTGCCCATGCCCTTACCCGTACCCTAATCATCTCAGACCAGACGCAGAGCTTCCTTGTGCCTCGTGGCCTCATACGTATCTGGCCAGCCCCTTCACGTAGCTGCCCCTTGCTACCGTTTGCAGCTAGAGCGCCCTCATGGACGCCCCCTCCCCAGAGAGTCTTATTGCCACTATTGCATGTAACTGCTGGTGTGGGCGCATGCCGCTATGCAAATTGTACAGGCGTCGCCGGGGAAAGGGGATAATGAGCGTCCACTTGTGAGCATATTATATTCATAGATACTTCTAATTAGGTTTAATTGTTCCTCCAGCTGCAGCCGCTGGGCGCATAGCCCACTACTATGTAACAATAACCGCCTAGCACATCGCTTGACTATATTACGAGTACGGCGACTTTTCGCCTGCTGCTCGGTCATACTTTGCATTGCAGTTTTATTCATGAGCCTCGTTGGGCACTAACCAGTATGTGTGTGTGTGTGTGTGTGTATGCGTGTGTGTGTGTGGGGGGGGGGGGGGGGGGGGTTAGACCGCCAATTGTAGCGGGCACCCAGGATGCCTACATCTACCTTGCTGGCGGCTTACTCTCCCCGGCCCCGTAGCTATGTGCTTTCTCCTAACACCCCCCCCCCCCCCCCCCCCCGCCCCCTTGACAGCAGGAAGGCGCTGATGTCTTAGCTACAGCCCCCTGCAGGGAGGAGGGGCTAGGACACTCAGAAGTATGGCCGGTAGCTTTTATTACACTTTGTGTTTTACCACAGTTGTTAGAGATAGCAGGTCCGAAGAGAAACTCAGTCTGGGTGGTGAGTGGATGCAGCAGACTAGCACGTAGTAATCAATTAGAATTTCAACTGACCCCCTACCAGTTATCTTGACGATTACCAGCAGGAATAATCTATCCACATTAGCAACAAACTATAGGTACCCAGCATACGATGTACTTCCTGCGCTGCCCTTCAACTGTAAGCAGGTAGGAATACACCACGTGTGATCCGGCAGCGGATTGTCATTATTGCTGAGTAATTTGCACCAACGACATGTTGAGTACTAAGGTACTAACGTACACAACCGGTCTGCAAGTCACCACATTAGTTACACACCATGACTACGAGTACCGACAATGGCCATACGCAGCGACATGGTGCACCGTCAATGTCGGCAAGATCCGCCAAAGGCACATGTGTGTGTGTGTGTGTGTGTGTGTACGGCGCAGCTGCGCAGCCAGCGCATTACTTCACCACGATGTTCAGAATCTTGCCTGCCCGATAAATTGTCTTGACTACGGATTTCCCGGCGGTGAACTTCTGGACGTTGTCCACAGCCAATGCCTGCTCCATCGCGTCCGCCTCGGGCGCGTCTTTCTCTACCTGAATGTTGCCGCGCACCTTTCCGTTCACCTGCAGATAGGAAGTGCAGCATCCCCCGGCGTGTCAAGCGTGAGTTGGCACAACTTTGACGCACAGCTGTGCGGCGATGGGACAGGGGCTGCACACGGGTGGGCGCGCGCACCTGGATGGGGAGCGTCACAGTGGTCTCCACCAGCAGCGACTCGTCATATTCTGGCCAGGCCTCATACGCCAGCGTCTCCTTGTGGCCGCAGCGCTCCCACAGCTCCTCCGCAATGTGCGGCGCGTACGGGGACAGCGCCAGGACGAACGGCTCCAGGGCGGCCCGCGGCCGGGTGTCCCACTTGGAGGCCGAGTTGAGGAACTCCATCATGGCCGAGATGGCGGTGTTGAACCTCATTTCCGCGGTGTCATTCGTCACCTTCTTGACCATGGCGGCAGTAACCTGCGCACGTTGCATTGCCCCCCACATCCACCCCCACAGCAGGTGATCAGTCTTCCCCCGTGGGGCAGGGCGAGGAGGGCGGGCAGGGGAGGGGGCAGGGCAGCCCGCGCCTTCAGCTGCTCGGTGCTTGCATCCACATCCTCGACTCCGTCGGCCAGCAGCCTCCACGCGCGCGCCAGGAAGCGGTGCACACCCTCCACACTCTTGGTGTTCCAGACCTGCAGCCGTGTGCCCGGCTCTGTCATTAGTCGGCAGGCGGAGCATTCAGCCAATGAACACCGCGCGGGAGCGAGCTGCACAGACTCTGTGCATGGGCTATGCGGGCTCGGACCTTGGTCTCGCGGAGAGGGCCCATGAACATCTCGTACAGACGCAGCGAGTCCGCGCCATACCTGCGGCGGGATGCGGCCGGTCAGGCGGCGGCAGCAGCCCTGGTGCGGCCCCAGAGCCGCCGCGCAGGCGGCGCCGCATGCAATTGCGCAGTGGCGGTCACCCTTCCACAATCTCGTCGGGGTTGATGACATTCCCGCGGCTCTTGCTCATCTTGTGAGCGCGCGCGTTGACCTGCGCAGCAGCACCGACGGTGGCGGCCCTAAACCTGGCAGCAAAGAGGGGGACAACGGGGATGGGGGGAGGTCCTCCATAGATGTCTGCCAGGGGCTGCGCACCTTTACGCCGGGGTCTGCCTTGAGGGTGTACCCGTTGCCATTGGCCATGCAGTCCGCCTCCGGCACCCTCACCGCCACAGCACCTGGCGCATCCTCCGGCACAAACGCGCCTGGGCATGCGTCCCAAGGCATGCATTAGCGCGCCGGGTTGCCCTTTGCATCACCGACTCAGCACCCCCCCCCCACGCCCTTACGCCGTACCAAGGCACCAACAGCAGGGGAGGCGGGGCGCACCGCTCTCGTCCTGGAAGACAGTGTACTCCACCTCGCCAAGGATCATGCCCTGGCTCACCAGGCGGCGAAACGGCTCTTTCGTGCTCACAGCTCCGATGTCATACAGAACCTGCGGCGTGGCACAGCCTCAGGCGGGTGCATTGGCCCGGCCGACCCTTGGCGCTGGCGGCTCCCGCAGACGCGGGCTGGGCCGCGTGCAGGCAGGGCACCGCAGCGGGCGCACCTTGTGCCAGAATCGCGCATACAGGAGGTGCAGAACCGCATGCTCCGCCCCGCCCACGTACAGGTCCACCGGCATCCAGTATTTCTCCAGCTCTGGGTCCACCAGGTACCCCTTGTTCTTGGGGTCGATGAAGCGTAGGTAGTACCAGCAGCTGCCAGCCCACTGGGGCATGGTGTTGGTGTCCCGGATGGCGGGCTTCCCGGTCACTGGGTCTGTGGTCTTGATCCAGTCGGTGACGTTGGCAAGCGGCGACTGGCCTGCACACCCCCGCATGCAGGGAGGGGGGGGGGGGGGGGGGGTCAGAGCGGATGTGCCTTGCGTCCCTCGTGATGATGCGCGACATCGCTCCGGGCGAGGCTGGCGCATGAGAGGAGGGGAGGAAAGGGCGGGCGGACCCATTCCGCCGGGCTTGAAGTTGTCCGTCTCCGGCAGGATGAGGGGCAGCTCCTCCTCGGGGACCGGTACCGGCTCGTCGCTGCCCTCCGCGTACATGACGGGGAATGGCTCCCCCCAGTAGCGCTGCCTCGCAAACAGCCAGTCGCGCAGCTTGTAGTTGACCTGTTTGGCTCCGATGCCGCGCGCCTCCAGCCACTCCACCGTCGCCGCGACGGCGTCCTCCTTCGCCATGCCGTTGATGTCCAGCCCGGTCGACTCGCACGCCGAGTTGACGGCCGTGCCGCTGTCGGTGTACGGCAGCTCGCCGCCCACCACCACGCGCGTGATCTGGAGACCAAATGTCTCGGCGAACTCAAAGTCGCGCGTGTCATGGCCGGGCACCGCCATGATGCAGCCGGTGCCGTACGAGCCCAGCACATAGTCAGCCACCCACACGGGGATCTCCTTGCCGTTCACGGGGTTAATGGCAAACGCGCCTGCGCATCAACGGCGAGGAGCCAGGGCAGCGGTCAGGCGCCGCCTGGTGAGCGGACTCCTGCGCTCTCGCTGCCCACACGCGCAGGTGGGCGGGCACAGTGTGTGTGTGGTGGGGGGGGGGGGGGAGGGGGGGGGGGGGGGGCTGACCTGTGAACACGCCGGTCTTCTCCTTGGAGAGGCTGGTGCGGTCCAGGTCGCTCTTGTTGGCGGCGGAGGTGATGTACTGCTCCACCTCGGCCTTTTGCCCCTCGCTCGTCAGCGTCCCTAGCATGGGGTGCTCCGGGGCGACCACCATGTAGGTGGCGCCGAAGAGGGTGTCGGGGCGCGTGGTGAACACTTCCAGCTCGGCGCCCGGCTCGCCCTGTGCAAGCGGCGCGCCGCCACAAAGGCTCAGGCCGTGCAGCCTACACTGGCAAAGCAACCCCCCTGCGCGGGCTGGCCGCGCCCGTCCGGTGCCACGCGAGCGCATGGGGAGGGAGAAGGGGCGCACCTTGACAGCAAACTTGACGGAAGCGCCCTCACTGCGGCCGATCCAGTTGCGCTGCATCTCCTTGATGGAGTCGTCCCACTCCAGCTCGTCCAGGTCCTGTCGGTGGTGGCCCGGGTCATAAGTGCCCGCTGGGTACACTGATGCGCGGCAATTGCAGGAGGGTGCGGGGGGAGGGGTGGGGGGTGGGAGGTAGGGGGGGAGAGCGCAGCAAGGGGCGCACCTCGAGCAGGCGGTCTGCATACGCAGTGATCTTCAGCATCCACTGCTTCATGGGAACGCGCACCACGGGGTGGTCGCCGCGCTCGCTCTTGCCGTCAATCACCTCCTCATTGGCCAGCACTGTGCCCAGCGCCTCGCACCAGTTGACGGGCACCTCTGCCTGGTACGCGAGGCCGCGTTTGAGCAGCTGCAGGAAGATCCACTGCGTCCATCGGTAGTACTCCGCGTCCGTGGTGGCCAGCTCCCTGGCAAGGGGGCGTCGGCGGCGGCCCTGTTGTGCTGGCAGGCCTACCCCTCCCCGGGCATCCAGGCACATGCAAGGCACGGCGATGCAGCAGGCTACCGGAGGCGTGCAGGCGCAGGTCACACCTGTCCCAGTCGTAGCTGAAGCCAAGGCTCTGCAGCTGCTCACGAAAGCGGTTCACATTCTTCTCCGTGGTCACCTGGCGCGGTCATGGGCGGCTCTTCAGCGCGGTCGGGCGCCAGCATAGCCCAGCCCGATGCATGGACCATCAGTAAGCAGAAAGGAAGAGGCGGGGCGGGCGAGAGGTGGGTGTGTGTGTGTGTGTGTGGTGGTGGGGGGGGGGGGGGGGGGGGGGGTGGTTGCCGTACCGCGGGGTGGGTGCCCGTCTGCAGGGCGTACTGCTCAGCGGGGAGGCCGAAAGCGTCCCAGCCCATGGGATGCAGGACATTATAGCCGCACATGCGCTTGTAGCGCGCGATGATGTCGGTGGCGGTGTAGCCCTCCGGGTGGCCCACATGCAGGCCGGCACCACTCGGGTAGGGGAACATGTCCAGCACGTAGTGCTTGGGCTGGTGCGGCACGCGCGCCACGCTCGCCAGTCAGACACTGATCAAATCCAGAGCACGCCCTTGGCAGGTATAGGAAGCGAACCATGCTCACCTTGCTCGTGTCCACTTCGGCGGGTGTTCGGAACGTCTTGTTCTCTGCCCAGTACTTCTGCCACTTGGGCTCCAGCTCCGCAAACGGGAAAGGTGCCGTCTTCTGTGCGGGCTCCTGCGGGACAGATGAGGAGCCACACCAAGTGTGCATTCAGGGCCGGTGCATGCGCTCCGTGATCAAACATGCGCCTGCTCAATTGCGACCGTATGTGTGCAGCGTCTACCCCGCCAATCTGGAACACTGGGGCCAATATAGCTACAGTCGGGGAGTGAATTGCCCAGGGAAGGGCGGGATCAATGCGCACCTCGACAGCCGCGGAGCACACACTGGCTGCGCCGGAGCTCGCGCTGCGGACGACAGCGGCCGCCAGCTTAGGCTCGCCGGTGGCGCGGTACCGCTGGAGCTGCGCGGCCGGCGACACCGGCGCGAGCCAGCGCGAGCTGGAGGCCGAGAAGGCGGTGCAGCGCCGCACGTGGCGAGCCACGCCGGCTGCCGGCCGCTGCATACTCGGTGTCGCGGGTGACAGGATGCGGTGAGAGGATCCAGCGGGGAGGAGTCGGCTCATGCTGGCGTGCAGGCCGGCGGGCATCAGCGCAATCCTGCGACACGCACGCACTGAGCTGCCATAGCAGGGCTGCCCATACGCCACTCGTTCATCTGCTTTACAGTTGGTTACCTGTCGAACTCCGAGCGCCCTGTCTCGCTGCACACAGTAGACAATAACCGCCGACTTGCACTCCTGACTTCGCCGTGTCCGAACGGTAATCCTGTACTGCTCCGCTGCTGCACGAGCTCGTGGTGACAAGTGTGGCCGCAGGTGGAGCTGCCAACCTCGAGGGTCGGCGACCGTCTCAGCATCGTCACTTCATCGTCGGAACCTGAGCGCCCTGCTCAGGATCAACGCATTGACGCCGCCGCTTAGACTTATTTCCGCCACCCCGCCGCCGCCACGACATCACTCCCCGTGCCTGATCGTTGTACGTTTTGGCCAACTGGACGTCTGCCGCTGGCTGGGGATAGCGACGAGTGAATGCTGCGAGATAAGTCAATAACCTCAATAACTTTACTCGGGATTTTATTACCTGATTTTTGGTGATTTCCTGATATCGCCTTCTGCTGCAAGCTCATGCAAGTATATTTTATTACCTGATTAATGCTGAGCAAGCGCGTTTAATATATATTTAGCGAGAAAAGGCCCTATCTTTCAACATGCCCTATCTTTCAACACTTTCCCTAGAAGCCCTAGCTGTCCAGCCGTTAGGCCACTACTAGGAGCTGTCTATGGCGCGTCCGATAGCCCTTGAGTAGGGCTACCTTAGGGCGGAGGGCCGCCCCCGATGGACTTTCCTGGTGTGTGCCAGGCAGGGGTGAAGCGATGGTGGTCAGCATTTTTTTCCGGGTCGCGGGAAAATAAATACGGGCGCGCGTTTCAACACATCCGAATCATCCGGCTGCACGTTGCCGTGCGTCGCCACTAACTCTCACCACCGTCCTTGCAGTGCCGCTTAGAGGCCGTGGTAGTCGGTCCAGGCGGGGCGTGGCTGCCCAAATCCCTGGGGGACGACATAGCCGGCTCGCCAGTCAGCCAGCTCGATGGCGGGTGGGCCATCGCGCGCCGCGATGCGCGGTCGTACGAGGGAAAGGTCGGGACAATTCTCAGCGCGCTCGTCTGGCCGCCCACCCAAGAAGCATACGGCAACCCGCAAGGCCGCCACCGACGCGAAACGTGGGCGAGATCGACCCCGTAAAGAACCCCTCAGTCAGTCGAGTGACCCCTCTAACGCTCGAGGTGACTACAACGTCGGTGAGAAGGCGAAGCGCGCGCTGGAGCATGCTGTCAAACTTGTTCTTGCTGGTGTCTAAAAGCCGGCCAAAGCTGCAAAGAGCTGTGGCGTGAACAGAACGACGCTTATCACTGCTGTCAAGAGGGCGAGACAGGCTATGAAACAGGGCAAGACTCATGTTGCTGCTGCTGGAACCCGCCCAAAAACCATGACCAGTGAGGACGAATCGTCGCTGGCAAAGTACCTCCTGATCTGGGCAGACCGTGGGCTGGCGCTAAGCAAGCGAGCCGTCAAGAAGCACGCACTGGACATCATTAAAAGCCGTGGCTATGATAGACCCTGTCGCCAAGATCTGGATCAAACGAGGGAAGATGTCTAGAAAATGGTTTCGCGGTTTCATGCGCCGCCACCCTGAGCCGCGAGCGCGGGTAGCTGACCGCTTTGACCCCAAGCGATGGCTTGTAACCAGAAAGGATATGCTCACACTATACAATGCCATCGCTGAATTTGAGAAAGAACATGGTCCGCTAGATCCTAGCCGAATCTTCAATCTAGATGAGACCTCTTTTAGACCTGATGGGAGAGTGGAGCGGGTCATCACCAGGAAGGGGGCTAAACGTACACACACGTTGCAGAGCGCATCGCGGTTCTCCATCACTAATCTATCTGTCATTGTCGCTGATGGCACACAGCTTCCACCTCTTTTTATTGTGAAGGGGAAAAACATGCCAGATTGGTGGGACAAGCTAGACTTATCATTCTGAGGGACGCCGAGCTTACAACACAGAAGAATGCGTGGATGGACGGCGACCTCTACCACTACTGGGTAGAGACGGTGTTCCTGCCCTACACAAAGGAACTACGCCGCACAGGCAAAATATTGCTGATCATTGACAACTTCAGGTGAGTAAGCTAGCTTGCACTTAGCGACTTCTACCAGCTCAAAATATGGCATGGGAAACTTGCAATTATCATCTTACATTTATGTGTGGATTTTTATCCAGCGGGCACACCAGGGTTATTGCGGCGGAGTGCGCGCTGACTGCAACCCTCAGCGCAGAAGAGAGCCCTGACAACCCCGCGCATGCAACGCTCCAAGGAGCCTTGCAGGCTGCAGCAGGCGGCCAGCCCGAACCCAAGCTACCCAAGAAGGTGAGGCCAGCAACTTTGCAGAGGGCTGGCGCTGCCTTGGAGACAGCAGCGAAGGCAGAAGAAAAGAAGGAGCAGCAAGTAAACAAGGCAGAGGAGGAGATGGCGAACGCCAAGTGCCGCAAGACAGAGTTAGCCGAAGCCGTGGCTGAAGCTGAGCTAAGTGTGCTAGGTGCCCACGTCAAGGTTGCGGACGCTTAGATCGCCGCAGGGCAAGATTCAAGTGCGCGCGAGCGCCAAGATGCGCGTGACGAAATGCGCGTTTTTGATAGCAGCGACAGTGAGGAAGGCGAGGATGAGATAGAGAAGGAGGAAAAGGAGGATTGGGAACATGGCGAGGACGAGCTGAACCCTGCCTACATAGATCAGGACGACGAGTGGCTGAACTGGTAGCAAGTAGGTGCTACGAATTTGTAAGGTTCAGCCCCCCCCCCCCCCCTCCGGGCCCGAGATCCCGCCCTCGTCCGCCGTCATCACCCACTCATCAAGCGTCCCCCAGCCCAGCATACGGACTCTCGGACTCAGAACCGGAGGGGTGGGGGGGGGGCGCGCAGTACCAAGGCGGATAGAGCGGCGAGCACAGCAAGGAGGGCGGGCTCGGCGGAAATGTCGAAAGTGTTGAAAGATAGGGCCGCCCGGGTTACTGCACCCCGGCCCTGACCCACACGGCTAGCCAATAGGCATGCAACCCTTACACGAGTACCATTGACCACGCCCGACCGCCCACACCTAGGGCAACTCTAGGGCTTGGATCGGTGGGGTTTGTGCCATTGCAGCTGCTTCCTGGGTCCTGTGGCAGGGCAGGTGGTGGCAGGAAGCCAAAAATGTGTTGAAGATAGGGCCGTTTCTCGCTACATGAGCTACGGGTAGCAGCATAAGGCGATATCGGAAATCACCAAAATAAAAGGCAATCAGAAAGGTCCTCTACAGCGACTGCGGGGTGGAAGCAGTAACATGAGAAGACGCAGAGTGGGCACGAGCACACGCATCAGACTTGGCCGCGTTTAATATCATCTTTTTGGTAGTTACAGGGAGAGCGTCAAGAGCACGCACGGAAAGTACTGGAGAGTAATGCGCGCATTTAATATCGTCTGATTTGATTTGATGCGCGGAGAGTAAGGATAGCCTCCCCCGACCCCCAGCCTCTGGCTGTGGCGTGGCCGGTGGGGGTTGAACACCGTGGGGCGTCCTCTGGCCCCTCCAGGCCCCTCTGCTAGGGGGTCTCCCGTGGGGGTCGCGGTCCCGGCGGTGGTGGTGGGCGCGATGGCGCGGGTGCAGTCGTCGACGCCCGGCGGGGGCGTTGACTGGCAATTCCGGTGTTGCGATGGCGGCTGCGGACGCACCTACCGGCGGCCAGCCCCCTTGTGCACGCACGTGAACCACGGGATGGAGTCCGACGACCTGGAGGTAGCTGCCATGCACCTCGCCTACGCTACGACTTTCGACCCCTCTGTGTATCTGCGGTGCGTCCCACGAGACGGCTGCCCGCGCTCGGGCCACCACGTGTTCCATGGCGCGCAAGCGGCGGCCCGTGCCGCCACCTGCCAGTTCTGCAGCCCCCCTCCTCCCACGGCTCCGCCCCCCGGTGTGGCTCTCCCGGCGTCGGCAGCTGGCGTGCGGGCGCTGCAGCGCCAGCACGCGCCGGCTACTGCCTCAGCCGCTCATGATGCCGCTCTCGCGGCCACCGCTCGGTGGTGCGCTACCAGCGATGTCTACCGCAAGATGCCCCGTACGCCGCTGCGGGGCACGGCTGTCGGCGTCTGTCCCGCAGCTCGGCCTGTCCTCTTCCCCCATGCTAGACCGTACGCTGGCCTATGCTGACCGCTTCCCTCCTACCGACGACCGGTCGTACGGGGCCGAAGGCGCTGTCTGCGTATTTGCGGGGCTACTACTGCGACCCTACCCGTCGAGCAGCCTCGCAGTTGTGCGGAAATTGGCGGAGCGGCGAGTGCGGCTGTGGGAGGCAGGGGATGCTGTGCGCGCCGGCTTCTCGGTGTGCGGGATGCGGCAACTGTGGCGCGAATCGCGGGATGGCAGCGAGTTACATAATTACCAGATGGAGGCGGGTGAGCTGCCGACGACCACATCTCGGAGTGCCCGCCGACGGAAGCGCCGGCGATCTGCGAGGGCGCGGGCGGCTGCTGCTGAGGCTGCGGAAGGGGGCGCCGATGCTGCGGCTGATGGGGTGTCGCCGGCGGTGGTGGATGCTCACCGCCGGGCGGCGAAACTCACCGCTGTGCAGGAGCTGCGCCGCGCTCGCCAGGCGCTGGACACTGCTGACCTCGGCATGATGTTTGACGCCGCTGCGGCGCTCCCTGCCCTCGATGCCCTCCATCCGCCTCTTGCTGCCACCGGCCCGGAGTACTCTCCCCCCGAAGAACCGCCGGACCTGCAACGGGCGCCGCCGTCGTGTGGCGACAATGCGGATGAGGTTATGCGGTGGGGGGAGGACCAGCGGCGGGTTCTGCGTCGTGCACCCCGCCTTTCCGCAGGGCATGTGGACTGGTGGCGTTGGGAGCACATCAGGGACCTAGACGTACCTTCATGGCGCATGTGGGTGAACCGCTGCCTGGCGGGGCGGTGCCACTCGCGCACTGCGGCTTTCTTGGCGAGTGGCTCCGTCTTTGCGCTCCACAAGGACGACCCCGCCGCGCGCGAGGAGCGGGAAAAAAGCGGCGAGCCGCTGCGAGTACGCCCGCTCGGCGTCGGCTCCGTGCTGGTGCGCCTGGCCTCCGCCCACGCTCTGGGGCAAGTGGGTGCGGATGCGCGGGAGGTCATGGGCCCGGTGCAACGCAGCTTTCAGTCGGGAGCTGGCTGTGAGACGGCGTATATGAGCATGCGGGTGGCGCTGCAACTTTTCGGCGGGCGTGGTACTGGTGGGAAAGGACTACTACTCCTGGATATTCGGAATGCCTTCAATGAGGTATCCCGGGGTGCGATACTTTACGGCTTGCTTCAGCACCCGCGGCTACATGGCATGATCCCTTTTTTCCAGATGTTGTACGATCGCCCTAGCGACCTGTACTACTACGCGACGGATGATCCCGGTACGTTGCGCGCCACCCTACAGTCTCGTACGGGTATACGCCAGGGTGATGTCCTGGCCCCGCTATACTTCTGCCTCGCTATCGCGGGCCCGGTGCAAGCGATTGTGGCTCGTACCGCCAATGATACTTTTTGCCAGAGTTTTGCGGATGATTGCGGCGCGGCCACTGCCGCGGCCCACGTTCCGCGCGTTTTCGACGAGTATTGCACGGAGCTTTCCAAAGTCGGACTGGTGGTACATGACAGTAAGACGCGGTACGTTCGTCACCCCGGCGACAGCGAGTCCGAGTTGCGGACGGTACGGGAGAAGTTGGCCCCGGGAGGATTTCGGACCCCGGCCGATGATCATGTCCAGGATGGCGCCGTGTACCTGGGTGCTCCTATTAGCCATTTCCCCGAGTGGATGATCGGCGCGTTGGGGCGGCGCCGGGAGGCCCACGCCACACTGTTGGAGCGCATCGCCTCCTTTGGCACGTCGGGATACGGCTGCCACCATGGGGCCATGCGGTTGCTGGTCGTATGCGCGGTGCGGCAGACTGGCTTCCTCAGCCGCATGATGCCGCCGTCGGAGCTGGACCCTTTCTTGGAGGCCGTGGACGCCGCCAACATTTCGGCTGCGTTTTCGCTGCTTGGCCTGGACGCTTGCGACCAGTCTACACCGCGCATGGAGGCTGCAATCGTTCAGATGAGTATGCCCGCGGATTTTGGCGGTCTGAATCTGGCCTTGCTGCAGTCCGAGGCCCCTGCGGCGTTTTATTCCGCGCAATCGCTTGTCCTGCCAAAGCTGGTACGGGAGTACGGGCCCGCCCTTGGCCCCTTATACGAGGCGGTCCGCGCCGAGGTGTCGTCTGTGGCTACGAGTGCTTTGCCATGGGCGCGTGAGACGCGCCGCGTGTACGAGACTGTATGGGCCCTAACCACGTTACCGCAAGAAGATGTGCGGCGTGCACGCGCGGCGTATGGGCACGCCCACGAGATCTTCGAGTTACTTACGGTCAGCAATGCTACGACCACCGCTGCATCGGATCCAGCAGCTGGTACTAACAGTAATTTAACCTATTTTGCGCCGTGGAATTCATTTTGCACCGTAGGGTTTGTTTATACCCTAGTTCCCGGGTTTACTATCAGTACTTAAGACTCACTGGTGATGTAGCTTGGGTTTGTAGACCTTGGGTGCAGTGCAGCATTCAACAGCATGAAGGCCAGCCGCGACGCATATCCAATGTTGGTTTTGGAGCATTTTGTCCAAAATGGGACAAGATGAGGCAATGAAATCAATATTTATTATGATTATTACATCCAGCGGCTAGCTAGCCACAAGACGTTGCTGATAGTTTATTCGTTGAGCATCCCCAACTCAAGCAAGTCCTTCTTCGTGGCTGCGTTAAACTTGACGACTCCGCCGGGTTTGCGTTGCGCTGGGGTGGTTGACATGACGTGGACGCAGTTGTTTCGTGGCTGGCTGATTTGCCACCCAGTTTGCGCATATGTCTTCACGACTTGGACGCTTTTACCGTACCACTTCTTTCTGACCATGGTGCCGTCCTCGTTGAACACCTCTCGACTTCCCGACGCGTCGTGGATGGCCTTCGCGTACGATAGGGGGACGGCTTCAACAAGCTTCCAAGGAAGCGTCAGGCACTTCTCCCAGCTTGTGTCAACTGGCTTCTTCCCTCCTTTTGTCTGCGCGTACAACCATAGGGGCATGAGGGGTTTGCCCTTTGCATCGGCATGCACTGTGAGATTCAGATGTGACATACAGGTGACGAAGCACTACTACTAGCGACTATTATTTATCCGTGAAGGCTGCTGCTGGTGGCGGCACGTCCATCCAGTTGCGTGCGAGTACATCCGGCGTTATTGCCGGCGGGCGATAAATCCTTTTTGTCATCATTGAGGAAGTCGTACCAGCCCGGTGGAGCGTTACATGGCACTGACGTACAAGGTACAAGGTTGTCCGTGTAGTACCGGGTAGTACGCGATATATTTATTACGCCGGTACCGGGTATCGAGTACCCGGTACCCGGTACCCGGGCACGATGGAGAGTGGTCCTGTGGATAACTACGACTATTAGTACATGGGAGCGCAAATCTCAGCCGTACTATTCGGCCAAAGTGGGGATTTTTGTGTACATTATAGCTAGTACTGCTGAACGGGCCTGCCAGCCGTCCGATCAAAGGTCATCAGATGGGCGGTTTGGCTGCCATGTTTTGCCAAAGAGTGCTCACGTTACATAAATATTCGCGAGGGGGAGGGCGGGGGCAGGCAGCGGTTTGCCGAAGAATGTTTGAATTACAATATTCGCGACAGCTGCCATCGGGGGATGTGGCCCCGGGGGGGGGGGGGGGGGGTGCGGGGGCGGGGGGACCACGCCCGCCCCGCCCCCCCCCGCCCCCCCTCGCCGCCAGCCGCTCCCGCCTGGGGGGGGGGGGGGGGGGGGGTAAGGGGGCGGGGGCTACTGCTTGTTCTTGTTCTTGCGTGCCCGCGGGACCCTCCGCTTCGACGATCTCGCTGCCTCCGCCTCCGCCTCCGCCTCCGCCTCCGCCTGCGCCTCCGACTCCGCCTCCGACTCCGCGACCGTCAGTTTCTTACCTCGGCGTTTCTTCACTGGCCTCTTCCGCTTCTTGTCATCCGTCAGTGTCTTCACCACCCCGGGAGGCTGTGCCGTCGACGACGCCGCCATGAGCTTCCTTACCTTCGCGTCGGGACGCCCCCTGTGCCCAGACACCCACAACAAGCCACAATCGTTTCGCCTTTAAGCGGCTGAGGATGCGGCCTCCTCGGCCACCACGAGTTGCGCCGCTGGCACTGTGGAAGCCTTGGCGTTGAGGTGGGCCTTAACGGCGCTCCCGGACGAACCTGCGCGCGGCACAAGTTAGCCACGAGTGGGTGCGTGCTAATGTGGAGGATGGAGTGTTTTGTTGCGCGCCCACCTTGTCACGCGTTTCCTCATGTCTTTCTCGTCCTCCTCGATGCCGGCGGCGCGGACACGCGAGACAACAAGGCTCGCCGCCCACGTTTGCCCGGGGGGGCGAGGTCGGCCATGGCGCTGTGAGCGGTGAAGGGGGGGCGGGGGGGCGGGGCGGGGGGGGGGGGGGGGGCGGCCGAGGTGGAGAAACTAACACCCAGTCGACGACCGCCTTCCGCAGCAGTCAACGACACATCGGAGGCGAGGAGCAGCGCGCCACTACTATTTATATGCACGTATTGTCAAGAGCTAGTCGGTGCGGCATTGTGTCGGTGTAATTTCGCAATGTTTATTGTTGAAGTAGCACGGCGTAATGGATACGGCGAGTGAATCCGGGATAATGTGTGCGACGAATGTGCGCGCGCAGCGGTGTGCGGCGGTGTGCGGCGGTGTGCGGCGGTGTGCACCGATGTTAATTTAGTGTGAATATTATATCGGCCGTAGACGATCAGGTCTGGCAGCACCGCCCGTGCTTGTAAATAAGCGACAATGGATCTAGTCTCCCGCTAGTCTGTGCACCGCCAGTGCACTCCGCAAGCCTCGCCTCCATCCGCGTCGGAACCGGTAGTAAGTGTTGTTGTGTGCGCACATCGTGACAACATTACACGGTGGCAATTGCAATTATTAGCGGTGGATAATGTGAAGGCGTTTTCGAAATCGACAAAGAATGAGGCGGTGCTGGCGGAGTGCATTGGCGGTGCATAGAATAGCGTGTCCCTGGGGTTTTGGCTGCATCGGACGCCGTATTCCCACCCATCCGGCACGGAATGTCCGGTTTTTACACATTTGTGTGTTAATAAAGTGTGAATATTACGCGTCTTTTACGCCGGGTGGATGGGCATCCGGCGTCCGATGCACCCCAATTATTTGCAGCACGCTACTCTACGCACCCCCAACGCACTCCGCAAGCCTCGCCTCCATCCGCGTCGGAACCGGTAGTAAGTGTTGTTGTGTGCGCACATCGTGACAACATATTACACGGTGGCAATTGCAATTAGCGGTGGATAATGTGAAGGCGTTTTCGAAATCGACAGAGAATGAGGCGGTGCTGGCGGAGTGCATTGGCGGTGCATAGAATAGCGTGGTGCTGGGGTTTTGGCTGCATCGGACGCCGTATTCCCACCCATCCGGCACGGAATGTCCGGTTTTCACACATTTGTGTGTTAATAAAGTGTGAATATTACGCGTCTTTTACGCCGGGTGGATGGGCATCCGGCGTCCGATGCACCCCAATTATTTGCAGCACGCTACTCTACGCACCCCCAACGCACTCCGCAAGCCTCGCCTCCATCCGCGTCGGAACCGGTAGTAAGTGTTGTTGTGTGCGCACATCGTGACAACATATTACACGGTGGCAATTGCAATTAGCGGTGGATAATGTGAAGGCGTTTTCGAAATCGACAGAGAATGAGGCGGTGCTGGCGGAGTGCATTGGCGGTGCATAGAATAGCGTGGTGCTGGGGTTTTGGCTGCATCGGACGCCGTATTCCCACCCATCCGGCACGGAATGTCCGGTTTTCACACATTTGTGTGTTAATAAAGTGTGAATATTACGCGTCTTTTACGCCGGGTGGATGGGCATCCGGCGTCCGATGCACCCCAATTATTTGCAGCACGCTACTCTACGCACCCCCAACGCACTCCGCAAGCCTCGCCTCCATCCGCGTCGGAACCGGTAGTAAGTGTTGTTGTGTGCGCACATCGTGACAACATTACACGGTGGCAATTGCAATTAGCGGTGGATAATGTGAAGGCGTTTTCGAAATCGACAGAGAATGAGGCGGTGCTGGCGGAGTGCATTGGCGGTGCATAGAATAGCGTGGTGCTGGGGTTTTGGCTGCATCGGACGCCGTATTCCCACCCATCCGGCACGGAATGTCCGGTTTTCACACATTTGTGTGTTAATAAAGTGTGAATATTACGCGTCTTTTACGCCGGGTGGATGGGCATCCGGCGTCCGATGCACCCCAATTATTTGCAGCACGCTACTCTACGCACCCCCAACGCACTCCGCAAGCCTCGCCTCCATCCGCGTCGGAACCGGTAGTAAGTGTTGTTGTGTGCGCACATCGTGACAACATATTACACGGTGGCAATTGCAATTAGCGGTGGATAATGTGAAGGCGTTTTCGAAATCGACAGAGAATGAGGCGGTGCTGGCGGAGTGCATTGGCGGTGCATAGAATAGCGTGGTGCTGGGGTTTTGGCTGCATCGGACGCCGTATTCCCACCCATCCGGCACGGAATGTCCGGTTTTCACACATTTGTGTGTTAATAAAGTGTGAATATTACGCGTCTTTTACGCCGGGTGGATGGGCATCCGGCGTCCGATGCACCCCAATTATTTGCAGCACGCTACTCTACGCACCCCCAACGCACTCCGCAAGCCTCGCCTCCATCCGCGTCGGAACCGGTAGTAAGTGTTGTTGTGTGCGCACATCGTGACAACATATTACACGGTGGCAATTGCAATTAGCGGTGGATAATGTGAAGGCGTTTTCGAAATCGACAGAGAATGAGGCGGTGCTGGCGGAGTGCATTGGCGGTGCATAGAATAGCGTGTCCCTGGGGTTTTGGCTGCATCGGACGCCGTATTCCCACCCATCCGGCACGGTATGTCCGGTTTTCACACATTTGCGTGTGAATATATATAGTGTGAATATTACGTACGCGTCTTTTACGCTGGGTGGATGGGCATCCGGCGTCCGATGCACCCCGAATCTCACCAACACGCTACTCTACGCACCCCCAACGCACTCCGCCAGCCCCGCCTCTTTCCGTGCAGGTCCTACGTTCCATTGTATGTATATACATATGTACATGTACTGCTCCGAAACCAGCCCAAACTTAATGAGTGCACAAGTGTAAATGGGGGGGGGGGGGGGGGGGGGTGTGAGGCGGCGGGGCATCCACTCACACATACCCCGGCGATGCATGACAGATATTACATGCCGTGGCGGGTCGGCGGGCCGACCCGGCGGGCCGACCCGGCGGGGGGGGGGGGGGGGGGGGGGGGGCGTCTATTCAACTACACGTGCGACAGTGTCGTTTCGTGGAGCAGTATATGTGCCCGGCCTCATTTATACCGCCCCCTACCTGCGCTGCATGTTCCACCCCTACGAATTACTTAGCACAAACCGCCATTACTTAATAGGAACCTAGCACAGCCAGGCTTATATGCCCGCTTTGCCGATCAACTTCTACGCACTTTCCGTCCCTTAACCGCCGGACATGGGGGTTAAGCCGCCAGCCTCGGCAGTTGCTTAGCCAAACTTGGCATCCCGTACCGTGTCCATGGCTTCGCAGCTCTGCCGCCGGCACACGCCGAGTCCGGCGCTTGCTGCCGCGGGGTTGCGCACGCATGCACGCACGGTAATACGCCGCCGACGCCGCCACGCTTATTTCCACCACCTTCGCCAGCCGCAGCTTCGCACGCCTTTCCGCCGACATACGAAACGCACGAATCCCCCCCCCCCCCCCCCGTCCCCGCGTCATGTATATTATATTCGAGGCGACTATGCGGGGCGCAGCACACGCCGCGGCTTGGGTCGGCGGAGCGGCAGGCGGCGGGAGCCCTAATGGCCGGGCAGTATTCACACCCACACAGGCACCGCCGCTCACCTCCGACGCGGATGAACCGCCTCCCAAAGGAAACATGCCGGTTGGTGGTAATCCCAGCAGGCGTGGGGTGCCGGCGCCGGTACTGGTGCGACGGAGCTGTCGCGTCAGGAACCGCACCGCATGTGGAGCAACACATGGCGGTGCCGGCCCCACCTATGTCTAGGGCCACCTCCTCACAACACCCCGCCACGACGGCGTCGGCCACCGCCGACGGCGCCGTTGCGGGGGGGGACGCCCTGCCAGGCGACGATGATGCGCCTGGTGCGCCGCGTCAGGAGGCGGAGGAGGTCGTGGTCGAGGCGACTGATCGGGCTGAGGGGGTTGTCGAGGCGAGCGAGGCTGCGCTCGCGCCACCCGCCCCGCAGCCACCTGCGGGACATGCCGACTTGCTCGTCGCCATGTTGACCGGAGCACTACGAGCAGTGGCGGGAGGCGGCCACATGCACTATCATGTGCGTGTCCTGGCCGGACGCCCGTCATGCGTGGACTGCGGGCAACGGACGGACTGGGAGTGTTGCTGCGACGGCACCCCGGCTTTGTGCGGCCCCAAGTACCCATGCATGGCGACCCATCAGCGGGCAGTCCTCTGCCCGACCACGGCCACGGTGAGGGCGGAGTTCCGCCATGTCAGGGACGCGTTCCACGACGCGACTCGCGCCGCCGTGTGTGAGGCTTCCGAGAAGGCACGCGCGGCTGGTAGGGTGCGCAGGGTGAGGCGGCGGACGGCCCAGGAGCTGAAGGAGAGCGAGACATGCCGTCAGTGAGGTCGGGCGCAATGTCATTGGGTGGGGCACACGGACGTGTAACACTTGCACTTTGCGCGTACTGCTGGGTTACATCCAGGCGGCGTCACACCGGAAAGGCTGCGTTGCTACTGCAAACGATGCTACGCCTCACTCGGTAGCAACCGCTGCCCCGCCCATCCCACTCGGGATGCTGAGAGCAGCTAAAGGGCACCGGGGGCGGGGCAAGAGGGAGCAGGGCCAATGATTGTGGAAGAGCGGGGACCCGCTTGCATGCCATCGTATTATATCTTGCACAATATCTGTTGCTGCACTCATATCTCACATCACTAGCTTAGCTATAGTGATCCCCCCCCCCCCCCCCCGCACCGCGGACGCACAAGCCTGGGTATACGCATCAACTGCCCGCCGGGATGAGAAACTGGTATTGGTAGTGTGTCTGTGGGGTGGAGGGGGGGCAAAAGAGCTGCCAATTGCTGCCAAGCTGGTGCGTTACATTGGGGCAGGCGCTGGGCAGACAATTGGGGCTCGCTTCAGAGCATTGTCTAGTGCCTATGCGGCTCTGCCGCCTCCGCCGCATGCAGACTCTCCGGGCTCACCAGCACCGCCACCTCAGTCATGCGGCCCTGCATCCCGCAGCCCGCCGCCGCCAGCCAGATCAGAGGTATCCAGAAGCCAGTGCTGGGGTTGTTGCGGCATGACCGCAAAGTTTTCAGCGCCTGCCGTCCACAACTTGTAATGCATCCCTTTCCGCCGATTCCGCTGTATGCGCTGTCTTGGCGCCGCGCTGCCCCGGCCGCCGCGCCTTGGCGCCGTGCTGCCCCGGCCGCCGCGCGTTGGCGCCGCGCTGCCCCGGCCGCCGCGCCTTGGCGCCGCGCTGCCCCGGCCGCCGCGCCTTGGCGCCGCGCTGCCCCGCCCATCCCACTCGCGTTGGCGCCGCGCTGCCCCGGCCGCCGCGCCTTGGCGCCGCGCTGCCCCGGCCGCCGCGCCTTGGCGCCGCGCTGCCCCGGCCGCCGCGCCTTGGCGCCGCGCTGCCCCGCCCATCCCACTCGCGTTGGCGCCGCGCTGCCCCGGCCGCCGCGCCTTGGCGCCGCGCTGCCCCGGCCGCCGCGCGTTGGCGCCGCGCTGCCCCGGCCGCCGCGCTTTGGCGCCGCGCTGCCCCGGCCGCCGCGCCTTGGCGCCGCGCTGCCCCGGCCGCCGCGCCTTGGCGCCGCGCTGGGTATCGAGTCCTCCCCTCCCTAGTGAGCGCGTCCACCTGCGCCTTGCGCTCGGGGCCGTCCTCCTCCGTCACCACATTCTGCAACCCCCACCGCGTGACGAACCACGCAGCTCCTTGCAGGCGCTTGTACATGTGCCCAAGCACCGCCAGTCGTGACACCGAACGCACCACCGCTGGGGACGCGAGCTCCTTCTCGGGCATGATCGCCTTCACCCGGGCCTCCTCGAGGAGCGGACCGGCGTTAAGAATGGAAAACGTTTCCATGTGGTGCAAGCAGTCCTCCATGACCCAGCCGGGCTGCACCGTCACCTTGCCTGACCCTGCAGTCATGGAGGGGAATGCCGTCACGCCCACGCCCACGCCCACGCCCGGGGGGGGGGGGGGGGGGGGGAGGGGTTTACCTTTCGATTCTTGGACACTGCAAACGAAGGGCGCAACCCGCGTTCGAAGTTGCTGGGTATCGGGACTAAAGCCTGGCGCCGGTCTTCCTGCTTCATAGCTCGGAATCCAATGTGGCCCTGCACGGTGACAAATTTCCTCCAGAAGTCCCTTCCCAAGCCAAAAAAAAACAGGTGGAACGGCGCGAGGGGGAAGAGGTTGACCATGCTGACATAGCCCCGGACCACATGCACATGGCACACGCCATGGCAGCCAGTGTTCTGCTTGGCCTCCGCCAGCCGGGTTGTGTTGACCGCACGCCGGGCAAGGTGCGTGATTCACTGGACAAGTCATCGCCTTCATGGACGGTTACCAAGCGAGCCTCCCCGTCCGCATCCACAGGGGGGTGCTCCTGGGCAGCCGCCATAGCCTCCACAACCTGCCACGCCGACCGGGCGGGTGCGTGTGATTCCATACAACCGCAGTTGAGTGGTGCCACCAGCACGCAGGCCGGGCCCACTCACCTCTGAACGCAGAAGGCCCACAATGCCCCCGTCCTCGAAAACAGCGCGCCACTGGGTCGCCCCGCCGTAGTCCTCCAACACCCACTCGGTAACGACGCCGGTTATCACGCCGTAGTGCCATACCCCCCGGAACTTCTTGGCGATGACCTTCATGTAGAAGTCGCCGGAATCGCCTTTCCATATCACGCCCTCATCGCGGGTTCCACGCCCGCCGGCGGCCACGCAGGCGCGTCGATGTCCATACCGTCTTCGCCAACGGGGTCCTCCCCCACGCCCATCACATCGTCCACCTTCGAGCCGCCGTCGTCCGAGACCGGCGCCGGCGGGCCGTTTCCGACGGCTGCAGCTACTCCTGCTGCCGCCCCTGTTGTTGTTGCTGCTGCTGCTGCCGCCCCTGCTGCTGCTGCTTGTGATAAGGCGGCCTTGCGGCGCAACTTAGCCGCACGCTTCAACGAGTGGCTACAGTTCGGGAATTTTAGGAAGTGCCGCTCTCGCGCCATCTTATCACAAGTGCCCGTCACGTTGCCCCGGCAGTGCTTGCATGAGTACACGCCATCCTTCGACACACTCGCTATCCATCCCTTTCCCGGCATGCCTGCTGCCGCGCGCGAGGGGCGGGGCGGGGGGGGGGGGTTGAGAGTTGGGGTGGATGTAACCCACCACCGGCAGGCAACACAGATGCGAGTGCGCGGCTGTCCGCGCTTGATTCAACGGTGAGCGGCGGTGACCGTGAGGCGACCCCATACTTCATGCGCGTGCTGGGGCGTTACACAATCATCAACAGTTAGGGCGGCTGCATTAAAACGCGCACCTACGAACACCACCTACCGCCTACCACCTACCGTACCACCTACATCCGCCCACACCTCCGCCCGTCGTGCCGCACATCGCGGCACACCGCGGGGTCAGCGGTCAGCGATGTGCGGTCAGCGATGTGCGGCGATGTGCAATGAGTGCGTACATCCGCCTGTACTTAGCCCGGGTGCTCCGCGTCGGCGGGCGACACGCGAGCCCGCGTGCGCATATCAATTTGATGAAATTATGGAAACGAGAAATTCATATAGTACTTTACAGGTCGCGCGCGATAGTCGTCGCTACTGGGTATGAAATCCACGTCCCTCGTCCGTCCCGTATCGTCCCCGTATGTCGTCGTTCGTCACCAGTAGGGCACATTTACGTCACATCTGAATCTCACAGTGATGGAAGGGCTCGTATACGGCCACGGTCAACGTGTCTTCGGTAGTCTCGCGCGACTTCACAAGCCCGATGACGAATCTCGACTCCCAATCACCAAGAGTTTCAGGACACTTGTCTTCCTCATGCACCTAACGATGACCAAGACCGCGAGCTATGTTAGTCCCGAGCGAGACGCCACGCCATTTTTGTCCCAGCTGGGACAAAATAACAAGCAAGGTAGAAGAACCAAATTGTTTTGTCCCGTAAAGGACAAAAATGACAAACAATGGGACTCACATCGGAGACGTCGATGACAACGAGGTTCGAGCCCTTTGCATCGCTGGGCGATGTGTTGTCATGAAGCCTCTCCTTGGCGACGGCGTGAACTCTCCGGAAGGCGCTGTCATCTTGAAGCACTTGAGCACGAACCTCGGCTTCAACGCGAGCGGCTTCGGCATTGTTGAGGTCTGCGTTGGTAGCCATCGTGTGACGTGCCTCAGCAGGCGCGGTCTGCCCGTGCTCGCGCAAGAAATCGTCAACTTCCTCTTTCCGTTGAGGCCAGAACCCGGAGAAAGCTGCCGAAGGAGCAGTTTGCATCTCATCCAAGTCGTCGAGCAGATTCTTCCAGCTCTCGCGCTCGACTGGGGAGAAGTGCCACTGGACCGCCAGGTCCGTGATGTACGACCTGGCCTTCTTGAAATCATCCAAGTACCTCTGGACCTTCACCGCGTCGGGCTGCTTTTTGTCGCAGAGAGCGTACAAAAGGGGCCGGCCCGCACGAATCTCGGGCGTCCCAGTTGGCGCGCTCTTCAAGATCTGCACGGGCTCAGAAAGCCACAAGGTGTGTTGGACCACAAGGCGGTGCGCAACGAGCCGCCAGACGCGGCGGCGTCGTCACGGGTGAACTCGAATTTGTGCGGCTTACTGATGTCATGAATGTGGTCTTGGAAATGGGGCCTTAACCACTCAGAGAAGTCGAGGGAGAATGAGAGCTCAGCAATCTCCGGAGTGGGCGAGAATGCCTTCGCCACCAAGTCAAGAAAGGCCTCGATTGTGTAGGCGGAGCTGCGAGATAGCGCAAGACTGATGCGGCTGAAGATCTGGTCAACCCGTTCGTGAGTGTGCCCGACAGGCAAGAAGACCAAATGAATGACGTCGCAGATGCCGATAGACACAAGCCAATTGCAGAGGGCCGCCACGTTCCTATTCTTGTTCTCCCTGACGGTGTTGTCCATCTGGATTCTGATGTACGGAATCTTTCTACCACGGTGTTGAATTTCCTGCATCGCATACCAGATTTCATCAGTTCATGGCTACCGGACAACCACGGCGAACCTATCGGGAGGCTAACGAGCTCACCTTCATGATCGTGATCCATATCAGAGTGCACGTCGTGGACGAATCGTGGGGGATGGTGTTGGTGTAGTAGTAGATGTCGTCCGGGCGGTATCCGTCGCACTTCACACATGTGAGGTGGTACTTGAGGAGCATGTCGGGCTTCACAGTCTTGGGGATGCGAACCCAGTGAGGCAGCAGGGTCTTCGCGGAGTCCATGCTATCAATTTCGAAGAAGAAGAAGTTTCCATGGCCAAGGCGCGACTGGAAGACGGCGTTGTTCAGATCCCTTCGTTCCTGGCGCACTCTCTCGAGGTGTACCTTCTGCTCAGCTCTGACCTGACGCCTCACCAGCTGCTGATGTTGACGGTGCACTAGACGTTCCTCTGGCGTCATGTCCTTTGTGCAAATCTCGCGAGCTTGGTCTCTGAGTGCTTTGCCCGCCGCGCATATGGGACAGTGGCTGAATCGCTTCACCTTCGGCGTGGTGACATCCGGGAAGTCTTCCTTCCAAGTCCGGCGGAAAGTGTCGAACGATGCGAGCTTCACTTCGCTCTCGGTAGCCAAATCTACAAAGGGGCAGGGGCATGATAGGTCGGTATACAAAAAAGGTCTCATACTGCGAGACAGAAAAGTTCGGTCTAAAGTGGGTCGAAATAATTATATCGGTAGTTGGTGAATAATTCTGTAATCAGCATGGCGAAACAATCTGTCATCAGTGTGACGAAACGGTATGTCAGTAGTGGGACAAAACCGTCTCTCAGCAGTGGGACAAGACGTTCTCTCTGCAGGGTGACGATATCGGCTAATTATGTGGGACAAATACTTTTGTGGTCGGTGGGACGAAACGGTATGCCATGAGCGGTGCGAAACGTTCTGTCATCAGTGGGACGAAATCGGTCGGGCGTCGGTGGGACTAAACGTTCTGGCGATAGCGGGACGAAACGGTTTGTCATCAGCGGGACGAAACGGTCTGTCATCAGCGGGACAAAACGGCATGTCATCAGTGGGACGAAACGGTCTGTCATCAGTGGGACAAAACGATTTGTCATCAGTGGGACAAAACGATTTGTCATCAGCGGGACGAAACGGTTTGTCATCAGTGGGACGAAACGGTTTGTCATCAGTGGGACGAAACGGTTTGTCATCAGTGGGACGAAACGGTTTGTCATCAGTGGGACAAAACGGTATGTCATCAGTGGGACAAAACGGTTTGTCATCAGTGGGACGAAACGGTTTGTCATCAGCGGGACGAAACGGTCTGTCGTCAGCGGGACGAAACGGTTTGTCATCAGTGGGACAAAATGGGCCTCACCACGGAGAATGGCGTTGTCGTCCTCGGCCCACGACTTGTAGTAGTAGTAGACGCAAATCTTGGTCATCCAGGGAGGTAGGTGCTTCTTGAAGGTCTCGCTGTTTCCGTCATGAAAAGGCATGATCTCGACGTGACCGAGGTCATCCGAGAAGAAGTGCTCGAGAAACATGCGCACATGCTCCCTCGGTCCGGTCTGTCTGCTCTCGTATTGCTTGCGCTGCCTGATGTACGTGGGTTCGTTATCCACCACCGACCGCTGGATCACGAGACGTCTGTGTTTCGAGACCTGATGCAAGACCTCCCACGCACGCCCACACGTGTAGATGGGGCCGCGATGATCGAAAGATCGCAAGTAGCCACCGTGATCGAACATGTAATCGAACTTGTCGGATGCCGACTCGTAGCCACCCCTGAGAACCTGAGCGAGCCGGTCAAAGGAGCGGTTCTGATTGCCAGAGTATACGGTCAACGCACGGTCCAGCACGGCATCAACGAGGGCCTCTCCGCACTGTGTGTATAGCTTGTGCACGCACTTGCGCGAACAGCATGGCGACTGCTCGCTAGCCTCCTTGGCGAGCATGAGGCGGATGCAATCGCGAGAGGTGCGCTTGCTGATCAGGGACGAGACCTTGCCATTACCGCTTTCGGCGACCTCATCGCAGCCCTTGCCCCACGTGTACTTCCTTTTCTCAGGCTCCTTACGATCACTCGCATGCGCGTCGCAATCACACGAGTACCCGCTGCGGCACGAACACAGCGGTAATGTAACTGTAGTGTCCGACTCGCCGGATCCTGGAGAAGAGGCCATGCTTTCGACCGCCGCCATGCAGCGCGGGGCGAGTGGGTGGGGGGGGTGAAGGACTGTGATCTGTGGTGAGGAAGAGTGACGGCCGATGACCGTTCTCGGACGGGCCGTTGACCGGGGTGCATAATATCCAGGTACGGGTCAAAATAATTGATGACTCAAATACCGTGTTATTTCGTGCTTCTTTCGTATGTCGGAAATAGTTCTATACTAGTAAGTACACCCGAATCCAATCCAAGGAATATATCATCCCATGAAGGAATATTATTGCCACGCCACTGTACTCTCGTACCGTTATGACTCTCGAGTAGGGAATATTTTATCTTCCAGTAATAGTAATATATAGTCGCAGTAGTTAGCCCTGTATATTCGTCGCGGTGCAAAATACATGAACCTGATGACGACGACGAGGTACACTATAGTGTGCGCACGCGCGCCGTTGGTCCAGCAGGGGTCAGAGCGGCGGCAGACAGAAACCACGTCATTTCCACCTCTCCCTCACCGCTTCCCACTAAGAAACCCGCTCATCTACCGCGTCAACCTACCTACCGCCAGAATGGCGCCGAAGAAGAACGAGCCTGCCAAGGACAAGGAAGACAAGGACGACGCCACCCCAGGTGAGTTGCGCGCGCGTACAGTAGCTGCCTGCCTGCTCGACGCGTGATACGGCCAGATCTAGCGAGTTCGGTTAGGGTTCACTGTAGAAGCGGTGTAATCTAGGACCACTCGAGGTGTAGGCAGACGAGTGGCAGCGTACAGTAGCCGCCTGCCTGCTCGACGCGTGATGCGGCCAGATCTAGCGAGTTCGGTTAGGGTTCCCTGTAGAAGCGGTGTAATCTAGGACCGCTCGAGGTGTAGGCAGACGAGTGGGAATAGAAACCCAAACGAGACGAGCGGCATCAGGGTCCTGCAGGGTAGTATTACGTCCCGTCGAGGCAGCTGTTGCAAGCAGTAAGGATGCTAATTGGTGGTGGGAGGGGGTGGGGGTGAAGAGCGGCCAGGGGGAACCTCTGCCTGTACTCCGCCGTAAGGAGTGGTTTAATATTAGTGTGAAGCGCAGTACTTAAAGACATTACATTATTAAACCGCAGTACATAATGTATTGAAAATAGTTTTGTCATCAGTGGGACAAAACGGTTTGTCATCAGTGGGACGAAACGGTTTGTCATCAGTGGGACGAAACGGTTTGTCATCAGCGGGACGAAACGGTTTGTCATCAGTGGGACGAAACGGTTTGTCATCAGCGGGATGAAACGGTTTGTCATCAGCGGGACGAAACGGTTTGTCATCAGCGGGACGAAACGGTTTGTCATCAGTGGGACAAAACGGTTTGTCATCAGTGGGACGAAACGGTTTGTCATCAGTGGGACCAAACGGTTTGTCATCAGGGGGACCAAACGGTTTGTCAACAGCGGGACGAAACGGTTTGTCATCAGCGGGACAAAACGTTCTGTCATCAGTGGGACGAAACGGTCTGTCATCAGTGGGACCAAACGGTTTGTCATCAGTGGGACGAAACGTTCTGTCATCAGTGGGACGAAACGGTTTGTCATCAGTGGGACGAAACGTTCTGTCATCAGTGGGACGAAACGGTTTGTCATCAGTGGGACGAAACGTTCTGTCATCAGTGGGACGAAACGGTTTGTCATCAGTGGGACGAAACGGTTTGTCATCAGTGGGACGAAACGGTTTGTCATCAGTGGGACAAAACGGTATGTCATCAGTGGGACAAAACGGTTTGTCATCAGTGGGACGAAACGGTTTGTCATCAGCGGGACGAAACGGTCTGTCGTCAGCGGGACGAAACGGTTTGTCATCAGTGGGACAAAATGGGCCTCACCACGGAGAATGGCGTTGTCGTCCTCGGCCCACGACTTGTAGTAGTAGTAGACGCAAATCTTGGTCATCCAGGGAGGTAGGTGCTTCTTGAAGGTCTCGCTGTTTCCGTCATGAAAAGGCATGATCTCGACGTGACCGAGGTCATCCGAGAAGAAGTGCTCGAGAAACATGCGCACATGCTCCCTCGGTCCGGTCTGTCTGCTCTCGTATTGCTTGCGCTGCCTGATGTACGTGGGTTCGTTATCCACCACCGACCGCTGGATCACGAGACGTCTGTGTTTCGAGACCTGATGCAAGACCTCCCACGCACGCCCACACGTGTAGATGGGGCCGCGATGATCGAAAGATCGCAAGTAGCCACCGTGATCGAACATGTAATCGAACTTGTCGGATGCCGACTCGTAGCCACCCCTGAGAACCTGAGCGAGCCGGTCAAAGGAGCGGTTCTGATTGCCAGAGTATACGGTCAACGCACGGTCCAGCACGGCATCAACGAGGGCCTCTCCGCACTGTGTGTATAGCTTGTGCACGCACTTGCGCGAACAGCATGGCGACTGCTCGCTAGCCTCCTTGGCGAGCATGAGGCGGATGCAATCGCGAGAGGTGCGCTTGCTGATCAGGGACGAGACCTTGCCATTACCGCTTTCGGCGACCTCATCGCAGCCCTTGCCCCACGTGTACTTCCTTTTCTCAGGCTCCTTACGATCACTCGCATGCGCGTCGCAATCACACGAGTACCCGCTGCGGCACGAACACAGCGGTAATGTAACTGTAGTGTCCGACTCGCCGGATCCTGGAGAAGAGGCCATGCTTTCGACCGCCGCCATGCAGCGCGGGGCGAGTGGGTGGGGGGGGGGGGGGTGAAGGACTGTGATCTGTGGTGAGGAAGAGTGACGGCCGATGACCGTTCTCGGACGGGCCGTTGACCGGGGTGCATAATATCCAGGTACGGGTCAAAATAATTGATGACTCAAATACCGTGTTATTTCGTGCTTCTTTCGTATGTCGGAAATAGTTCTATACTAGTAAGTACACCCGAATCCAATCCAAGGAATATATCATCCCATGAAGGAATATTATTGCCACGCCACTGTACTCTCGTACCGTTATGACTCTCGAGTAGGGAATATTTTATCTTCCAGTAATAGTAATATATAGTCGCAGTAGTTAGCCCTGTATATTCGTCGCGGTGCAAAATACATGAACCTGATGACGACGACGAGGTACACTATAGTGTGCGCACGCGCGCCGTTGGTCCAGCAGGGGTCAGAGCGGCGGCAGACAGAAACCACGTCATTTCCACCTCTCCCTCACCGCTTCCCACTAAGAAACCCGCTCATCTACCGCGTCAACCTACCTACCGCCAGAATGGCGCCGAAGAAGAACGAGCCTGCCAAGGACAAGGAAGACAAGGACGACGCCACCCCAGGTGAGTTGCGCGCGCGTACAGTAGCTGCCTGCCTGCTCGACGCGTGATACGGCCAGATCTAGCGAGTTCGGTTAGGGTTCACTGTAGAAGCGGTGTAATCTAGGACCACTCGAGGTGTAGGCAGACGAGTGGCAGCGTACAGTAGCCGCCTGCCTGCTCGACGCGTGATACGGCCAGATCTAGCGAGTTCGGTTAGGGTTCACTGTAGAAGCGGTGTAATCTAGGACCACTCGAGGTGTAGGCAGACGAGTGGCAGCGTACAGTAGCCGCCTGCCTGCTCGACGCGTGATGCGGCCAGATCTAGCGAGTTCGGTTAGGGTTCCCTGTAGAAGCGGTGTAATCTAGGACCGCTCGAGGTGTAGGCAGACGAGTGGGAATAGAAACCCAAACGAGACGAGCGGCATCAGGGTCCTGCAGGGTAGTATTACGTCCCGTCGAGGCAGCTGTTGCAAGCAGTAAGGATGCTAATTGGTGGTGGGAGGGGGTGGGGGTGAAGAGCGGCCAGGGGGAACCTCTGCCTGTACTCCGCCGTAAGGAGTGGTTTAATATTAGTGTGAAGCGCAGTACTTAAAGACATTACATTATTAAACCGCAGTACATAATGTATTGAAAATAGTTTTGTCATCAGTGGGACAAAACGGTTTGTCATCAGTGGGACGAAACGGTTTGTCATCAGTGGGACGAAACGGTTTGTCATCAGCGGGACGAAACGGTTTGTCATCAGTGGGACGAAACGGTTTGTCATCAGCGGGACGAAACGGTTTGTCATCAGCGGGACGAAACGGTTTGTCATCAGCGGGACGAAACGGTTTGTCATCAGTGGGACAAAACGGTTTGTCATCAGTGGGACGAAACGGTTTGTCATCAGTGGGACCAAACGGTTTGTCATCAGGGGGACCAAACGGTTTGTCAACAGCGGGACGAAACGGTTTGTCATCAGCGGGACGAAACGTTCTGTCATCAGTGGGACGAAACGGTCTGTCATCAGTGGGACCAAACGGTTTGTCATCAGTGGGACGAAACGTTCTGTCATCAGTGGGACGAAACCGTCTGTCATCAGTGGGACGAAACGGTCTGTCATCAGTGGGACGAAACGGTTTGTCATCAGTGGGACGAAACGGTCTGTCATCAGTGGGACGAAACGGTCTGTCATCAGCGGGACGAAACGGTCTGACAGGATATGATATTTATAGGCCGAAGGTCCAAGCGGACATCAAAACCTACCGAGAAAGCAAAAGAATTCGATGCGCTCGGAGCGCTAGTAGGGAGAAAACACAAGGCGTCATCTTCTGTGCCAGAGCAGCCGGCGGCGAAGAAGAGCCGTGCAGCCTCAGCTTGTGCAGCTGGAGCCGGCGCTGAGGCATCAGGTAACCCATGGAAACCGAGCCTTTTAGGAGGTTGGGTGCCGGCTTACGGCACGCACTCGCAAGGAGAAAGATCGGCCGCCTTGTTTTTGAGGGCCCGAATCAAGAGCGGCCAGGTCCTCTCAGATGCTCAAATGCAGACAGCGCGAAGGCTAATGGATTACGAAAAGCTCATGCAAGCTTACTATCAATCAGGTCCTTGCCTCTCCAATCATATGATTTTTGTGAGTGCACAGTGTCATATTGACATTGTTTGAAATCATGTGCGTTGACAGGTTCGAAAGGACGCGCACATGAGACAGTAGCGACTAAAGCTTCAAAGGAATCCAAGGGGAAAGAAAAGGTTTCAAAGACGATTGTGACTCCAGGTAATTGTGACTGAAAGTATCAATCCCTGCCTTTGTGAGTGCACTGTGTCATATTGACATTGTTTGAAATCATGTGTGTTGACAGGTTCGAAAGGACGCGCACTTGAGCCAGTAGCGACTCAAGCTTCAAAGGAATCCAAGGGAAAAGAAAAGGTTTCAGAGACGATTGTGACTCCAGGTAATTGTGACTGAAAGTATCAATCCCTGCCTTCTCACTCCCTTCGATTACTTTCTCGTCAATGAGTTATCTGACGTTCCAACAGGTCGTAAATTGGCGCAGGCAACCGCGTCGGAAGCAGCTGGTAAATCGGGATCCCCAGGTAAGAAAAAATACGCTTGGCTTTGATGGTGTATGGCGATACCGTTCAGTAGTTAATCGTGACGCCCACTGCAGGTGTGTTGAGTACTCTCTACTCATTCTTTACAAGTTCCCCGAATCAAGCCTCTTCTTTGTCTAAAGGTCCATCTCAAGTACCGGAAACAGAGCCTGAGCCTGAGCCTGAAATAGAGCACACTGAGCCGGAGCCGGAGCCCGAGCCCACTCGGCTTGACCCGGAGCCAGAGGCCGAGCTCGAGACTCCAGCGCCGACTACCGGGCAAGCGTCTGGTTCTGGAGCCTCTGGTTCTCGAGCCCCTATTGCCGAGGCTCCGAGAATGGTTCCTGAATTCCTCAGTATGTGCACGGATGAAGAGGTCTTCGGCACAGAGGAAGAACAGAGGCAACGGGCGGCAGAGAAGCGTAAGCAAGCTCTCGACATCACCGGCACTCCTGGACCCGAGAGGAAGACAAAGCTGATGACGGTCGCCTCTTACGACGACTTCTATGACGAGAGGGACGGGTCCCAAGAAAATGACTCCTACAGCGACTTTACCTCAAAAAGCAAGGAGCTGGACTATCCACTGGTTCAAGAACACAAGTGCTGAGGTACAGATCTATTTGTACATCGAATTGCACAAGGCGAGCCTGCTGACTGGCAAGGACTTTTTCGATGATCCGAAGGGGCCACTTCTCGCGTGTATCGGAAAGATCAAGGACGTCGAGCTGGACTCGGCCGGAAACTACGAGGTGAGTAAAGCTTATATGATGTCTGAATTCGTGTCAATGTCGTGTTTCAATAAGTATTAATATTCTTATGCTTGTTACCGCAGATATCTCTTGAACCTTATCGCTTGAAAGTGCACAAGGAGTTCAGGATCGATGTCAGCTTTGAGAGGTTGCTACTCCACGCGATCCAACCGCCACTCTCCTTCCAACCGCGGTTCCAGTCTTACTACGCATGGACTTTGGTCGAGCGCAATGTGCTGGCGCAGGCGCGGACAGGTTTCGCATCTGGTCAGATTGACATCGATGACTTGGCCAACATTGACAAGGATTTTAAGAACGCGCTTCCATACGTCAACACGTTGGCCGTCCCGCCGGCCTTGAATGGCTTCAACAACACCGGTGCCGTCGACTGGATCTCTTACGGCCACCTCAGAGTCGAGATTGCTGATCCAGAGGTGAAGACATCTCACGGTGGCGACATCAACACGTTATACGCCGACAGAGTCAACCTCGTCGTCGACAAGGATACGGGGCTGCCTTACATTTTCAGCTTCATATCCGATAAGTTCGTCGCTCCGCCGCCGGAATTTGAATTCCGTTCCCCAAAGCTGCAAGACTGCAATATGGTGGCGCAAAGCTACAAGGTAAAAGCCTATCGCGACCTGTGGTACCTATCCGGATCAGATATGTGTAGTTACTTGTAAATCAATACACAATGCAACTTACTGACATCCATTTCTTGCATTTGTTATTCAGAGGAATCCTTCCCTGTCCGCCGAGAATTTCTCGGTGTCCTTTCCAGTAGTCCACAAGAACCGCGATTTTTTCTCCGAAGAGTACGAGCCCCTCGCTCTGACCATGGCCAACTTCAAGGAGCTAGTCGCAGCACACGAAGGCGGGGAGAAACCGGGGTTGGCGGATTCAAAGTCCTACAAGCCAGAGATCGACATCATCGTCGAGTTTCTCCGCGCCCACGGCGCGCGTCAAGCCAACATCGACGGCAGCCACAGACGGGAGGCGAAGCGCATGGTGAAAGAAAACTACCCGGAAATCTACAAAGCCAACAAAGGCATCCACCTCACGTCGGCTAAGATGTACATCGGCCTCTCGCCGGAAGTCTGCCGCTACATGTCTATGAAGCTCAACGAGGCGGGTCACACCGTCGTGGGAGACACGTCGATGCACAAACTCCTGGTGAGTGACCCATTCTCCCAAATTACTATTTAGCTAACCGTGGCAGCAAATAGGCGTAAAGTGTGACAAAAGTCGTTCTGTCGTTAGCGGGTTAAAAATATGTCAGTGGGACGAAACGGTCTGTCATCAGTGGGACGAAACGGTATGTCATCAGTGGGACGAAACGGTCTGTCATCAGTGGGACGAAACGGTTTGTCTTCAGTGGGACGAAACGGTTTGTCATCAGTGGGACGAAACGGTTTGTCATCAGCGGGACGAAACGGTTTGTCATCAGTGGGACGAAACGGTATGTCATCAGTGGGACGAAACGGTTTGTCATCAGTGGGACGAAACGGTCTGTCATCAGTGGGACGAAACGTTCTGTCATCAGCGGGACGAAACGGTTTGTCATCGATGTACAATCGTTCGGAATTTTGAAATCGGTGCAATTGTTTCTGCAGAACCTTCGCAGATGTTTTGAGAGCTGGTATGCAGAACAGGATGCAAATCGCCCCGGCTTTAGGGCACTTCCGCAAATCAGGGTAGTGAAGGAGTTCAAGAAGTCTGAAGTTCTTCTAATTGAACTTGAGAAGATCGGCATCAAAGATGAGAAGAGCAGCGAGTTCTCAAATTTGATTGACCTCTGCTCGCGCCCACAACGGTGAGCTGCGTACATGATGAAAATTTATCGTGTTGTTAATGCGGCTAGATTCTGACAAATGATTTGCGCAGTGTTTTTGAGCCCCTTGAGCAGATTTCTGAAGCCTACCGGCATGTGGACCTCGGGGTTCGAGGATGGGACGAAGCCAGAACCAAACTCCGAGACCTATTTGTGTACTACGAGCAAGAACTCGATAGAGTCGAGCGTCTCAATTACGGCAGGCAACTCACCCAGAAGGAAGTGAGGAAGGTTTACGAAGCAATTCGGAAGCCTATCAATACAATCCTCGATAACAAGAAGTACGGCTTCGGGAAAGACAGAGCTCACTTCCGAGTCGCCCTCATGGAGGTAAGTTGTGACCGACCCCAGTGTCTTAATCATATGGAATACTATCATTGATTCCTTTCTCCGTACTGAAGTTTGTTTTTCGACCCAAGATATCGGCTTTGGACCCCATGCGCCCTGGCTAGACGAGCCGTCTCTTGCCAAGCAGAGCGACAGCGCGGATCTCCCTGTGGGCCAGATGTACCTGGTGGTTGGACTGCTCATCCAAGGCGAGCACAGTGTGACCCCGAGCCTCTACGAGCTGGTGGATGACATTAAGCACGCCGGCGACAATGGCCCCATGGCTGTTACGCACACCAACGCGGAGTGGCTCGCGATGATTGAGACCTGGAGGTTTCGCGATCTCTTGCGTCGAGCAAGCATCAAGCTCATGAATGTCATTGACACGGCCAAGGGCAGGGAGACAATCCAACTGCTGACGCCGGACGAACCGGCCAGGAATTGGGGGAAATATCTCTCGGACCACATCATCGATTGGGATGTGCAAGACAAAGTGTCGGACCAGCAAGCGGCCGCTCGCCTTGACGCCATCACCAAGTTCCGAGCCAAGGTTGATGACCTCGGCCCAGCAGGCTTCCCCAAAAAGTTCCAGGATTTGTTCAAAGGTGCTCATCGCTCCGGTCCGTTGATGGTCTTGCTGACCCCTCCTGCCAGATGGGGGGACATGAAATCCGCCGATTGTCTCACACCACTACCGGTTCGAGAGCATATCGCGGCCACCAACACCACCATCAGGAGTGAGGCGTATCGCATCAAGAATCAGATGCCGGACTTGGTCATCTCCTTCTTCACAGAGTTTGCTCTTCTGGCATGTGCGCCGGAGCTTATTGCGGTTTCCGCTCCGAATGTTTCTAATTAGCTGTGGATATCGATGAAGGTAACTAAGAACCACAAATGCTCTTCTGAATTTTCGTTGTGAGCTATTAACCCGAATCTGTTTTCTAATACACACAGGCCGAGGAACTTCCGGTGATGCCCAAGGGAGAAGGGGTCGACAAGGATGACAAGGTGTGGTTGAACACGGAGCTTTGCAAGACTTGCATTGTGGAGGGGAACTTCAAGGCTCCCGCGACAAAACAATTCGTCGCGGACGCCATGTTGGCAGTTCGTGCCAAAAAGGCAACAGTCTTCATTGCCGACGCGCTTTTCGGAGCTGGTTCGCACACATGGGACTCGAAGGATGCTGCGTGGGGTACGGACGACTTCAACGACGTGTTTGCTTTCGCCAGGCAATACAACCCCCACAACCCCGGTGCGTACTAGATGACTGTGCTTTCATTCATCTCATTCCCGATATACCCCCGCGCAGGCAGTTGAATATCCAGACTGGATCTTCTGACGTCCACACTGCTCTCGATGGGTGCCATTTCTTCATTTACCTCTCGGACCAGCAACTTGGATCCGCAATCACAGCCGTTCAAAAACAAGCTGAGGACCTCATCTATCACGTCCTGACTTGGGCTAAGGATTGCGGGATGAAGATGGGCAGCTCTCTGCGTCACGACGCTGAGTACTACCTCTACGTCAGGAAGCCCCCGCCAAGCATCATAGCTGACAACATCCGTTTCGATGATCCCCGAAGGTGAGATTTGATCCGTGGAAAATAGCCGGCTTGTATATTCTACTCGCTAAGCCGGTTGTGCCTTTCCAGGTTCTCTACATCCATCATGTTGGGTCACTTCAAAGACAGTTCGAAATTGAAGGACGAGAACATACAGACGGTGAACAAGTACCAAAAGCCTATCGCTCTCTTCGCCAAGCACCTTAAGATGGCGGCAACAGACGGGACAACAATCGTCGACGTCACAGCCGGAACCGGGACAACCGCGGTGCGTGAGGGGTGCAACCCGGGTGAGTGTCTTAATGGGATCAGCATAAAAAAACTAACGCCTTGTGCGGTTTGCCACGCCTTTTCCAGGTCGCTGCGGCCTTTTCCGTGTGGTGGGACCATATGGATCATACCTACTCGTTCACACACATGAACTTGAAGACGATCCTCATTGACAACCAGAAGACGCAAATCGATGGGATGAAGTCCAGGATGACCTCATGGTTCAAAGAGAAACCATGGGACGAGACTCAAAGACTGCGTCCAAGTGACTTCGAGAAGTGGCCGGGTCTACCCCATCCAATGACCGTGTCAGAGGAGTTCACAGAGCGTCTTGCGGCAGCGAAGAAGAGGCAAGAGGCGGCAGAGCGCCGAGGGGATTATGTGATCGAAGATGATGATATGTAGTACAATTCCGCAAAAATTAGCCGCTCATATGTTTTGTCCCGGCTTTGACAGAGTTTCAGCCCCGGACGGCACAAACTACTTGTAGCCATCGCGGCCCCCGCTCTTTTTTGTCCCAGTTTGGACAGTTTCAGCCCCCGATGGCGCAAACTTCTTGTAACCATCCCGTTTCCTTCAATCTTTTGATTTGTCCCTGCTTGGACGGAATTGGTTTCCCCGACTTGGCACAAAATGAACCAACCGGCATTCATATTAGCTTGCAATCCCACTGCTGCCCCCAAACCCTAATTTAGACCTAACCACAATGCACCGCGTGCCTCGGGGCAAAATAGGTTGCATTACTGTTTACTACGACCCGTACGGGTACGAGCACTAGCGGAGGATTGCGCGTCACCTCATCTCCTTTTACGGCCACTCCTCTTGGAGTTGGTACTGGTGAGGCCGCCTCTGCTGCGCAGCAATTGCTTCCTATCGGTGGTACGAGTACTGCCAATACCGTTACTACATGCGCTTTTGTAGCTCTGAAGATACCGTCGCCGGGCGAATTAGTGGCACACCCTCCGTCAGCAGCCACTGTTTCCCTCCCAGAATCGCTGCCAGGTTCTACTGCTCCGCCCTCGGGTACGGGTTCGGGTGCGACCTCCGATGATCAACCCACAACCATGGTTGTCAAACGCCACCTCAGCCGTGCGATTCGCTTGCGTGAATTCGTGGCCCTCGATCTCAGCTTCCAAGTACTGGTGCAGCGGCCTCGCGACTTGATACCCTGCGCCTGTACAGCGCGTGCGGGCCGGGCTCCCTATCGCTTTTCCAGTCGGATCACGAGTCCGCCCGCAAGATTCCCCATGCTGCTTATTCGGCCGCCGCTGCGCGGGTACTGGGCCTTTGCCCGCGCGGAGGTTCCGCGCTTGTCACTTGCCCTGGCCCAACGTGTGGTATTGATCCCTTATGGCTTCGCTCTACGGATGGCTCGAACCGGAACGCTACGGATTTCATCGTGGATCATCTCTCCATATGCCCCGTAGCGAACTACAAGCACCGCATGCATACCGCTTTGAAGAATCTGTGGGCATCTGTGGCAATTGATGCGGGGGCGGTGCTTGACCGGGACCGCTCGGGAGCCGGCGACTTGACCCTTGAGACGAGTGGGCTGCGCCCAGCGGACCGCTCGCGGCCGTCGGACCTGACGCTGGCGGGGTGGGGGGGGGGGGGGGGGGGGCGGCGTGCGATTACATGATCGACTTCGCGTTCGTGTCCTCCACGACCCCCACTTGGAGCAACGACCCCCGCAAGTGCATCCCGGGAATCGCGGCGACCGAGGCGGAGCATGCTAAGTTGGCAGCGGACCGGGCGTCTTCCGCCCCAGTGCAGGGTGTTCACCGGTACTACCCTTTTGTGGTTGAGGACCGCGGCCGTCTCGGGAAGTCCGCTTTGACGGTGGTCTACATCTTCGCGGTGCTGTTGGCTGTGCGCAACTTCCCTGGCGGTCCTTCCGCCCCGACCTCTTGCTTTCTTCGTGGTCAATCCGTTCAGGCACTTCGAAACTTTGTCGCCAGCCAACCTGCGGAGTTCCGCCGTCACCTGTCGCGCACACGCGGGGGCTGTTGCAGCGGGTCTCGGCTTGCGTGCATGGTACCCTGGGCGGCATTCTCTCTGCCGGTGTGCAGATGGCCAAGTCGGATGCGTGTGCTTGTGCCCACTCTGCGTCTTCTCGTGTTACTGCTTCCACCCCGCAGTCGATGTAGAGGACCTTTCTGATTGCCTTTTATTTTGGTGATTTCCGATATCGCCTTCTGCTGCTAGCTCATGTAAGTAATTTGATGCGCGGAGGCGTGTTCCGGCAGCAAATTAAGAAGTTTTCTGGTAGTCGAAGCGGCGGCGGTACGGTGTTGGCAGTCTACGGGGCTAGCTCGGCTAGACCCGCCCCGCGGGACGACGACTGAGCGTTTGTATTTTCCACAGATAGAAGTGGCGCCACGTTGGCCGTTTGCGGTACGCGCGACAAGAACCAGCCAATACGCACGACTTATTGCGTAATATCGGAGCCCTTGTTCACTCCCCAATTGCTGAGAAAGCAAGGTGACTATGAATATAGAATAATATCTGCACCATGATAATGGACTATTCTTGCAAGGAATATATTTGTGCTACTAGTATATGAACAGGCTGCAAGGCTCAATGTACTGCTGGGCATGCATAGTGTAGTCGTCCATCTACCCGTATCCAAGCAGTGTCAGCCCTATCAAGCACAAGTGCAGCGAGCGCAGATATCCGCATGACGGTAGGGAATGCCATGAAAGATATGATTAGCTGATTGCCAGAGGTTGGACAGGCAGTAAGGGGCAGCAGACCCGTTCTGCCTATCGGTCTGGCCCGCATGGTTTTTGCCTCCTGCCTACCGCACGTTGAGGTGCACTCTATCTGAAACAATGACTGCGCCGGTCTGCTGAGCGCCAAGATCTGCTGAGCGCCAAGATCCGCTGAACCAGGATTGCACTTTGTCGCACCAGGTATCACATGTCCCTGCGTATCCCTAAGACAAAAAACCTAAATGGTTTCAAAATCATGTGTGCAAGCTGACATATGAATGTATCCCAAATGCTCAAGCGTCTGTTGGGGTGGGCATGTCAGGATTGCACTACGGGTTTTAACCCAGCAGTGGTAGTGCGGCAACATACTGACATGTGCATGTACAACACGGCGCTTGTGCTGTGCAATGCCCCTCACCCCCCGGCGACGCTGAAGCCTGTGACTGAAAATCGTGGGTGGCAACCATGTGCATACACGTTCTGCAAAGCGGGTTGGTGCTATCAAAGTGCATGCATGTATGTGTGTGTGACATACTGTCCCTGCATTTGCCGTGACTGCGCATCAAGCGATCAGAATGTACTATATATCAAGAAGCCTTTGCATGCTATGACAGCGTTCTTATGGAAAAGAGCCCCTCCAATCCGCACTGCTGCACATACGACAAGTATTTCATCACAATACACCAAGCCTCGGAATTTAGGAACATTTGATGCCAGCAATAAATACTGAGAGCATCGGCGCCCTGACAGCGCTGTGGGGAGATAGATACATGGTGATACACCTATAACAAAGGATTGTTTGATGACCGATGGGGGGGGGGGGGGGGGGGGGTTGAAATCCAGCATTTCCTCTAAGTGTGCCATTTGCGGCTCCATACATTTGTATTTCGGAAGGTATCAACACCAGAGCGGGCTATAAGGGCCAGGGACCTACCGTATAGCCACAGCAGGTTACGGGCGGAGCCCATTGACGAACCCGTGGATACCCGGCCGGATCTGGAAGGTTTCGCAGTTTCTCTATGGTATGCGGAAAATGGCAGTGAGAGATGGCAGTAAGGGCAGTAGAGAGCAACGACCACGTTCTTGATCAGTGGTGGTAAGAACTCTGTGACTGCGGACCTGCACGGCCTGCCAGAGGCCGAATCTACAGGGAATCGTAGCAAATGTTCTTATAAATTGCATGCAGCCCAGTTTGAGGCTTAGAAAAAGGGCTGTTCTTTTAGGTGCCTTGGCACCGGCAGCTGCAAAGCCACATAGCCTCATGCTAGTAAGATTGGTGAGTGCTGTTTATGTACCATTGTCACACAGTCGTACTCACACATAACGTACAGATGCCACTGCTAAGCCCCCAACAATTCATTGCGCACACATCCTACGGGCAGTCACCAGCCATGCATCCTGAAGCCCTAGGGCAAAGACGGGTCCGCGCGATGTTCAGAGGCAGTGCCTACAGGAAAAAGGTACAGCTACCAGTTGTTGCAGCGGGAGGAGGTAGCATGCCCTGTCTAAGGGCGCGATCAGGATAGCGCACCATCCAGCGCATGCAAGCAGGGGAGGCATTCACTGGCGGGGCGCTCGCCGGGATCGGCACTGCACTACGTCGACAGTGCTCAGCAAAGATGTTCACATGACAGCTCGGGCAGGAGCGTCAACAGTTGCTACGCATCTAATAACAGCCGCATGGGCGCTTGATGAGGGTGGGGGGTATAAAGACTGCCTGCATGCTCGCCGACATCAGGGGCCAGAGAGAAGGGGAAGGGTGACTGAGATCAGTGAGGCATATACTGCCCGGGATAGCCCCCACCGCGCCCCCCTGCGCCCTGGGTCCACCCCCCGCGGGGCCTCTGCTCAGCCACCCATCCCTGGCTCGCACCCGCAGCACCGCCGTTAGGAGGCTGGTACACTGGAGCGTCCATGCGCAGCGGAGCGTCCATGCGCGGGGGAGGGACGATTGGGGCTGGGTCCTGGACGGGACCCCGCCCGCCGCCCACCACCCTGCCCGTCGCAAATGATTCCGCAGGCCGGCCGCCTCTGCCAGCTTGGCGCCCCGTGCGGCCGCCCTGGTGCCCGCCCCGGGAGGCAGGGCGCCCCCTATCTGCGCGCTGACGCGCAAAGGACAGCCGAAGAAGGCTGGTGGACTCTGTCTCCAGGTCCATGGGGTAGCCCTGCAGCGTGGTGAGCGCTACGCGTGCATTTGCGGGCGACTCAAACCTGACAAAGCATAGCACCCCAGGCTCGCCAGGCTTGCTCTTTGGAATCATCCGGACGGATTGAAACCCCTCAAACGGCCGGAAGATGTGCGCCACCTCCCGCTTGCTGATGTCCACTGGCAGGCCTTCCACGTACAGGGAATCTACTGCATCGTGCGGCAGGTTGGTGTTGGAGTCCTTGGCCTCTGGGACATATTGCTCCGGAGACACAGGTGACTGCGGCTCGTAGCCGCTCGGCCCGCCGTAGGGGCCAACCTGCGGTGCGGTGGGTTGGGGCTGATACCCGTAGCCTCCACTCTCCTCCGGCTGTGAGTACGAGGGCGCGACGCCATATGCGGCAGCCCCTGCTGGCGCCGCAGCGTGTGGAATGCTGCCCGGGATTCCTGGCCCGGGATTATGGACAGCCGGCTGACCTGGCTGCTGGTGCTGGGCCGGCTGCTGCTGCTGCTGCTGCTGCATGTGCTTGCCCATGTCAGTTCCCAGGGGTGCCGGACGGTACTCCTGGACGGGCGCTGGGCGAGTCTGGGCTGCAGCGATGGGCGCTCCGTAGGGCCCCGGGCCCCCAGGCATCAGCCCCGGCGGGACTCCGTTGCCTAGAGCACCCTGCGCCGCGCCGCCCCCTCTGACAACAGGTTGCTGCGTTGGCGGGCTGATGGGAGCTCCTAGCCCCAGGACTGCCCCTTGGTGCTGGGCTATCTGGGAAGGAGCGCCAATCGGAGGCAAGCTGGACCGTACCTCCGTTGAGCTCAGCCTGGGGTCGGACTGCATCACAGACGGTGCCCTGCTGGCCTGGACAGGCTGATACTGTGGCTGCTGCTGAGGTAGCGGCTGCTGCGGATACTGGTTTGATTGTGGCTGCTGGTGGGAATAGGGTTGTTCCGGCTGCTGCCGCTGCTGTTGTTGCTGCTGGTGCGGCTGCTGTTGATGCTGTTGGTTTGGTGACGGCTGCTGGTGTTGTTGCTGCTGTGACGGTTGCTGCTGGTGTTGGCGCTGCGGTGGTGGAGGAGGCTGATGCTGATATGCAGGCGCCTGCTGCTGCGACGGCGGCTGCAACTGCTGCTGCCGAGGCGGCTGCTGCTGCTGCTGCTGCTGCCGAGGTGGTGGCTGCTGCTGCTGCTGCTGCTGGGGAACGTACGGCGCGGGAGCGCTGTGGTGTTGTATCGCCTGGGGCTGCGGTGTCTGGTACATCACCGACGTACCAATTGGGTGGTGTCCTGGGCCCTGGGGCACCAACGAGCCAAGCCCGCTCGGAGCGGCAGCAACCGCGGGGCGGAGGTACTCGGGAGGGGGCGTCTGCTTCGGTGCGGCATACCGGTATTGCTTGTAGCCCTGGGCCGGCCCGGCCGGTTCGGCTGTCGCCTCCAGCTCGCGCTTTGGGGGTCGGCTCTGATAGGGCTGCTGCCGAGGCGCGGGCTGCGAAGGCGCGTAGTATTCCTGCTGGACCTCCACGGCCAGGCCCTTGGGCCCCCAGCCCTGCCAGCCATTATAGGAGCGGCGCGCGGCGGCGGCGCACACGCCGTCGGCGAAGGTGACGAATCCCACGGGCTCGCTCCCCACCAGGTGGAGGGCGCAGCTCTGGAAGCCCTGCAGCTGCCGGAAGAGCCTGGAGAACTCATCCTGGTTTAAATACTGCGGAATGTTGCGCACCTCCACCACCGTCGCAGGCCCTCCTGGTCCCATCGTGTGGACCGAGCTGCTAAATACCTCCGCGGCAGAGAGGGGGGGGGGGGGGGGGGGGGGGGGCTACAGGTAGCGCGCTGAGCGCGCACGGGAGATCGCAAGCCGGGAGCTGCGAGTGACGCCTGGCAGGGGGTCAGCGCAGCCTGGATCACACCAGTCACCAGTGTTTGGACCTACCGGCGAAGGCAAAGCTGGATACACGATGTTGGGTGTGGATCTTGAAGGGCACTGCTTCGTGAGGGTGTCCTCCTGGCCGGGCTGGCGGGCTGATGACATCCCGGCGGGCGGGCTGATGGCATCACGGTGTGAGGTATGCGCGTAGCTGCGCGCCCCAGAGGCGTGGGAGCTGCCCGCCCCGGCGGCCCCGCGCCCGCGCCTGATGATGCTATTTTTTGTTTTGTGAAACCCAAGGATTTAATTTTTAAAATTTTAGGTTTCACAGGGAACGTCTGGCTTGCAGAAGAACGCCAGGTCTGATTACCGTAATATTCAGGAATTTGCAGGCAAACAAGCATGGGGGGCGGCGGCTGTGGTGCGGGGGGCGGGGGGGCTGTGGTGCGCTCGGTGGAGCGTGCCACACAAAGGAGAGTGACCGGTCGGTCCGCCGTGGTGGCAGGTGGTGGCCTTGACTGGCCCCCGCAAACATGCGCGCAAACACGCGGGCTACGGGCGCCGCGCCAGGGCATTCCCGTACAGTTATTAGAGAAACCGCATAAACTAGTTTGGAACATTTCACAAGCAGGAACGTCTGGTTTTCCGACAAAAGAATGCCGGCGCAGCAGGCCACGGGCGGAGGTCACGGGCGGGAATGTTGAAGGCGACGACAAGCCAACGGGGTGCACCAACGGGAAGGCAGTCGCCAGTACGGCCACGAATGGAGAGGTCGTGGCGCGGCTTCCAGTAGCGCATGTCGGAGCGCATCTCCGAAGGGAGCCGGTACCAAGCTTTGTCATGCCAGTAGGGAACAATGACGATGGTTGGGGCACCGCTAGACTCCAATTTGGAGACATGATCGCCGAATGATGAGGTTCCAAGGGGGGTACACCAGTTACGTTCGCAACACCAACCATGTCGCGTCGGAGAGGCGCGGGGCGTCGACGGCCTCGCACCGCGGGTCACGCCAGCGGGCGTTGTAGCGGGGTAGGAGGGCGTTTTTCGGACGTCGCAAAGCGGTCGATGGTGTAGGCGCCCCGCTTATTATTAGCGGTGAGCGAGGCGAACCGACGAGGGTTGAAGGGCCAGTCGTCGCAAGCAACCTCGCGGTTGGGGCGGTCAGCCCAGATATTCGCCGCAGAACGGATGTAGCGCACGGGAAGGGTAATGCCGTGCGTGTCCATGAGGTACCATGTTTTGTGTAGCTCAGCCATGAGGCGCGGGGAGTAAGAGGTGAGGTTGGTGAGGACGCCGACAACCGCTTGATTATATCCTCGTGCAAGCGGGTGTGACGGTTCTGGAGCATAGGGAGGAAGGATTCTATAGCCAAACTGATTGCTTTGAGCGCTTATTTCAGGGTAATGTGCTCAGAGCGCTCATCGGCGTACCAAAAATCCCGAGTCTCGCGGTGTTTGTTCAGAACGGCACTCCAACCATACGACGAGCTGTCGACGTGCAAGTAAGCGGTTTCGACGGGGCGGTTAATGGTGCGGCCCTTGTGTTGGGTGGGCATGCCCACCCACCATTATTATGCCCACCCACCATTATTGCAGATCACGTTCGATGAGATGGCGGATGAGCTTGACGAGGCCGGACCAAGAGTCGTGAGTCTTGAGCACATCATGCAGCTCATTCACGGGGGGAGAAACGGGCAGGGCGATGGCCAATAAGTAGAAAAACTAGCACTTGCCCGCGAGGGCGGCCAACTCGCGAGCAAGCAGCCACCGACGAGCATTTTTCGCTCACGGGATCAAGCGTTTGGCCACGCGAGCAATGCCGGCGAGTTTCGCAACATGCGCACGAAGAGTAGGCGGCCCCGACGTATAATTTCTAGCCCTAGGTACACGTACGAGTTTCTGGGTTGGCTCCCAAACGCCCTTGTTGGGATTGCGCAGAGTAGGCGTCCCCGACGTATATTTTCTAACCCCAGGTACACGAGTTTCTGGGTTGCCTCCCAAACGCCCTTGTTGGGATTGCGCAACATACCAAATCCCGAGAGGTGGCGTTCTATGTAGCCGCGTTGCCATATGGCCCCAGCCTGAGTCCGAGCTAGAAACATGAAATCGTCCATATGTAGGGCAACATGTCTAGGCCAAATCGGCGCGAGGGGACAGGTGTGCCGTCTGCTTCAATCGGGTTACGACGGAATGCCGTAGTGAGGACGTTGGTGAATGGGCACAAGTAGTAAGGGGAGGCCGGCCCATGCATGGACATGCCGGCCATTCGGTACATAGTGCCGCAGGAGTCGACAGTGAAAAGTCATGCATGTCCTCATGGCGATTCCAACCGTTCATCGCGGAAAGGTAAGGATGCAGACTGGCTGCCTTGAAAATCCCCCGCAAACCCTGCCACGCGATGTAGCGCGCGACGGTTGCCGCCGTGGCACACCATGCTCTGCGCAGAACAATAGGAACGACGGGCGGATGGCCCTGGTGATAGTTTGTGCCCATGGTAACGCGGCCGGATGGCACCCACGGTAGTCTCTGCCCACGCCGACGCGTACAAATGAAGCGCCGTTTCTCCGATTGGGGAATTGGTCGTTGCCTAGTACTAAACGCATGTACGGACGCATAGTAGCTGCCCACGGGTTCGTGCCACTCGTCTGGATGTCAAACATACATTTGGCCTGCGGCACGCGTGGCGCGCGCGGGCGTGACGACATGCGTAGCACCTCGTGCGGAAAACAACACCAAGGTTGCGCTCAGTGATCCGCGGCGCAGGTGCAGCCATGACGGAATGGCACACGGAAGATACTCACTGCCCAACGCGGCGCTCCGGGCATATCGCGCCCTGCCCTCCGCCTTGGCCGAAAAAGATCGCGGCGAGGCAGTACCACGCGCTCCGCCACCGCCATCTCGGTAAGTGCATGGTCCCACACCTTGCCCTCCCAGCGAGGGGCCACGACGGTAGCGACCGCGCCGCTTTGGCGCAGCTTCCGCACTAGGTCCAGCAGAAGCGGCCAAAGGGGGTTGCAGTAGTTGTTCTTGCTACGCCACTCCGCATCGTCGGCATGTGCAGGGAGTGCACCGCCTCGCAGCCGGGGTCCCACCACGCAGCGTTGTAGCGTGGTAGCATCGCGTTCAGGGCTGAGGCGAACCGATCGACGGAGTGCGCACCCCACATGGCCTCCAGCTTAGCGAATAGGACGGGGTCCAATTGTCAGTCATCGCTGTCGAGGTGTCGGCTCAGTCGATCCGCCCAGACGTTCGCGGCGGACCGGATGTAGCGGGCTCTGATGTGTACGCCGTTGCTGTTCAGCAAGTACCACAGCTTGCGTAGCTCCGCCATCATCTCCCGAGAGCGGGAGGTGAGGCCAGCAAGGACGCTGCACACCGCCCATGTGCAGCAACACGCGGCGACCGGCGAGGTGCGGCAGGCTCCACTGCCAGCCGGACGGCCTTCAATTCTTTCTAGGGGATGTGCTGGCATTTGTCGGCTGCCCCCTAGAATTCCCTCGCCTCAAGCCTGCCATTCAGCACCGCACCCCAACCGTAGCCGGAGCTGTCGCAGCGCACGCACGTACGCCGTCTCCACACGCGGTGGATAGCAAGGCGGCCGTTGGACTGAGTCGGCACGGCGGTCCACCACTGCAGGTCGCGCCGCGGCTGGTGTGTCATGCGCACTCGGCCGCCCCACTTGGAGCCCACCACGTTGTGGAGCTCCCGCTTTTTGAAGCGAGCGGCCGGGATTGCCAAGTACATGTATTGAGCCCGCCCAGCGAGTGACTGCAGCTCCCGCATGCTCAGCAACCAACGGGCGTCGCGGGCCGCGCGCTGCAGCAGTTGCTTGGCTTGGCGCGCGAGCCGCTGCAATTTGTCCGCCATGGCATGAAAATATCCCGTGGCCGTGTCGATGTCCACCCCCAGGTGCTGGCCGTACTGGACCGGCTCCCACAGCCCTTTCGCGGGGTTGCGCTGCATGCCCAAGCTGTCTAGCAAGTCGGCGACGCGCTTTCGGAGCTCCAGCGCCTCCGGCTCCGACGAGGCGAACAACAAGAAATCATCGACGTATGGTAATATGCGCGCTCCCCTCCACCGCCCGCGGCGCAGCCAGCGGCGCGACCGCGGGACATTGCCAGGCGCAGCGGGGATAGTCGGAGAGCGTAGGTGCTTGACGAACGTCATCGTGAACGTCGTGAAGTAGTAAGGGCTGAGCGACCAGCCCATGAGGAGGCCGCACAACAGCCGGTAACGGGCATTGCGGATGTTGACCGTGAAGAAGTAGTCGCGGTCGGAGGGCGCGCGATGCCCAGGGCATAGAAGCCGTCTTGAAGGTCGAACGAGAACATGAAGTCCCCTTTCGCGATCAGGTGTCGGACGCCCATGAGTGTCTCTACTCGTAGCCGCTTGCTTGCGCATAAGGTGTTGAGTATGCGGAGGGCGATGATGAAACGCCACGGGTTGTCGCCGGGCTTCGGAACGAAGAACGCCCAAGACACCATCATGCACACGACGACTTCTCCCACGCGCCCGCCGCCGTAAAGCGTCTTAGTTCGGCGGTGATGAGGAACTTGAGTTGGGCAAGGGTCGCGTCGTTGAACGAGACGCCTTGATTGAGCCTTGGGGGTGGCCGGTTGTAGCTGAAAGGCACGCGTACGCCATCCCATATCCAGCTCGCAACTTGCGCGCTCGCGCCCATATCTTGCCAGTGCCGCCAACTCCGCCTTACGCGGTGACGCATATAGTCGGAGTCGGGGCAGCAGTTGTTGGCGCGGCGCGCCACACCGTCAGTCGCGTGTCTTGTCGCCGGTCTTACCGCCGTTCTTGTCGCGGTTCTTGGCGTCCTCCTCGCGGCTTTGGTGCTCCCGCCTCGCGCGCGTTGTCTTGTCCTTTTCCTTCCGCGCCTTGTCGCGGTCGGTGTCGCGCTCCGTTGCCTGCCTCTTGAAGGTCGCTGACGCTTGTGCGTTGGCCGCATCCGCGAGGCCGACCTCGAGGCGCTTGGCATGTTGCCAGGAGGCCGTCGACGCCGTTGGCGGAGCGCTCATGCTCGGCGGTGTCGAAGACTTGGGCGTAGATGAGTCGCTCGGCGACTTGCTCCTCGGGCGTGAGGGCCTTCTTGGCCTTGAAGCGTCGAAGGTAGGTGAGCCTAGCCTCATCCGCGTCGCCCGCTGCTTCAAGCGTGCGATGCGCGGCGTCGAGTAGGTCGAGGGCGTCGACGCGGTCTTGGGTGAGGGTATCGGGTACGCGAAGCGTAACCAGAGCTATCTTAGCCGCCGCATTAGCGGCGGCGCGTGGTAGACGCCATAGCACAACATGTGGCGGTATTCGTCGCGCGACGCGGTCTTGTTCGCCTCAGTGAGGTAGCGGTCGGCCTCGTCGTTACGCGGCCGCCAGATAGAGGCTCGGGCGTGTGGCGCGCGAAGGTGGGGGGCAATCTTGGTATTCCCGGGGCAAGAGGTCTTCCCAATCCCGAGGGTCGATGAACATGGCCGTAACGCCGCGCGTGCCCCCCGTAGCAGCGGTTGTACGGGCGTCGTGCTCCGGCTCCTTATTGCCACCCTCGCTGACCTCGTCGTCGTCCGAGGGAATGTCGCGATGCTCCTTGTTCTTCTTGTTGTCTTGTTCGTCCAAGCGGGTCGATAGAGCGTCCACCTTCAACGCCAGCACTTGCAGGAACGCAAGCGTTGTCGTGTCCCGTGTATGCTCCGTCGGCTCCGCTGGCGTTTCGGCCAAACTGTCGGCCGGCGTTGCCTTCGTAGGGGCTGCCGCCTTCTTGCTGCCTGCCACCGTAGCGTGCGCAAGTGTCGTGGTGGAAAACGTGTCGTCGAGACCGTCCACTCGTAGAGGTGTTCACACCTTGCACACCTACGAGAGGCGTGATGCCGTCGCGTTAGCTGGTCAGCTGGCGCAAAGGCAGAAGGTGGACTCCCCTCGTGGTGCGGGTGAGTCATGTAGCATGCCTCTCGCATGCGGTCGCTAGCGCCGCTGGACATCGGGAAGTCCAAGCGGTACGCGTACTACTGCGAGTACAGGTAGCTAGCATTCTGTAAGGATACTGCTCAAAACGCACGAGGAACCGGGTACCCACGTGGGGATTTGTGTGGTACATATCCTTACACATTCAAACCAGAATCTTAACGTTACCAGTACTGGTGACAGAATAGCCCGGTGTAATCAAACCTCTATTTCACCAGTATGACCAAGAAACATTATTTCGCTGCCACTACCAGGTACTAGTACTATCACCGCCACCGCTCCGATTAAGTCGGCGAAATATTATATTCCAATAGCGGGTTCCCGCTAAAAATATAGCTCTAATTAGATAGCACTTTATTGACACGTCAGCGCGTAACGCCCGCGTACGCGCAATTAGATAGCTCTCCGAGCTATCTAATTGCTTGCAAATAGATAGCTCGCCGCGGCTTCTGGCGATTTGGATAGCTTCTGTTATGACCGGTAAAATGAATTGGATAGCTCTTAAATTCCGCGGCCCGTGGGACTGCTGGGGAGGTCCACCCGCGCGAGGTCCACTCTGCATCTTCCAGCAACCCACGTCCGCCGCCACCGCTTGCACCCACTCAACACCCAGTGACCCGCGCCCTGTTGTCCAGTATGTCCCGCGCAGCCGTGAAGACCAGCAACCGCTCGTCGGGGTACGCTTGGTCAAAGCGGTGGGACAGCGAACTCGCGTGGATCTTGTCGCTGCGGCGCGCCGCCGATAGCGCAGGCGTCCCCGCGTACTGGCGGTCGAAGCAGTGGGGGGATTAGGCATAGCTGGAGCGAGGATCTGCTGGAGGTGGCTCCTGCGACGGACATTGAGCTGCCGGTGGGGAAAAACCTGTCGGAGAAGGTGAAGGCCATCGTGGCGGTGTGGCGGGCGGGTAGCGAGCGGAAGGCCGACATGAACGACAGTCAGTGGTCGGCGGTCAAGAACCAACAGCGCGATCCCACGGTCGTGCTGAAAAGGGCGAGGCCGGGTTCAAGGAGTGGAGTGACCTGCGGAACTGGCTGAAGCTGACGGGTTGGGTGGACGTGGAGTGGGAGGATGAGGAGGGGGACCCTCGGGCGCCCGACGAGGACGCGATCGCAGACGCGGCGGAGGTAAAGCAGCTGCGGAGTAGCACAGCGGCGGTAAATTACATAAATCGCGGTTATGCGGGCGACGTGGCGCGATGTCGAGAGCTATCTAATTTGAGCTATATATTTAGCGGGAACCCTCTAACACCGAATTATGTGAGGACCTTTCCGATTGTCGCTTTCTGGTGATTTTCTGATATCCCCTCCTGCAGCTTGCTCATGTAATACAATATACACATACATATACACATACACATACATGTACATATACATATACATATACATATACATATACATATACATATACATATACATATACATATACATATACATATACATATACATATACATATACATATACATATACATATACATATACATATACATATACATATACATATACATATACATATACATATACATATACATATACATATACATATACATATACATATACATATACATATACATATACATATTCCCCTACCTCTTGGGTTGAGCGGAGGAAAAGGAGAGCCGCGTCCGAAATCGCCTGGAATACGCGAGAATCAATAGCGGTTGCAATACGGTTCTATCACGGATTTTTAGGCGTCCGTCCTCCGTCCTCCGTCCTCCGTCCGTCCTCCACTGCTGCGTCTTCGCATATGAACCGTCATACGTTCGATCTGTGCTCGTTTGATTTCTAGGCACACCTCCGACGACGGCAAGATTCTGAATGGATGCGCGTGTATTCTAGCCCAGGCACGTCATGTATTCGTCTGAAACGCCAAAATAACGCGGTACCGCAGCGCGTTTTTATTGCTGAATCAGCATTCGAGGCTATTCAGCGACTATTCCTTACCTACGGGTACACGGTAGTCCAAGTATGGTGCTGTAAAAAGGGGTCGCCGCGGTGCGGGGGCAGTCCGCCGACCCGGGGCCCGGCGTCCGTCGACGGACGGGCGACGGTCGAGCGGCGGCGTCCGGCGTCCGGTGCCGGTACAGGCGGCGGGCGTGGCGATTCGCGCCGTGCCCGCCCCGTAGACCTGACGACCGGCCCGACCTGCGCGGCCTCGTGCGGGATGCGGGCCGCCTGTAGGCGGCTTGTACTGTATTGCTGATCTTGCAGTGCTGCCTTTTTTTTTTTTTGGGGTAATACCACTTTTAGCGGTGGGTTGGGTACCGGCCTTTTTGTAATGCACACCAGTGGTCAGCGGCCCGCTTTTACGCGGCTTGCAGATTTTATCTGTTTTACAAAATAATACGTCTCTTTTGGAAAAAACAATAAATTCCTGACAAATCTATCTAACGCTAAAAGCATTATTACCCGGAAACAACAGTAGTAGTACAAGATCCACACTGCAAGCCGGCAAAAAGCGGCCCGCATCCCGCACGGCCGCACCACGCTCAACCCGAGGTAGGGGCACCTCCACAAATCCCCGGCGCGAAGCGCCGCTTAGTACATATTCCCCTACCTCTTGGGTTGAGCGGAGGAAAAGGAGAGCCGCGTCCGAAATCGCCTGGAATACGAGAGAATCGATACCGGTTATAATACGGTTTTATCACGGATTTGTAGGCGTCCGTCCTCCGTCCTCCGTCCGTCCTCGTGTGCTGCGTCTTCGTGAATGAACCGTCATACGTTCGATCTGTGCTCGTTTGATTTCTAGGCACACCTCCGAAGACGGTGAGGTTCTGAATTGATGCGCGTGTATTCTAGCCCAGGCACGTCATATATTCGTCTGAAACGCCAAAATAACGCGGTACCGCAGCGCGTTTTTATTGCTGAATCAGCAAGCGAGACTCGCCCTCTATATTTATACAGCGACTATGTACAAGGTGGTCCGAGGATATGCTGTAGTAACATGATGCTGTAAAAAGGGGTCGCCGCGGTGCGGGGGCAGTCCGCCGACCCGGGGCCCGGCGTCCGTCGACGGACGGGCGACGGTCGAACGACGGCGTCCGGCGTCCGGTGCTCGTACAGGCGGCGGGCGTGGCGATTCGCGCCGTGCCCGCCCCGTAGACCTGACGACCGGCCCGACCTGCGCGGCCTCGTGCGGGATGCGGGCCGCCTGTAGGCGGCTTGTACTGTATTGCTGATCTTGCAGTGCTGCTTTTTTTTTTTTTTTTGGGGGGGTAATATAATACCACTTTTAGCGGTGGGTTGGGTACCGGCCTTTTTGTAATGCACACCAGTGGTCAGCGGCCCGCTTTTACGCGGCTTGCAGATTTTATCTGTTTTACAAAATAAATTACTGACAAATCTAACGCTAAAAGCAGTATTACCCGGAAACAACAGTATTACAAGATCAACACGACAAGCCGGCTAAAAGCGGCCCGCATCCCGCACGGCCGCACCACGCTCAACCCAAGAGGTAGGGGCACCTCCACAAATCCCCGGCGCGAAGCGCCGCTTAGTACATATACATATGCATATTCCCCTACCTCTTGGGTTGAGCGGAGGAAAAGGAGAGCCGCGTCCGAAATCGCCTGGAATATGAGAGAATCAATACCGGTTACAATACGGTTTTATCACGGATTTTTAGGCGTCCGTCCTCCGTCCTCCGTCCGTCCTCGTGTGCTGCGTCTTCGTGAATGAACCGTCATACGTTCGATCTGTGCTCGTTTGATTTCTAGGCACACCTCCGAAGACGGTAAGGTTCTGAATTGATGCGCGTGTATTCTAGCCCAGGCACGTCATATATTCGTCTGAAACGCCAAAATAACGCGGTACCGCAGCGCGTTTTTATTGCTGAATCAGCAAGCGAGTCTCGCCCTCTATATTTATACAGCGACTATGTACAAGGTGGTCCGAGGATATGCTGTAGTAACATGATGCTGTAAAAAGGGGTCGCCGCGGTGCGGGGGCAGTCCGCCGACCCGGGGCCCGGCGTCCGTCGACGGACGGGCGACGGTCGAACGGCGGCGTCCGGCGTCCGGTGCTCGTACAGGCGGCGGGCGTGGCGATTCGCGCCGTGCCCGCCCCGTAGACCTGACGACCGGCCCGACCTGCGCGGCCTCGTGCGGGATGCGGGCCGCCTGTAGGCGGCTTGTACTGTATTGCTGATCTTGCAGTGGTAATGCGCCGGGGATTTGTGGAGGTGCCCCTACCTCTTGGGTTGAGCGTGGTGCGGCCGTGCGGGATGCGGGCCGCTTTTAGCCGGCTTGTCGTGTTGATCTTGTAATACTGTTGTTTCCGGGTAATACTGCTTTTAGCGTTAGATTTGTCAGTAATTTATTTTGTAAAACAGATTAAATCTGCAAGCCGCGTAAAAGCGGGCCGCTGACCACTGGTGTGCATTACAAAAAGGCCGGTACCCAACCCACCGCTAAAAGTGGTATTATATTACCCCCAAAAAAAATGCAGATTTAATCTGTTTTAAAAAATAATATTACAAAGTAATACGTCTCTTTTGAAAAATAAATTACTGACAAATCTAACGCTAAAAGCATTATTACCCGGAAACAACAGTTCCCCTACCTCTTTTCCCCTACCTCTTGGGTTGAGCGGAGGAAAAGGAGAGCCGCGTCCGAAATCGCCTGGAATACGCGAGAATCGATACCGGTGGCAATACGGTTTTATCACGGATTTTTAGGCGTCCGTCCTCCGTCCTCCGTCCTCCGTCCGTCCTCCAGTGCTGCGTCTTCGCGAATGAACCGTCATACGTTCGATCTGTGCTCGTTTGATTTCTAGGCACACCTCCGACGACGGCAAGATTCTGAATGGATGCGCGTGTATTCTAGCCCAGGCACGTCATGTATTCGTCTGAAACGCCAAAATAACGCGGTACCGCAGCGCGTTTTTACTGCTGAATCAGCAAGCGAGACTCGCCCTCTATATTTATACAGCGACTATGTACAAGGTGGTCCGAGGATATGCTGTAGTAACATGATGCTGTAAAAAGGGGTCGCCGCGGTGCGGGGGCAGTCCGCCGACCCGGGGCCCGGCGTCCGTCGACGGACGGGCGACGGTCGAACGGCGGCGTCCGGCGTCCGGTGCTCGTACAGGCGGCGGGCGTGGCGATTCGCGCCGTGCCCGCCCCGTAGACCTGACGACCGGCCCGACCTGCGCGGCCTCGTGCGGGATGCGGGCCGCCTGTAGGCGGCTTGTACTGTATTGCTGATCTTGCAGTGCTGCTTTTTTTTTTTTTTTTTTGGGGTAATATAATACCACTTTTAGCGGTGGGTTGGGTACCGGCCTTTTTGTAATGCACACCAGTGGTCAGCGGCCCGCTTTTACGCGGCTTGCAGATTTTATCTGTTTTACAAAATAATACGTCTCTTTTGAAAAATAAATTACTGACAAATCTAACGCTAAAAGCATTACAGTATTACCCGGAAACAACAGTATTACAAGATCAACACGACAAGCCGGCTAAAAGCGGCCCGCATCCCGCACGGCCGCACCACGCTCAACCCAAGAGGTAGGGGCACCTCCACAAATCCCCGGCGCGAAGCGCCGCTTAGTTCCCCTACCTCTTGGGTTGAGCGGAGGAAAAGGAGAGCCGCGTCCGAAATCGCCTGGAATACGAGAGAATCGATACCGGTTACAATACGGTTTTATCACGGAGTTTTTAGGCGTCCGTCCTCCGTCCTCCGTCCGTCCTCCTGTGCTGCGTCTTCGTGAATGAACCGTCATACGTTCGATCTGTGCTCGTTTGATTTCTAGGCACACCTCCGAAGACGGTGAGGTTCTGAATTGATGCGCGTGTATTCTAGCCCAGGCACGTCATATATTCGTCTGAAACGCCAAAATAACGCGGTACCGCAGCGCGTTTTTATTGCTGAATCAGCAAGCGAGACTTGCCCTCTATATTTATACAGCGACTATGTGCAAGGTGGTCCGAGGATATGCTGTAGTAACATGATGCTGTAAAAAGGGGTCGCCGCGGTGCGGGGGCAGTCCGCCGACCCGGGGCCCGGCGTCCGTCGACGGACGGGCGACGGTCGAACGGCGGCGTCCGGCGTCCGGTGCTCGTACAGGCGGCGGGCGTGGCGATTCGCGCCGTGCCCGCCCCGTAGACCTGACGACCGGCCCGACCTGCGCGGCCTCGTGCGGGATGCGGGCCGCCTGTAGGCGGCTTGTACTGTATTGCTGATCTTGCAGTGCTGCTTTTTTTTTTTTTTTGGGGGGGGTAATATAATACCACTTTTAGCGGTGGGTTGGGTACCGGCCTTTTTGTAATGCACACCAGTGGTCAGCGGCCCGCTTTTACGCGGCTTGCAGATTTTATCTGTTTTACAAAATAAATTACTGACAAATCTAACGCTAAAAGCAGTATTACCCGGAAACAACAGTATTACAAGATCAACACGACAAGCCGGCTAAAAGCGGCCCGCATCCCGCACGGCCGCACCACGCTCAACCCAAGAGGTAGGGGCACCTCCACAAATCCCCGGCGCGAAGCGCCGCTTAGTACATATACATATGCATATTCCCCTACCTCTTGGGTTGAGCGGAGGAAAAGGAGAGCCGCGTCCGAAATCGCCTGGAATATGAGAGAATCAATACCGGTTACAATACGGTTTTATCACGGATTTTTAGGCGTCCGTCCTCCGTCCTCCGTCCGTCCTCGTGTGCTGCGTCTTCGTGAATGAACCGTCATACGTTCGATCTGTGCTCGTTTGATTTCTAGGCACACCTCCGAAGACGGTAAGGTTCTGAATTGATGCGCGTGTATTCTAGCCCAGGCACGTCATATATTCGTCTGAAACGCCAAAATAACGCGGTACCGCAGCGCGTTTTTATTGCTGAATCAGCAAGCGAGACTCGCCCTCTATATTTATACAGCGACTATGTACAAGGTGGTCCGAGGATATGCTGTAGTAACATGATGCTGTAAAAAGGGGTCGCCGCGGTGCGGGGGCAGTCCGCCGACCCGGGGCCCGGCGTCCGTCGACGGACGGGCGACGGTCGAACGGCGGCGTCCGGCGTCCGGTGCTCGTACAGGCGGCGGGCATGGCGATTCGCGCCGTGCCCGCCCCGTAGACCTGACGACCGGCCCGACCTGCGCGGCCTCGTGCGGGATGCGGGCCGCCTGTAGGCGGCTTGTACTGTATTGCTGATCTTGCAGTGGTAATGCGCCGGGGATTTGTGGAGGTGCCCCTACCTCTTGGGTTGAGCGTGGTGCGGCCGTGCGGGATGCGGGCCGCTTTTAGCCGGCTTGTCGTGTTGATCTTGTAATACTGTTGTTTCCGGGTAATACTGCTTTTAGCGTTAGATTTGTCAGTAATTTATTTTGTAAAACAGATTAAATCTGCAAGCCGCGTAAAAGCGGGCCGCTGACCACTGGTGTGCATTACAAAAAGGCCGGTACCCAACCCACCGCTAAAAGTGGTATTATATTACCCCCAAAAAAAAATGCAGATTTAATCTGTTTTAAAAAATAATATTACAAAGTAATACGTCTCTTTTGAAAAATAAATTACTGAAAAATCTAACGCTAAAAGCATTATTACCCGGAAACAACAGTTCCCCTACCTCTTTTCCCCTACCTCTTGGGTTGAGCGGAGGAAAAGGAGAGCCGCGTCCGAAATCGCCTGGAATACGCGAGAATCGATACCGGTGGCAATACGGTTTTATCACGGATTTTTAGGCGTCCGTCCTCCGTCCTCCGTCCTCCGTCCGTCCTCCAGTGCTGCGTCTTCGCGAATGAACCGTCATACGTTCGATCTGTGCTCGTTTGATTTCTAGGCACACCTCCGACGACGGCAAGATTCTGAATGGATGCGCGTGTATTCTAGCCCAGGCACGTCATGTATTCGTCTGAAACGCCAAAATAACGCGGTACCGCAGCGCGTTTTTATTGCTGAATCAGCAAGCGAGACTCGCCCTCTATATTTATACAGCGACTATGTACAAGGTGGTCCGAGGATATGCTGTAGTAACATGATGCTGTAAAAAGGGGTCGCCGCGGTGCGGGGGCAGTCCGCCGACCCGGGGCCCGGCGTCCGTCGACGGACGGGCGACGGTCGAACGGCGGCGTCCGGCGTCCGGTGCTCGTACAGGCGGCGGGCGTGGCGATTCGCGCCGTGCCCGCCCCGTAGACCTGACGACCGGCCCGACCTGCGCGGCCTCGTGCGGGATGCGGGCCGCCTGTAGGCGGCTTGTACTGTATTGCTGATCTTGCAGTGCTGCTTTTTTTTTTTTTTTTGGGGGGTAATATAATACCACTTTTAGCGGTGGGTTGGGTACCGGCCTTTTTGTAATGCACACCAGTGGTCAGCGGCCCGCTTTTACGCGGCTTGCAGATTTTATCCGTTTTACAAAATAATACGTCTCTTTTGAAAAATAAATTACTGACAAATCTAACGCTAAAAGCATTACAGTATTACCCGGAAACAACAGTATTACAAGATCAACACGACAAGCCGGCTAAAAGCGGCCCGCATCCCGCACGGCCGCGCGCACCACGCTCAACCCAAGAGGTAGGGGCACCTCCACAAATCCCCGGCGCGAAGCGCCGCTTAGTTCCCCTACCTCTTGGGTTGAGCGGAGGAAAAGGAGAGCCGCGTCCGAAATCGCCTGGAATACGAGAGAATCGATACCGGTGGCAATACGGTTTTATCACGGATTTTTAGGCGTCCGTCCTCCGTCCTCCGTCCGTCCTCGTGTGCTGCGTCTTCGTGAATGAACCGTCATACGTTCGATCTGTGCTCGTTTGATTTCTAGGCACACCTCCGAAGACGGTAAGGTTCTGAATTGATGCGCGTGTATTCTAGCCCAGGCACGTCATATATTCGTCTGAAACGCCAAAATAACGCGGTACCGCAGCGCGTTTTTACTGCTGAATCAGCAAGCGAGACTCGCCCTCTATATTTATACAGCGACTATGTACAAGGTGGTCCGAGGATATGCTGTAGTAACATGATGCTGTAAAAAGGGGTCGCCGCGGTGCGGGGGCAGTCCGCCGACCCGGGGCCCGGCGTCCGTCGACGGACGGGCGACGGTCGAACGGCGGCGTCCGGCGTCCGGTGCTCGTACAGGCGGCGGGCGTGGCGATTCGCGCCGTGCCCGCCCCGTAGACCTGACGACCGGCCCGACCTGCGCGGCCTCGTGCGGGATGCGGGCCGCCTGTAGGCGGCTTGTACTGTATTGCTGATCTTGCAGTGCTGCTTTTTTTTTTTTTTTTGGGTAATATAATACCACTTTTAGCGGTGGGTTGGGTACCGGCCTTTTTGTAATGCACACCAGTGGTCAGCGGCCCGCTTTTACGCGGCTTGCAGATTTTATCTGTTTTACAAAATAAATTACTGACAAATCTAACGCTAAAAGCAGTATTACCCGGAAACAACAGTATTACAAGATCAACACGACAAGCCGGCTAAAAGCGGCCCGCATCCCGCACGGCCGCACCACGCTCAACCCAAGAGGTAGGGGCACCTCCACAAATCCCCGGCGCGAAGCGCCGCTTAGTATTATTCCCCTACCTCTTGGGTTTTGGGTTGAGCGGAGGAAAAGGAGAGCCGCGTCCGAAATCGCCTGGAATACGAGAGAATCGATACCGGTTACAATACGGTTATATCACGGAGTTTTTAGGCGTCCGTCCTCCGTCCTCCGTCCTCCGTCCGTCCTCCAGTGCTGCGTCTTCGCGTATGAACCGTCATACGTTCGATCTGTGCTCGTTTGATTTCTAGGCACACCTCCGAAGACGGCAAGATTCTGAATGGATGCGCGTGTATTCTAGCCCAGGCACGTCATGTATTCGTCTGAAACGCCAAAATAACGCGGTACCGCAGCGCGTTTTTATTGCTGAATCAGCAAGCGAGACTCGCCCTCTATATTTATACAGCGACTATATACATATACACGGTGGTCCGAGGATATGTGCTGTATTAACATGATGGTGTAAAAAGGGGTCGCCGCGGTGCGGGGGCAGTCCGCCGACCCGGGGCCCGGCGTCCGTCGACGGACGGGCGACGGTCGAACGGCGGCGTCCGGCGTCCGGTGCCGGTACAGGCGGCGGGCGTGGCGATTCGCGCCGTGCCCGCCCCGTAGACCTGACGACCGGCCCGACCTGCGCGGCCTCGTGCGGGATGCGGGCCGCCTGTAGGCGGCTTGTACTGTATTGCTGATCTTGCAGTGCTGCCTTTTTTTTTTTTTTTTGGGTAATACCACTTTTAGCGGTGGGTTGGGTACCGGCCTTTTTGTAATGCACACCAGTGGTCAGCGGCCCGCTTTTACGCGGCTTGCAGATTTAATCTGTTTTACAAAATAATACGTCTCTTTTGAAAAACAATAAATTACTGACAAATCTAACGCTAAAAGCATTATTACCCGGAAACAACAGTATTATTACAAGATCAACACGACAAGCCGGCTAAAAGCGGCCCGCATCCCGCACCAGGCTCAACCCAAGAGGTAGGGGCACCTCCACAGATCCCCGGCGCGAAGCGCCGCTTAGTTCCCCTACCTCTTGGGTTGAGCGGAGGAAAAGGAGAGCCGCGTCCGAAATCGCCTGGAATACGAGAGAATCGATACCGGTTACAATACGGTTCTATCACGGATTTTTAGGCGTCCGTCCTCCGTCCGTCCGTCCGTCCTCCTGTGCTGCGTCTTCGCGTATGAACCGTCATACGTTCGATCTGTGCTCGTTTGATTTCTAGGCACACCTCCGAAGACGGCAAGATTCTGAATGGATGCGCGTGTATTCTAGCTCAGGCACGTCATGTATTCGTCTGAAACGCCAAAATAACGCGGTACCGCAGCGCGTTTTTATTGCTGAATCAGCATTCGAGACTATATTCAGCGACTATTCCTTACCTACACACGGTAGTCCAAGTATGGTGCTGTAAAAAGGGGTCGCCGCGGTGCGGGGGCAGTCCGCCGACCCGGGGCCCGGCGTCCGTCGACGGACGGGCGACGGTCGAGCGGCGGCGTCCGGCGTCCGGTGCCGGTACAGGCGGCGGGCGTGGCGATTCGCGCCGTGCCCGCCCCGTAGACCTGACGACCGGCCCGACCTGCGCGGCCTCGTGCGGGATGCGGGCCGCCTGTAAGCGGCTTGTACTGTATTGCTGATCTTGCAGTGCTGCTTTTTTTTTTTTTTGGGTTGGGTACCGGCCTTTTTGTAATGCACACCAGTGGTCAGCGGCCCGCTTTTACGCGGCTTGCAGATTTAATCTGTTTTACAAAATAAATAAATACGTCTCTTTTGAAAAATAAATTACTGACAAATCTAACGCTAAAAGCATTATTACCCGGAAACAACAGTAGTATTACAAGATCAACACTGCAAGCCGGCTAAAAGCGGCCCGCATCCCGCACGGCCGCACCACGCTCAACCCAAGAGGTAGGGGCACCTCCACAGATCCCCGGCGCGAAGCGCCGCTTAGTATACATATGTATGTGCATATTCCCCTACCTCTTGGGTTTTGGGTTGAGCGGAGGAAAAGGAGAGCCGCGTCCGAAATCGCCTGGAATACGAGAGAATCAATACCGGTTACAATACGGTTATATCACGGAGTTTTTAGGCGTCCGTCCTCCGTCCTCCGTCCGTCCTCCTGTGCTGCGTCTTCGTGAATGAACCGTCATACGTTCGATCTGTGCTCGTTTGATTTCTAGGCACACCTCCGACGACGGTAAGATTCTGAATGGATGCGCGTGTATTCTAGCCCAGGCACGTCATATATTCGTCTGAAACGCCAAAATAACGCGGTACCGCAGCGCGTTTTTATTGCTGAATCAGCAAGCGACACTATTCAGCGACTATTCCTTACCTATACGGTAGTCCAAGTATGGTGCTGTAAAAAGGGGTCGCCGCGGTGCGGGGGCAGTCCGCCGACCCGGGGCCCGGCGTCCGTCGACGGACGGGCGACGGTCGAACGACGGCGTCCGGCGTCCGGTGCCGGTACAGGCGGCGGGCGTGGCGATTCGCGCCGTGCCCGCCCCGTAGACCTGACGACCGGCCCGACCTGCGCGGCCTCGTGCGGGATGCGGGCCGCCTGTAGGCGGCTTGTACTGTATTGCTGATCTTGCAGTGCTTTTTTTTTTTTTTTTTGGGTTGGGTACCGGCCTTTTTGTAATGCACACCAGTGGTCAGCGGCCCGCTTTTACGCGGCTTGCAGATTTACTCTGTTTTACAAAATAATACGTCTCTTTTGAAAAATAAATTACTGACAAATCTAACGCTAAAAGCATTATTACCCGGAAAAAACAGTAGTATTACAAGATCAACACTGCAAGCCGGCTAAAAACGGCCCGCATCCCGCACGGCCGCACCACGCTCAACCCAAGAGGTAGGGGCACCTCCACAGATCCCCGGCGCGAAGCGCCGCTTATGTATATGTATGTGGATATATGTGTACATATATGTACATATATATATATGTATATATGTATAAAAAGTATATATACTTTTTTATCGGGTTTTGCTGGATGGCGAAATGCCGCGCGCACCTGCCGCCGGGTAGATGCTACCCGTGCTACCCTGCAGTGGTACTCGTAGCGCGGCGCGGCGAGCAGTGCCACCTCCCGAGTTGTATGCTCGCTCGCTCACCGCAATCTACGCAGACGGAAAGGTACTCGACACGCTGTCTGGTAGTTTTAACACGACTCGCACAACCCCACTCGTAAGCATTAGGGCCAGAATCCTCATCTTCGCTCATTCTACGGCTCTCTACCCGTGCCGCCTTCGCCAGGAGGAACGGGAGCGACGGGGGCGCCGAATATACATGAACGATAGAGTAGTCGAGTGGGTTGACCTGGAAGACGAACCGCCACACGCTCGTGGGAAAAAGCACCCATGGCCGAGGCGCTGACAGTGGTCCTGGACAACAGCGAGGCAGCGCGGGATGAGGACGGTGATACTGGATTTTCGCGTCTCCAGGCTCAACTGGAAGCAGCCGCGACGCTGGCGCTGTCCCGCTACCCTGGGGCCGAGGTGACACTCGTGTCGTCAGTCGGCCGGCTCAGCGAGCGGCGGCGCGGCCCCTTCGCAACCTTCAGCAACACCGAGGTAGAGCGAATTAGGGACCTACGCGTCGAGCTATACCCGGAGCCCTCTATCGGGGCCAGTCAAAGCCTTCGACAGGCCATCTCCAGGGCGTGCCTGCGATATAAGGCGTCGCGCAACTTCGCGGTGTGGGTCCTGACCGCCTCGCCTGAGGGCCTGTCGAATCTTTCCGTCGACGCCATGCCGCACGGACTAGTCCCCCGTGGGGGTCACTTGAACTTCGCGTACTGGGACGATGTGAACCTTCTCCAATCTCACACCGCTTTGGAGGAACTGACACGGTGCAAAGATGGCGCGGACTGCGTTTGGCCATATGCCTGTGAGCACTGCGGGCACTGCCTGCGGGTGACGCGTAGCCTGGGGGAGTCACTTCGCACTGCGGTGCTTCCCGGGATACCCGCCGATGTAGCTGGCGAAGTGAGCTGCATTCCTGGTAAATCACTTATTGGCATCGACGAAGCTTCTTCCTCTGCGATGCAAGCGCCCGGCAGGGAGTCCCAGGCACCTGCTGCACTTCAACAGTGCAGCATCCAAGAGAAGATGGTTGCGGACAGCCAGGTATACTCCAGCTCGTCGGCAAGGGCTGCGGCATCGCGCGCCCTGCAATCCGACACCTCAGTACAGGTCATGCTGATGCATGCAGAGCAAGAGCCTGGTTCAGCGGATCAAAATCCCTACGCTCCATCGTCACCGGCAAAGCACGTGCCAGTTCGAATGGTGTCACCCGGCGAGCTCATCCGCCTCATGCATAAGCTCACCACTCCTCTTGCCTACGTGAAAGCGGGTCGGCTTCTCAAGACGCGGCGTCGTCGCACTGGTGACAGCGCATGGAATGACGGCACGCTTACGCTGCAGCCCGACGGAATGAGGAAGGGCTGCCTGTCTCTGTGGCAGCTAGCCGATGCATCGTTGCTGCTTCTCTGGGCTCCCCGGAAAGGCGCGCTACGGCCAGACAACATATGGGACAGAGCCCCACCAACCTGTCCCTGGGGCATGGTTGAGCAACCATCCAAGACAATCATCCTGGGCTGCCTCCCTGCACCGCCTGACGCCAGTGAAGGTGCAAGCATACAGAGCGGTGCGCCCACAGTATCCATCGTCCCGGCTGTGCCTGGAGATGAGAGCGGGCGGTGCTTTGCTGTGGTCACTACCGAGCCAGACGAGGCAGAGACGGCGCGGTTCTTCTGGCTTCAAGGCAACAAGATCGGCGAGGAGATGGAGCACCTGGACAAGATGCAGGAATGCCTGGCAGGTGGCTCAGATACCCGTGACATGCAATCAGCGATGTCAAGCGCGGGGTTGCTGCTGAGTACCTTGGCATCCAGCAACAACCAGGTGCAGAGAAAGCTCTTCCAAAACGCACCGCGTCAAGTCACTCTTAAACTTCACGAGGCGCACGCATCGGCGTCCCCAGGGCCCCCCATCCCTGGGCATTTGCGCACACCTGCTCCCGCAGCAACAATCCAGCAAGAGCAGCCCCGCGAACAGTGGCGGCAGAGGGTGGCAGGAGCAAAGCTTGGTGCCAATGGACGGGGCCGGAGGTCGTTGCCTCAAGGGCAAACCACTGCTCGGTCTCAACCTGAAGCGAGCCCTCACCAGACACCATGTCTCCAGCCCCCTTTGGCTTCTCAGGCGCACCCAGGGAAAGCCTCAACAGCGCGGCGGACACAGTCTGCAGCAAGCCATGGCGACGCCCCACAAGCAAGCACAAGTGCGTCTGGACAGCCGAGCAAACAGCTCCAGCATGCCCCAAATTCGCCAGGACGCCTCTACGACGAACACACTCCATGCGAGCCATGCGCACACATTGGCATTGAGTCAACAGCCCGGCTGAATGGGAAAAACAAGAGCATGCAAAATTGCCAGCCACCACCTAGTGCCGGCCAGACTATCACGCTAGAAAATCTGGATTCGACTTTCCAGTGAACCTTTCAAGTGAGACAGCGGTCAGGCAGTGTCGGAGGCAATGTAACAATGAATCGAGCTGCATCATGCCTCCGTGTTTCATTACAAGCGGGGGGGGGGGGGGGGGGGGGGGGGGGGTTACGCCCTGACAGCTCAATGTCTGGCCGATATGTCACTTTTTCTGGTAAGTTAGAAATTGGCCAGCTCTGGCAGCTAATTGTCATCGAATGCAAACCTTGACATCTGCTCTCTCTCTGAATTGTCGTACCTGCGGGACACGCGGCACGCAGTGTCAGCGCCTAAAACTCAGCGGGCAATGGGAGCAACGCTGGTGTGGGGCACTCCATACCTGGACATGTCCCAATCTCCCAGCGATGCCACCCCGGATGCTGCAGAACCGGGGCGGTTGCTGGCAGTGCTGCCAGGGCGTGCGCTGGGATCCCTGGGCTTCGGCCCACTTGGCTTGGGGGTTAAATACGTCGCTGGCTCCAGCTCTTCAAAGTCACTATCCTCGTCCGCATGACCACTCGCCAGGGCGTCGAAGTGCTGGAGCCCCTTGTTGCCCTTCGCACGTGAGATTTGGTCGGCCAGGATGCCCATGCGGGGCGCGGTAACTGCCTTGGCCATGCTCTTGAGCGTAGGAGGCGGGCCGCGCTTGATGGCCTGGTACACATTGAAAGCTGCGCGTGCATTATCCGCAAGATCTGCCATGCCCCTGTCCCTGACTCGGCCAATGAGGAGATCCAGCGCCGAGGGTCGGACACTTGGCTCCGCGCCCTTCGACAGCAGTGCAATCTGATGCTCCAGCTGCGGATGCACAATGTCACCACAGCGCGCCGTCAGCCGCCTCTCCCCACCCTTCATACACACAGCTGCAGTGCGGTGTGGGGTCGCACATGGCAGTATAGGTGCATGTTGGATGTGAGTTGGGGTGCTAAGCATGGTGTACCTCAACCACATCCAGGCCAATCTTGCTCTTGAACGCCTCGCCTTGAGCGTTTTCCATTCTCACCATCATCATCAGGTTGGCGGTAACCGGCACGGATGTGAAGATGACCGCGAGTAGGCCCTGTATATTGGTAGAAGGGGGGATCAGCATGGAGGCGGTAAGTCGTTGGTCGGCCAGGAGACGAGCAACATTGCTGTTGGTCTAGCAGCGACACGCAGCCATAATCACGCCCCCTTGCGGCGCAGCGCACCATGATGGATGTCAGCGTCATCCCGTTCCCCAGGCCAATGATCACGTTTCGGCATACCTCCACCGGCCACGCCTGGCAGGTCTTGCACGCGCCTATCTCCGCAAAGTCTTGCTGCAGAGTCCAGTGAACATGCTAAAATCAGACCAAGCTTCCCTTGGAACAGAGTATACGTGCTTGACATTCTTTATAGGGTCTTCGGGCTGTGTCACTCAAGGGGAGGAGGGATATAGCAATGCGCGGCGGTGGATGAGGGCAAGAGTTGCAGCTCACCACCGTGCACTCATTTGTCCAGCTGCATCGGCAGCCGGCACATCCTACATAGGCGGCCTGAACCACCTCGCACCTGAGAATCACCAGAGACGGCTCGTCAGAGGCGCAAGCGGGCGGCCCCGCGTAGCGTGTACGTGTCAGAGGCGAGATCAGATGCCAGCACGTGCACTCACCGAGATTCCATGTCATAGTATACAGACACCGCGAACGCTCCGAGGCAAATTCCGAGCATGTAGCCAAACGCGACGTGAATCGCCAGCAGCATGGGGATCTTCTTGTGTGCTGCCCACATACCCTGAGCAAAGGCATGGTACACCACATGGGATGAGCGCAAGGACTGATACGGCGGGAGACAGCATGTCTGAAGGGAGTCTGTGGACTGGGTGGCAAGATTTGGGTGTGAAACGGGAAAGCAGCGGGCGGTCTGCTCGCACCAGGCCGCCAATGGCGAGCGCGGCCATCCAGTACGTCACCGTGATTTCAGTCATGCGCAGGTCGTAATGATACCACTGCAAGACGCAGCGAATGTCTCAGTCACAACAGTGCTGCTTTCTCAGCCGGAACATGCACCAAAGTAAAACCTGCGTTTTCAATGAAAGGGGCGGCGCTCACGATGAAGTGGTCCACGAGGGGGAGCACGCCGGTGGCCATGATCGCCAGGCCGCTAGAGACCATCGACTGCAGCCCGGAGCAGCAATCACTCAGAATATGCATGATGCAAATCATGAATACGGGGGCGCGGGCCGGTGGGCGTGGCGTGGTCCCTCCGCTGCACCTACCAGGGTGCCCAGGTCCGTGACGTTCCAGCGCAGCCGGACGTCTACCTCCTCGTCTTTGGAGAACATCTTGGCATCGAAGGTGGACTTGTTGCCGCGCACTGCGGGGGGGGGGGGGGGGGGGGGGGGGTCAGCGAAGGGCGGCTAACGAGTGCAAAACATGCCTTACGTCTTGCAAAGATGTCTTCAGCGCCCAAGTTGGCAGGCGAGAGGGGCGCCAGCAGTACAACAATACCCACCCCTGTCATATATTGGGGGATAGGCGCCTGTCGCTGCACACCTCGCAGAATCTCGTCGTCGTCATCCTCATCCTCCTCATTATCAAAGTCGTCGTACTGGTCTGCATTGAAGGTCGTGCGTTGCACGGTGGTACGGGCCAGCATCTCCTCATAGCTCTCCGTGTACCGCCCCTCCTCCCTAGGCTTCAAGATGGAGCGCGCCGCTGGGCTCGGCGCGATAGGGCTCAGCGGGGTCACCTCAGACTGCTCCACTGGCGCCAGGCGCAGCTTGCCCCACTTCGACGCCATGGCTGGCGCCGCTCTCAGTTCCTAACTCTGCCCCTGGACCTGGCGCTGCCGTGGTTCCAACGCGTGCCGGCACAGGGTGGGGCGCGGAACTCGTCAAGCTGCTGCTGCTGCGCGTGCCCGCCTCAGGAAGCAGCGCATGCCGCGACGACGGCGCGAGAACGATCAACGTACAGGTACCCGTTGATAGTACCCGTATAGCGACCTATTGCTGTTCCCATATATTATTCAGTAAGCCGGCGGTATACGAAGCGGGGCGCGCGAGATGCTGACGACGACGATTCGTCGCTACACATGTACGGGTACTTGTACATCAGCAGGCGGGCAGGCGCGCCGCCCTGGTACCAGCAGTACTACATTCACACCAGTACTGGTACAAGTACTGTGCCATTCTGGGGAACTGCCTTATTTTTTTGTAATTCACACGAGTACTGTGCCAGGCCCGTACCTTTGTAATTCACACCAGTACTGTGCCGGGCCTCGTGCGGGATGAAGGCCGCTTTACGGCGGCTTATTCCTGGGCTCATCTTTCTATGGAGTACTGCATAGTCGCTACTGCGTTTAGCGCAGTGGATTTCTTATACTGCTGCTGGACTTTTTTGCACTTCACACCAGTGCTGGTACCGTACTACCGTACTGTAGGTAGATGATACAGTTAGGATTACATGAGCTAGCAGCAGAAGGCGATATCGGAAATCACCAAAATAAAAGGCAGATGATACAGTAGTATGGCGGAGTTTTCGCGCGCGCGCGACAACGGCGGGCCCTCGCGCCGGGGGCGAATGTAACATATAGTTACATGAGCTATAGCTGCAAAAGGCGATCAGGAAACCACCCGAATAGGCAATAGAAAAAGTCCACTACAGCAGGTGCGAGGTGGAAGCAGCACCAGCAGAGGGTTCGGAATGAGCATGGGCAAGCGCATCAGACTTGGCCGTCTGCACTCCGGCAGAGAGAATGCTGCCCAAGGTACCATGCACGCAAGCTGAGACTCAAGCGTGCGCGACAGCTGATGGCGGAACTCAGCGGGCTGGCTGGCAACAAAGTTTCGAAGAGTCTGGACGGACTGACCACGAAGGAAGCATGAAGTCGCCGGGGCGGAAGGACCGCCAGGGAAGTTGCGCACAACAAGTAACACCGCGAAGATGTAGATAGACCACCGTTAAAGCGGATTTTCCGAGGCGGTCGCGGTCTTCAACCACAAAAGGGTAGTACCGGTGAACACCATGCACCGGGGCGGAAGACGCCCGGTCCGCCGCTAGCTTCTTGCGCTCCGCCTCGGTCGCCGCGATCCTCGGGGTGCACCAGCGGGGGTCGTTGCCCCAAGTGGGGGTCGTCGAGGACACCCACGCGAAATCGATCATGTAATCGCACGCCGGGCCCCCCACCCCGCCAGCGTCAAATCTGACGGCCACGAGCGGTCCGCTGGGCGCAGCCCACTCGTCTCAAGGGTCAAGTCGCCGACTCCCGAGCGGTCTCGATCGAGCACCGCCCCCGCTTCGACCGCCACGGAAGCCCACAGCTTTTTCAAAGCGGTATGCATGCGGTGCTTGTAGTTCGCAATGGGGCAGATGGGCAGATGGTCCACGACGAAATCCGTGGCATTCCGGTTCGAGCCCTCCGTAGAGCGAAGCCATAAGGGGACAATCCCACACGTGGGGCCAGGACATGTGACAAGCGCGGAAATAACCCCCGCGCGGGCGAAGGCTCAGCACCCGCGCAGCGGCGGCCGAATAAGCAACATGGGGAATCTTGCGGGCTGACTCGCGATCCGACTGGAAAAGCGATAGGGAGCCCGGCCCGCAAGCGCTGTACAAGCGCAGGGTATCAAGGCGCGAGGCCGCGGCACCCATACGCTGGAAGCCAAGAGCGAGGGGCACGAAGTCACGCAAGCGAATCGCACGGCTGAGGTGGAGTTGGACAACCATGGTCGTCGTGGGTTGATCATCGGAGGCAGCACCCGTACCCGTACGACCCGAGGGCGGAGCTGTAGTACCGCTTGGCTGAGGTTCTAGTAGGGAAGGATATGCCACTGACGGAGGGGGTGCCACTAATTCGCGGGGCGACGGTATCTTGAGAGCTACAGAAGCGCATGTAGTAACGGTATTGGCAGTACTCGTACCGTCCACCGATAAGAAGCGATTGTTGGGCAGCAGAGGCAGCCTCACCATTACTAACTCCATGGGGGCGGAGCCGTGGGAGGAGGGGGGCTGCAAAACTCGCATGTGGCGGCACGGGCCGGCGCTCGCGCGCCAACACGTGGTGGCCCGAGCGCGGGTAGCCGGCTCGTGGGGCGCACCGCACATACATAGAGGGGTCGAAAGTCGCAGCGTAGGCGAGGTGCATGGCAGCTATCGCCGGGTCGTCGGACTCCATCCCGTGGTTCACGTGCGCGCACAGGGGGGGCGGGCCGCTGGTAGGTGCGTCCGCAGCTGCCATCGCAACACCGGAACTGCCAGTCAACGCCCCCGCCGGGCGTCGACGATTGCACCCGCGCCATCGCAGCGCCGCGCGCCCACCACCACCGCCGCCCCCGCCGGGTCCGCGACCCCCACGGGAGACACTCTAGCAGACGGGTCTGAAGGGGCCGGAAGACGCCCCACGGTGCTGAACCCCACCGGCCACGCCATAGCCAGAAGCCGGGGGTCGGGGGGAAGTCCGGAACTCTCGTCGGCGAGTAAACAAAGGATTAGTACAGTACCTCGGACAGTCCTCGTACGGTACAGGAGGTGCTCGTCGCGTTAATAAAATATTACAATACCGTTGAATTAAATACGATTCGTGGGAACAAAAATATTGATATTGTTTCCCCCTTTCCGCCTATTTTAAAATTAATATGTCGCGGGGGCAAAAGTGGATTATATACCATCACGGGGGTTTGGTGGCAATAAATGGTCACATTGGTAATATTGAGGTTTGATTACACCGGGCTATTCTGTCACCGGTACTGGTAACGTTAAGATTCTAGTTTGAACGCTAGCTACCTGTACTCGCAGTAGTATGCGTACCGCTTGGGCTTCCCGATGTCTAGCGGCGCTAGCGACAGCATGCGACAGCCCTACTACATGACTCACCCGCACCACGAGGGGAGTCCACCTTCTGCCTTTGCGCCAGCTAGTGACCAGCTAGCGCACCGGCGTCGCACCTCTCGTAGGTGTGCTAGGTGTGAACATCTCTACGAGTGGACAGCCTGGACGACTAGTCTTCCACCACGACACTTGCGCACGCTACGATGGCAGGCGGCAAGAAGGCGGCAGACCCTACGAAGGCAACGCCGGCCGACAGTTTGGCCGAAACGCCCGCGGAGCCGACATAGACGACATGGGACACGATAACGCTTGCGTTACTGTAAGCGTAAGCGCTGGCGTTGAAGGTGGACGCTTTATCGACCCGCTTGGACGAACAGGACAACAATAAAAGCAAGGAGCAGCGCGACATTATCTCGGATGACGACGAAGTCGGCGAGGGTGGCAAGGAGCCGGAGCACGACGCCCGGACAGCCGCTGCTACGGGGGGCGCGCGCGGCGCCACGGCCGTGTTCATCGACCCTCGGGATTGGGAAGACCTCTTGCCCCGGGCGGCGTACCAAGACCCCCCCCCCCCTTTGGGCACCAGACGCCCGAGCCTCTGGCGGCCTCGTAACGACGAGGCCGGCCGCTACCTCACCGAGGCCAACAAGAATGCTTCGCGCGACGAGTACCGCCACATGTTGTGCTATGGCGTCTACCGCGCCGCCGCTGACGCGGCAGCTAAAACAGCTACGGCTAGGCTTCGCGCGCCCGATACCCCCCCCCCAAGACCGTGTCGACGACGCCCTTGACCTACTCGACGCCGCGCAGTATCGCACGCTTGAAGCAGTGGGCGACGCGGATGAGGCTAGGCTCACCTACCTTCGACGCTTCAAGGCCAAGAAGGCCCTCACCCCCGAGGAGCAAGTCGCCGAGCGACTCATCTACTCCCGAGTCTTCGACACCGCCAAGCAGCGCATGAGCGCTCCGCCAACGTCGTCGACGGCATCCTGGCACCGCTCGAGGACAAGCGCCTCGAGGTCGGCCTCGCGGATGCGGCCAACGCACAGGCGTCATTGACCTTCAAAAGTCGGGCAACGGAGCGCGACACCGACCGCGACAAGACGCTGAAGGAAAAGGACAAGGCGGCGCGCGAGAAGCGGGAGCAGCAATAACGCCGCTAGGCGAACGCCAAGAATAACCGCGACACGAACGGCGGCAGGACCGGCGACAAGACACTAGACTGACGGTGTGGCGCGCCGCGCTGAAAGCTGCTGCCCGACTCCGACTATGTGCGTCACTGCGTAAGGCGGAGTTGGCGGCACTGGCAAGACATCGGCGCGAGCGCGCAAGTGACGAGCTGGATACGGCGTACGGGATGGCGTACGCGTGCCTTTCCGCTACAACCGGCCACCCCCAAGGTTCAACCAAGGCGTCTCGTTCAACGACGCGACCCTTGCCCAACTCAAGTTCCTCACCGCCGAACTAAGATGCTTTACGGCGGCCAGTGCGTGGGAGAAGTCGTGCGCATGGTGGGTGTCCCGGGCTTTCTTCGTTCCGAAGCCCGGCGACAACCCGTGGCGTTTCATCATCGACCTCCGCGGACTCAACACCTTCCGTGCACCGACGCAAGCGACTACGGATGGAGACACTCATGGGCGTCCGACACTTGATCGCGAAAGGGAACTATATGTTTTCGTTTGACATGCAAGACGGCTTCTATGCCCTGGGCATCGCGCCCTCCGACCGCGACTACTTCACGGTCAACATCCGCGGGACCCTCTACCGGTTGTGCGGCCTCCCCATGGGTTGGTCACTCAGCCCTTACTACTTCACGACGTTCACGATGACGTTCGTCAAGCACCTACGCTCTCCGACTATTCCCGGAATGTCTATTTTTCTGAGAAATAATTTTGGAAGAACTGAGAAATATTAATTGAGAAATATTTTTTGGTATGAACTGAGAAATAATTTCGTAAGAACTGAGAAATATGAACTGAGAAATATTTTTTGGTATGAACTGAGAAATAATTTTGTAAGAAATCATTTTCTGAGAAATATTGTATCACTTACTGAGAAATACGCAAAAATGCATTTTCATGAAAAACTTTCCGCAAAACAATTAATTTATTTGGGGTTCTAGAACATGATTTCAGCGCGCGGGTAAGTTATGCAAGCCAAATAAGTAGTCGCTACTCGCTACATGCGCTCTTACTCCGGGGGTAGCGAGTAGCGACTGCTACCAGCCCGCGACCTCCGCCCGCCGCCCGCCGCCCGCCGCCCCACCGCCGCCCGGTTCCGCCCGCTTCTCCTAACCGCGGAACCCACAGACGGGGAGGTCACTGCGTGACAAGGGCGGTTGGCGACACCTGTGTCGTGGAGAGATCGAGTAGGCGGGAACCCTGGCGCAGGCGATGGCGGCGGGTGTGTGCGCTGTGCCGACGCGCTGTGCCGGCCCGCGCGGGGAATGGCGACGCGAACAATATAATACGGCCTTATGTCCGCGCGCGCAGCCCAGGCGACTATGCGAAGTTTCGGGAAATATTTGCAAACTTTACATACAGCGTGTTAGCTAAAATAGTATATTTCTCAGATGATACATCCAGACCCGGACGCGCAGCGCCGTACTTGTAAGAACTGAGAAATAAATTTCAAATTTCTCGGAACAACGCCGCGAGTACGAGTACTGAGAAATAATTCAATATTTCTCAGTTCATACAGAATTATTTGGTCAGATGTAGTCATCTAGAGGTTTACAGTACTTAGCAATGTTGTACTGCGCACGATCCCCGCGGTCGGCGCACGGACTGGGGCCTGCCGGCCCGCACCAGCACCACGACCTGAGGGATCCGCCCTCGGGCACCGGCACTCTCTGCTTTGCGCTCGCCTCAACCGGCTCGCGCAAGCAGTCTCGACTCTAGCAGTCGAGCAGAGTGTCAGCTTACTCTATGCCGACTCGGACCCGAGCCTCAGCCTCCCGAGACGCTACACCTTCCCCACCCCGCGACAGCAGGATGCCCCCTCGTCCTGTACCGGAAGACGCCCTAGTCGACGACGCCCCGGGCGGCGCCACTGCGGCATCCATCGCGGAATTGGAGAAACGCCTGACGGTCCAAGCGGAAGCCCTGGAGAAGCGGCTGGCCGAGCAGTTCGAGGCGGCTACGGCCGCCTTACTCGCTCGACTGGCCCCTCCCGTGCTATCGCCTCCTCCCAAAGGCACCCAGCCAGCCATTCCCGCGGGCGCGCCTGCGCCCGAGGGTGGTGAGCAAGGAGCGCAAGAGCCCCTTCCTGCTGAGCTGGACGCACTCGACACCGAGCTCGAGTACGTCGACTTCGCCTACTTCGGTCAAGTCCCCCCTTCCGGTCTGGAGCCACCCCCACGCGACGGCGACGAGCCTCGCTTGTGGATTCTGACCGACGACGGCACCGAATTGGAAAAACGCCTGACGGCCCAAGCGATAGCCCTGGAGAAGCGGCTGGCCGAGCAGTTCGAGGCAGCTACGGCCGCCTTACTCGCTCGACTGGCTCCTCCCGTGCAACCGCCTCCTCCCAAAGGCACCCAGCCAGCCATTCCCGCGGGCGCGCCTGCGCCCGAGGGTGGTGAGCAAGGAGCGCAAGAGCCCCTTCCTGCTGAGCTGGACGCACTCGACACCGGGCTCGAGTACGTCGACTTCGCCTACTTCGGTCAAGTCCCCCCTTCCGGTCTGGAGCCACCCCCACGCGACGGCGACGAGCCTCGCTTGTGGATTCTGACCGACGACACCGCCGCCCGCGGCCTCGCGGAGCAGCGGGGTCTGACAGCGTACGACAAGTACCTGTATCTTCGCTGTTATGCTAAGGCCTGCGGCCAATCCCTGGCGGTACGGCCGTCACTGCAGTACATTGTACAGTACCTGGGCCGCCCGTCCCGCGCACGGCGCCCGCGCCCGGGCTCTGGAGCGCCCTGGACGGTGTCGATGGCGGCCGAGCCCCACCTTCTTGCCGACCTCTCTCCGGCGCCGGCCTGCCGACCAAGTTTTGGAGCGTCTCCCCGCTGGAGCCTTCCTCCGCTTGGTCCTTTTCAGCCACTCCCACTGACTGGCTGCGGGACGCCCGCCTGGCGGCGCGCGCCCAGCCGCCCCCCAGTGTCACGTGGGCATCGCACAGGTTGCGCAAAGGCGCGGCCTCGGCAGCGAGCTGCTATGCTGCGTTTCTGCTGCTAGCTCGTCCCCGTCCGGCCGCTACACTTCGCTACCTGTGCAAGCCTTTGGCTTTCTTCTCTGGCAAATCGTGCCTCCTTGGGTAAATGGTCAGATGTAGTCATCTAGAGGTTTACAGTACTTAGCAATGTTGTACTGCGCACGATCCCCGCGGTCGGCGCACGGACTGGGGCCTGCCGGCCCGCACCAGCACCACGACCTGAGGGATCCGCCCTCGGGCACCGGCACTCTCTGCTTTGCGCTCGCCTCAACCGGCTCGCGCACCCACCCACCCACAGCCATCTTTCTGCGCTAGGAGACACCCAGGCCAAGCCTGTGGTTCTCGTCTTAGCCTCCAATGTAAGCGAGCTGACATTCTTTGGCAAATCGTGCCTCCTTGGGTAAATCTCAGAAAATAATTAATTGCTATTCCCGCTGTGCCTGGCAATGTCCCGCGGTCGCGCCGCTGGCTGCGCCGCGGGCGGTGGAGGGGAGCGCGCATCTTACAATTCATCGACGATTTCTTGCTTTTCGCCTCGTCGGAGCCGGAGGCGCTGGAGCTCCGCCAGCGCGTCGCCGACTTGCTAGACAGCCTGGGCATGCAGCGCAACCCCGCCAAAGGGCTGAGGGAGCCGGTCCAGTACGGCCAGCACCAGGGGGTGGACACGGCCACGGGATATTTCAATGGCCCGACGGACAAACTGTAACGGCTCGCGCGCCAAGCCAACACTGCGAGATTCAGATGTGACGTAAATGTCCCCTACTGGTGACGAACGACGACATAGCACGGGGACGACATACGGGGACGATACGGGACGGACGAGGGACGTGGATTTCATACCGAGTAGCGACGACTATCGCGCGCGACGTGTAAAGTACTATATGAATTTCTCGTTTCCATAATTTCATCATCAAATTGATATGCGCACGCGGGCTCGCGTGTCGCGCGCGGACGCGGAGCACCCGGGCTAAGTACAGGCGGCTGCACGTACTCGCTGCACATCGGCGCACATCGCTGCACATCGCTGCTGTGAGATTTCATACCGAGTAGCGACGACTATCTCGCGCGACATGTAAAGTACTATATGAATTTCTCGTTTCCATAATTTCATCAAATTGATATGCGCACGCGGGCTTGCGTGTCGCGCGCGGACGCGGAGCACCCGGGCTAAGTACAGGCGGCTGCACGTACTCGCTGCACATCCGTGCACATCCCTGCACATCCGCTGCGCATCCATGCACATACAACGCTGCACATCCATGCACGCGCATGAAGTACGGGGTAGCCTGGCGGTCACCGCCGCTCACCGCTGAACCAAGCGCGGACAGCCGCGCACTAGCATCTGTGCTCCCTGCCGGTGGTGGGCTACATCAACCCCAACTCTCAACCCCCCCCCCCCCCCCCCCCCGCGTGCGCGCGGCAGCAGGCATGCCGGGAGAGGGATGGATATCGAGTGTGTCGAAGGATGGCGTGTACACATGCAAGCACTGCCAAGGCATCGTGACGGGCAGTAGTGAAAGGACGGCGCGAGAGCGGCACTTCCTAAAATTCCCGAACTGTAGGCACTCGTTGAAGCGTGCGGATAAGTTGCGCCGCAAGGCCGCCTTAGTACAAGCAGAAGCAGCAGGGGCGGCAGCAGCAGCGGCAGCAGCGGCAGCAGGAGTAGCTGCAGCCGTCGGAAACGGCCCGCCGGCGCCGGTCTCGGACGACGGCGGCTCGAAGGAGGACGATGTGATGGGCGTGGGGGAGGACCCCGTTGGCGAAGACGGTATGGACATCGACGCGCCTGCGTGGCCGCCGGCGTACGTGGAAGCCGCCAATGAGGGCGTGATACGGGAAGGCGATCCCGGTGACTTCTACATGAAGGTCATCGCCAAGAAGTTTCGGGGAGTATGGCACTACGGCATGATAACCGGCGTCGTTACCGAGTGGGTGTTGGAGGACTACGGCGGGGCGACCCAGTGGCGCGCTGTTTTCGAGGACGGTGACACTGTGGACCTTCTGCGTTCATGGGTGAGTGGGCCCGGCCTGTGTGCTGGTGGCACCACTCACCTGCGGTTGTATGGAGTCACACGCACCCGCCCGGTCGGCGTGGCAGGTTGTGGAGGCTATGGCGGCTGCCCAGGAGCACCCCCTTGTGGATGCGGACGGGGAGGCTCGCTTGGTAACCGTCCATGAAGGCGATGACTTTTTCGCGCAGCAAATCAACCGCATGAAGGCGCATCGCCTCTACCGGGAACCCAACCCCAACAAGAAGCCCCCCCCCCCCCCCTCTTGCTTCCTCCTCCGCCACGTGCACCCATACCCACCCACCCACACCCACACATACACACACACTCACACTCGCACTCACAGCGACCCACCCACACACACAGGGGTACATGGCCCCAGACGACGCTGGCCCCGGCGCCGTGGAGACGCCCATCCGGTTGGTTGGGAGCGCATCTGCTGCGTGGGAGGACGCGGTGGACTTCAAGGACCATTTGGAGAAGCTGCTGGACGACGTCCGATGTACGGTGCAGGGCTCGCACTCATATGCACCCATACTCGCGGGGTGGGGTGCGGTCCTGCCGGGCTGGACCCCCAGCGGTGGCGCTGGGGGGCTCCTGGTCTACAAGGCGGCGTCGCTTCGCAACGGCGACAAGCCCCGGCTTCACCGGGGGGGGGGGGGGGGGGGGGGAAGACGGGGAGACGTCGAGAGACAACTCCTTCTTTGTGTACAAGATGTTGAAGCAAGTCCCCGACGCCGACCCACCCCCCTACACCACCGAGGAGCTGGAGAGCGAGGAGGAGTTGCCAAGAAACTTGCTGGCGGAGCGCGACGACGCCAAGTACACCACCATGGTCGCGCGAGCTCAACCCTTCTACCTTGCCACGCCACCGCCCCCGCCAGGGGCTGACTCGGACGACAGCCGTGCCAGCGCGCGGCCCATTCAGGCTGCATTGTGTACGGTGTGGACGCCGAAACGAGCCCACACTGCCGTGGGCTTGGACTTGTGGAGAGTGCCGGGCGGCGGCGGTGGTTCCGGCGGGGAGGAGGCCCTTGTCCTACTAGATGGTCCGGGCATCCGCAAGGTGGCTGTTCTCATTGCCCCTGCCGACATGTCCTCCGCGAAGGCTGCCGACTTGGGCGTCGACGCCGGGGAGCTGCTGGTGGCGGGGATCCACGCGAGGTCGCAGGACTGTGCGCGAGGGGGGGGGGGGGGGGGGGGGGGGCAGCGGCTGTGGGATAGGCGGGGCAGCGGTTGCTACCGAGTGAGGCTTAGCATCGTTTGCAGTAGCAACGCAGCCTTTCCGGTTGCATAGTGTGACGCCCCCTGGATGTAACCCAGTTGTACGCGCAAAGTGCAAGTGTTACACGCCCGTGTGCCCCACCCAGTAACATTGCGCCCGACCTCACTGACGGCATGTCTCGCTCTCCTTCATCTCCCGGGCCGTCCGCCGCCTCACCCTGTGCACCCTACCAGCCGCGCGTGCCTTCTCGGAAGCCTCACACACGGCGGCGCGAGTCGCGTCGTGGAACGCGTCCCTGGCATGGCGGAACTCGGCCCTCACCGCGGCCGTGGTCGGGCAGGGCACTGCCCGCTGATGGGTCGCCATGCATGGGTACTTGGGGCCGCACAAAGCCGGGGTGCCGTCGCAGCAACACTCCCAGTCCGTCCGTTGGCCGCAGTACACGCATGACGGGCGTCCGGCCAGGACACGCACATGATAGTGCATGTGGCCACCTCCCGCCACTGCTCGTAGTGCTCCAGTCAACATGGCGACGAGCAAGTCGGCATGTCCCGCAGGTGGCTGCGGGGCGGGTGGCGCGAGCGCAGCCTCGCTCGCCTCGACAACCCCCTCAGCCCTATCAGTCGCCTCGACCACGGCCTCCTCCGCCTTCTGACGCGGCGCATCAGGCGCATCATCGTCGCCTGGCAGGGCGTCCCCCCCCCCGCAACGGCGCCGTCGGCGGTGGCCGACGCCGTCGTGGCGGGGTGCTGTGAGGAGGTGGCCCTAGACATAGGTGGGGCCGGCACCGCCAGGTGTTGCTCCACATGCGGTGCGGTTGCGGTTGCGGTTGCGGTGCGGTTCCTGACGCGACAGCTCCGTCGCACAGGTACCGGCACCGGCACCCCACGCCTGCTGGGCTTACCACCAACCGGCATGTTTCCTTTGGGAGGCGGTTCATCCGCGTCGGAGGTGAGCGGCGGTGCCGGTGTGGGTGTGGATACTGCCCGGCCATTAGGGCTCCCGCCGCCCGCCGCTCCGCCGACCCACGCCGCGGCGTGTGCTGCGCCCCGCATAATCGCCTCGACTATATTATACATGACGCGGGGACAGGGGGGGGGGGGGGGGTGGGGGGGGAGAACTCGTGCGTTTCGTATGTCGGCGGAACGGCGTGCGAAGCTGCGGCTGGCGAAGGTGGTGGAAGTAAGCGTGGCGGCATCGGCGGCGTAGTACCGTGCGTGCATGCGTGCGCAACCCGGCGGCAGCAAGCGCCGGACTCGGCGTGTGCTGGCGGCAGAGCTGCGAAGCCATGGACACGGTACGGGATGCCAAGTCTGGCTAAGCAACTGCCGAGGCTGGCGGCTTAACCCCCATGTCCGGCGGCTGAGGGACGGGAAGTGCGTAGACGTTGATCGGCAAAGCGGGCATATAAGCATGGCTGTGCTAGGTTCCTATTAAGTAGTGGCGGTTTGTGCTAAATAATTCGTAGGGGTGGACCATGCAGCGCAGGTAGGGGGCGGTATAAATGAGGCCGGGCACATATACTGCTCCACGAAACGACACATTCGCACGTGTAGTTGAATAGACCCCCCCCCCCCCCACCCACCCCCGCCGGGTCGGCCCGCCGACCCGCCACGGCATGTAATATCTGTCATGCATCGCCGGGGTATGTGTGAGTGGATGCCCCGCTTCCACCCCCCCCCCCCTCCCCCCATTTACACTTGTGCACTCATTAAGTTTGGGCTGGTTTCGGAGCAGTACATGTACGTATGTATATACATACAATGGAACGTAGGACTTGCGCGGAAAGAGGCGGGGCTGGCGGAGTGCATTGGGGTGCGTAGAGTAGCGTGTTGGTGAGATTCGGGGTGCATCGGACGCCGGATGCCCATCCACCCGGCGTAAAAGACGCGTACGTAATATTCACACTATATTCACACGCAAATGTGTGAAAACCGGACATTCCGTGCCGGATGGATGGGAATACGGCGTCCGATGCAGCCGAAACCCCAGCAACACGCTATTCTATGCACCGCCAATGCACTCCGCCAGCACCGCCTCATTCTCTGCCGATTTCGAAAACGCCTTCACATTATCCACCGCTAATTGCAATTGCCACCGTGTAATGTTGTCACGATGTGCGCACACAACAACACTTACTACCGGTTCCGACGCGGATGGAGGCGGGGCTTGCGGAGTGCACTGGCGGTGCACAGACTAGCGTGCTGCAAATAATTGGGGTGCATCGGACGCCGGATGCCCATCCACCCGGCGTAAAAGACGCGTAATATTCACACTATATTCACACACAAATGTGTGAAAACCGGACATTTCCGTGCCGGATGGATGGGAATACGGCGTCTGATGCAGCCAAAACCCCAGGAACACGCTATTCTATGCACCGCCAATGCACCCCATCCGCAACCCCCGCCTCATTCCCAGTCGTACGTGCTTGTGCACACGCACGGAATGCTTGCACTGCTCCGAAACCACTGTCACATACCCCGCTCATTGGGTACGGATTGCGGCGCATGCACGGCTAGATATTTGTTTACATAAACCGGGGGGGGGGGGGGGGGGGGGGCACGATGTCCCGCTACTCACCCTGCATTGGATTAGGGCGACGATTGCAAACAAGACGAGGAGGCGCGAATGAACTGCTCCGAAACCACGCGATGTGCCCGGTGACCTCCATATCCAGCACGTCCACCGATGCAAGTAATAAGGACAGGACCCCCCCCCCCCCCCCCCCACCACCAGCCAAAGTGGAGGAAGTGTAGGAGTACAACCGGAGCATGACGTGATCCATTGTCGCTTATTTACAAGCACGGGCGGTGCTGCCAGACCCGATCGTCTACGGCGGGATGGAGGCGGCAGCGGCAGCAGGAGGAGCCGCAGCCTCAACAACAAGCCGCAGCTTCTTCGCTATGGCATGGATGCTGGCGTAGTCCTCGTCACTGTACAAATGGTTTGGCAACACAGCATGATCCCCAAAGTGGTCCACATACTGCGCCGCCAACTCGTGATTGCGTTTCTCCGCAGCATCACTGCGGGGGGTGATGTGTGGGTAGAGTGCTTCGTTGTAGGCTGCCAGGAGCGGCGTGTACTGGGTAGGGTCGTCCGCACGGCCGCGGCCAGGCAGTCCCTGAAGGTGCCCCTGCCCGTACAAGCGGACATTGCCACGCCCGTGACACTTGGGACATGGGTTACCGCTGGGCAACTCAACAGGCAACCCACGGGCCCGCGGTGTGTCGTGTCCGACCCAAACATGTACCCATGGTAATGTTACATGTAGGGCTTGTCCTCCTCGGGGACACCCATGCCACGCTCCAAGTCCTCCAGGGGCTGCATCAAGTTCTTGTGGCTCATGATGAAGTCGGCAGCTCCCGGATCTGTCTCCGCCAGCGTCCTCTCCGTGAGGCGGTGATCCTCGTGGCCCTTTTCATGTCAACACATGGATGGCACTCAGTCCCCGCCCCCGCCCCGCCCCCGCCACCGGCCTGGGTGGGGGGGGGGGGGGGGGGGGGCGCACCGGGTACCGGAAGTGCTTCACGGCATCTGTGAAGCTCACTTCTGGCCCGCGGTACACCTCAGTGGGGCGGCAGTGGCACGTGCATGCAAGGATGGCCTGCAGATTTGGAGCCTGCCCATCAATGTGGGTGATCTGAGCGGGGGCATCCGCCGGGGTGAACAGCAACGCGATCACCGGCCACGACCAAAACCCAGGTGCTAGCTCGCTGGCCTTCTCGGCACCAGCCACGAAAGCGCGCCGCAATTCCAACAAGGCGGCAAACAAGGCCTTCATGCAAGGCACACGCTCAGAATAAGCGACGCACGAGTCAGGGGTTGAAGGGGGCGGGGGGGGGGGGCGGGGAGGGGGGGGGGCACCTCTTCATGTGACTCTGCTTTTTGCCGGTCTCAAGCGCACTCCTTGCCCAATGCCACAGTTTCCACGGGTCGACTTTGCCCTCCTTTCCCTCGTCATACGGCTTCACCTGCGTGTGGTCTACAACGTCCAGGTCTTCCGGGGACATGATGACATGTTGGTGTCAAGGGCACACACACCATGCTCAACACCATGCTCATAACCACAACGTGTGTACTCCTTTCCGCTCCGCCGCGTCCTTCGCTGAAACCAACCAGGTCTTGTGCGATGTGCGACAACAAACCCACCTCTAGCAGCCCGGGAGCGTTCAGATCCGGGTATGGCGTCGGGACCTCATTAGGGAACCTTCTCAGCAAGGCATGCGCGCCGTCTTGTCCGAGAAGCCTCCACAGCCCCAGGTGTACGGGGGCATAGGTACCACCATCATGTAGCCACCGCTCGAGGTAGGCTTGCAACCTCGTCGTCGCATCTTTATCAGCGAGGAGCTCGGGGATTTAACATTGTTTGACATGGCGGCAGGTTTAAGGGGGGGGGGGGGGGTGCCCACGCACGGGGATTTGCGGCGCTGGGTGGAGCGGCGGACACTCACCCGCTCCGCCCCTACATGTCGTGTACATCTTCGTGCACATCGGTGCACACCGCCGCACAACGGTGCGCACATCCGCGCAAATTCGTCGCGCACATTCTACCGCATATATTATCCCGGGTTCACTCGGTGAAACCGCGTATTCATTACGCCGTGCTACTTCAACAATAAACATTGCGAAATTACGCCGACACAATGCCGCACCGACTAGCTCTTGACAATACGTGCATATAAATAGTAGTGGCGCGCTGCTCCTTGCCTCCGCGGTGTCGTTGACTGCTGCGGAAGGCGGTCGTCGACTGGGTGTTAGTTTCTCCACCTCGGCCCCCCCCCCCCCCTTCACCGCTCACAGCGCAATGGCAGACCTCCTCTCCCGGGCAAAAGTGGGCGGCGAGCCTTGTTGTCTCGCGTGTCCGCGCCGCCGGCATCGAGGAGGACGAGAAAGACATGAGGAAACGCGTGACAAGGTGGGCGCGCAACAAAACACTCCATCCTCCACATTAGCACGCACCCACTCGTGTCTAACTTGTGCCGCGCGCAGGTTCGTCCGGGAGCGCCGTAAGGCCCACCTCAACGCCAAGGCTTCCACAGTGCTCGCGGCGCAACTCGTGGTGGCCGAGGAGGCCGCATCCTCAGCCGCTTAAATGCGAAACGATTGTGGCTTGTTGTGGGCGTCTGGGCAAAGGGGGCGTCCCGACGCCAAGGTAAGGAAGCTCATGGCGGCGTCGTCGACGGCACAGCCTCCCGGGGTGGTGAAGACACTGACGGATGACAAGAAGCGGAAGAGGCCAGTGAAGAAGCGCCGAGGTAAGAAACTGACGGTCGCGGAGTCGGAGGCGGAGTCGGAGGCGGAAGCGGAGGCGGAGGCGGAGGCGGAGGCGGATGCGGAGGCGGAGGCAGCGCGTTCGTCGAAGCGGAGGGTCCCCCGGGCACGCAAGAACAAGAACAAGCAGTAGCCCCCGCCCCCTTACCCCCCTCCCCCTCACTCCCCCGGCGGGAGCGGCGGACGGCGGGGGAGGGAAGGGGGGGGGGGGGGGGGGGGGGGGGGCGGGGGACCACGCCCGCCCGCCCCTCCACCCCCCCCCCCCCCCCGCCCCCCGCCACATGCCCCCGACGGCAGCTGTCGCGAATATTGTAATTCAAAAATTCTTCGGCAAACCGCTGCCTGCGCCCCCCCCCCTCCCCCTCGCAAATATTTATGTAACGTGAGTAATCTTTGGCAAAACATGGCAGCCAAACCGCCTGTCTGATGACCTTTGATCGGACGGCTGGCATGCCCGTTCAACAGTAATAGCTATAATGTACACAAAACTCCCCACTGTTACCAAATACGTACGGCGGCGATTCGCGCTCCCATGTACTACTAGTCGTAGTTATCCACAGGACGACTCGTCATTGCGACCGGGTTCGTACTAGATGCCCGGTACCGGCTGATTAAATATATCGCGTACTACCCGGTACTACACGGACAACCTCGTACCTTATACGTCAGCCATGTAACACGTCACCGCCCTAGTACGACTACCAGAATGATTACAAAAAGGATTTATCGCCCGCCGGCAATAACGCCGGATGTACTCGCACGTAACTGGATGGACATGCCGCCACCAGCAGCAGCCTTCACGGATAAATAATAGTCGCTAGTAGTAGTGCTTCGTCACCCGTATGTCACATCTCATTCTCACAGTGCAAGCAACTGTTGCAGCGCGCGTCCCACGACGCCCGTTGGCTGTCCGTGCGAGAGTTGCAGTCGCTCGCTAGGCGGGCTCAATACATGTACTTGGCAATCCCGGCCGCGCGCTTCTACCTGCGGGAGCTCCACGACGTGGTGGGCTCCAAGTGGGGCGGCCGAGTACGCATGAAACACCAGCCGCGGCGCGACCTGCAGTGGTGGACCGCCCTGCCGACTCAGTCCAACGGCCGCCCTATCCACCGCCATGTGGACGGCCTAAATGCACTGCGACAGCTCCGGCTACGGTTGGGGTGCGGTGCTGAATGGCATGCTGGAGGCGCGGGGGTTTTGGGGGGGCAGCCGACGAGCGCCAACACATCACCTAGAAAGAACTGAAGGCCGTCCGGCTGGCAGTGAAGTCTTTCCTACCGCACCTCGCCGGTCGCCGCGTGTTGCTGCACGAGGACAACCGGGCGGTGTGCAACGTCCTTGCTTGCTGGCCTCACATCCCGCGCTCTGGAGATGATGGCGGAACTACGGAAGCTATGGAACGTGTTGGAAAGCAACACCGTACACATCAGAGCCCGCTACATCCGGTCCGCCGCAAACTTATGGGCGGATCGACTGAGCCGACACCTCGACAGCGACGACTAGCAACTAGACCCCGTCCTATTCGCAGAGCTGAAGGCCATGTGGGGTGCACACTCCGTCGATCGGTTCGCGTCAGCCCTGAACGCGATGCTACCACGCTACAATGCTGCGTGGTTGGATCCCGGCTGCGAGGCGGTGGACTCCCTTCACCTGTCCGATGCGGAGCGGCGTCGCAAGAACAACTACTGCAACCCCCCATGGCCGCTTCTACCGGACCTGGTGCAAAAGCTGCGCCAAAACGGCGCGGCCGCTACCGTCGTGGCCCCTCGCTGGGAGGGCAAGGTGTGGCACCATGCACTTACCGAGGTGGCGGTGGCGGAGCGCGTGGTACTGCCTCGCCGCGATCTTTTCCGGCTGGGGCGGAGGGCAGGGCTTGATATGCCCGGAGCGCCGCGTTGGGCAGTGAGTGTCTTCCGTGTGCCATTCCGTCCTAGCTGCACCTGCGCCGCGGAGCAGTGAGCGCAACCTTGGCGTTGTTCCCCGTACGAGGCGCTACGCATGTCGTCAGGCCCGTGCACGCGCCACGCGTGCCGTAGGCAAAATATCAGTTGGACATCCAGACGAGCGGCACGAACCCGTGGGCAGCTACTATGCGTCCGTACATGTGTTCAATACTAGGGAACGACCAGCTCGGCGAAACGGCGCTTCATTTGTACGCGTCGCCGTGGGCAAAGACTACCGCCAATACGTACGGCAGTGTTATCCGCCCGTTTCTACAGTTCTGCGCTGAGCAGGGTGTGCCGCCCATCGGTGCAACCGTCGCGCGCTACATCGCGTGGCAGGGTTTGCGGGGGACTGTCAAGGCAGCCACTCTGCAACCTTTCCTTTCCGCGATCAACGGTTTCTACCGCGACCACAGTGCGGAGCCGGTGGTGCAAGGCGACCTCATCAGCAAGGTGAGAAAGGGCCTCGCGGCATCGCAGGTTGAGCCAGACCCGCCTTGGGTCCGCACCGACGTGCCCGCCCGGTTGATCACACGGCCATTGCGGCTGGCGGAGACCCTGCGTGAAGAGTTGGGACCCACATGGACCCGCGACTAGCATCCTAGTATCCTTTGTCCCGCGCCGCGATGGCAGTTGTTGCCATGTATGTGTTCTATGCGCGTGGCACAGCCGGCGTAGCTTGCCAAACGGCAGAAGGTGGACTCCCCTCGTGGTGCGGGTGAGTCATGTACACTTCTCACTTTCCAGCCGGCCCTTAACACCGGGCGACGTACTGCGTATGTACTAAATCCGGGCGAGCCGGCGCGCCTACTGGTACCGGTAGCGTATTCCTCCTGCGAAACGGTGGACCGTCCGACGACCGGACGACCCACCACCAGGCCAACTGCCGGCCTGCGCCCACAGTGGCGTGACGAGCATGCCCTCCAAGAGGACACCACCACAGCCACCATGGACATCGACAGATCTGAGGAGGAACAAGACGCCGGGGCCGGCACCTTTCTGGCCGCGCTGAGGGGCGGCAGAGTGCAACAGCTAGCGATCCACACTGTCGCAGCTGCAAAACATTTCGCAGGGACCCGACTCGTCCCACCAGCAACCCGCCGCCACATACGAGTATTGCACCGCCCATCCCACCTGCTCCTCACCGGCCTCCCCGCCGGCACGGACGATTCCACCCATGTGGCCCTACTGTTCGGCGACCCGGTGGCCCAACATCAAGCCATGGAGGAAGAGCGAGCCACGCGGCCGGACTGTGACGAATCTGATCCGCACCCTCAGCCCTAAAATCGGTGTCCAAATCCTACCGGCAGACGTCCGGGTGGTGATGACTCGCCGCCCTCCCAAACGCAGCCACCGCCGCCGACCCAACTGGATCGAGTGGCACCAAGCTTCCCACTACCACCAGGTCCGTTATCTTGCGATTTGCCCGCCAAGAAACGGCCGCTAGCGTACTGCAGACCCAATGGACAGGAGAGGGCGCGGCGATCCTCGACCGCCAGGGACGCCGATGTTCCACCCGCATGCTAGGAGCGCCGCACCTCGACGACATCGAGCGCCTAGTACACCGGGTGTAGTGGCTTCGCTCCCCCTCGTTCAGAGGCCTCACAGAGGCCGACATGTGGCAGCACCCGGCGGAAGGCCTCCTCCCGGCGTACGACCAACCCCAACCTGGCGAAGCGGCGGCAGACCAAACGGCGGGAACGCCAGCATACACTTTGGCACTCGCCGGCGTGAGAGGCTGGGCCGAGTACGAGGCCGACACATGCGCAGACGACGCCGTCATCTCTGCCCCCGACCCGCGCCATGTTGGCCCTCCTGGAGGTCCGCGAGGTGTGGAAGGCCCGCCGCTCGGCCGACTCGGTGCGACTCGAACTCCTTAATCTCGATGCGGCGCGGCTACTACAAGACGTGTGCCGCGATGCCATACTGGCGCGCTGCCGTTTGGCGACCAGACGAAGGGCATAGCGATGGTCCAGATCACCGTCGAACACAGCGAAGAACGCGAGGACCCGCCAAACACCCCACACCAGGGAGTGATGCCCCCAACACTGTCCAAGCAGTTCTTCCGATGCGCGCTGACGGCCAAAGCGATCTGCACCGGCCCCCTAGCCAACCTGGAGCTGCCGACGGTCGAGCACCTATCAGAGGCCATCGCAGCCACCGTCAACCAGCGTATCAACACACCGCCGGAGCTGCAGCACGGCCAATGGCTGACGGACACCATGATGGCTGCTGTCGTCGAGATGCAGCAACACCACCCCGAGCCGACACTGATGCAAGTAGGGGACGACAATCCCTCGCCATCTCCCTCGGATAATAGGACGAGGAGTTTGCGGACACCTTTCGCCTGGCAGTGGCCCTTACCTCTCTTATCGCACTACTGCGGGCTGTACCCCTCAGAACCATCTTCATCTACCTCACGGAGTCAGAGTTCCATCCCTCGGAGCTTTTCGTGCATCCCTTCAGCCATACGGTCAAGGAAGCGGGAGAACTCGGCGGCAACACCGGCCACAACCACCCACCTCCGACGCTTTGCAATGGGCATGCGCAAGAAGGCTCGGAAGAACCCTCCAGCATCCCTCGCCCTTCGGGCCAAACAACGCCCAATATACACCCTCACTCTGCAGCTGACCGCCCATCACCACATCATCATCAGCGGCATCCGCAGGACTGACAGAACGGAGCAGTGGCGTCAGACAGTCTCGACAGCGTGCGGGAAGATCAAGGCCGCGCAAACTGAGGTAACTGCCGAGAGGCGACCCGCGGGCGCCACGCCGACACCACCACTCAATTGTGCAACGCCCATTCCGCGACGCACACCAGACAGCACCACAGAACGACTAGACGAGCTCCAGCACCTCACCACCACAACCGCAGAGCTGCTCGCCCGGACCTTACCAGCCAGCCAGCCTGCACTCGCGCCCGAACTGGCCAGACTCACAGCGGATATGCTATATTGCGCAGCGATGCGCCCACATGCAGATTCGTGTAGGGCTAAACTCGTGGGAGAGTCTGTGATATGGAAATTACATGGGCTAAGGGCTCAGTAAATACGTTGCAAACCCTGAATATATCTTAAATATGGCCTCGTAATGGGTTTGGCCCGCCAGCATTGTTGGCGATGCACTCATTTTTCATCCGTCTAGCTAGGGATCGAATCGAACACGGACAAATGCACCGAATATGGGATGGCATCCCATTTCTGCTTTATATTTTCTTCAAAATTGGCTTTTTTCAAGCCTCGCCGTGTTGCAATTTGCTGGACACAATGGCCCACATGTTCTCGATCCAACTCATGAGTTGGATCGAGAACAAGTCTGGGCTCCTTGAAGGCCAATTCATCACGGTGAAACCATCTTATTGTCCAGCCAACACCTTGTCACCTTCTTCGTTTTATGTGGAGGGGTATTATCTTGCTGAAACATCTATGGTGCCTCATTTGCCTCCTAGCTCACTTGGTTTGTATACCATGCTGAGCACTGCCTCACATGCTGGGACCAGTTATTGCTGTTGTAAGACCTCCAAATACATCTTTCAGGCTACTTTTAAATCAATACGCAATTACCGAGTATTTTAGTGTTTTAGTGTTTTCTCATCAAAATACTAAAATACTGTGTCGCGACGACCCTGACGCGATTACATTTTTACGAGTATTCTAGTATTTCAAAATACTCCCTCGCCTCACGGGGGGGCTATTTCATCAAAATACTCCCTCGGAGCCACCCGAGTGGGTATTTTAGTATTTTGATCCACTGTACATAAGTGCTTTCCTGCTGGCTCGGACCCCCACCTGCAGGGCATCCGGCGCGCGGGCCTGCCGAATCACCACCCGGCAGGCTGCGGCTTCAACAAGATCTCCTCCCCGGACGTCAGCATACCGCCTGCCACCCCGTGAGTGACACTTTCCCGCTTCCCGACGACAGTGAGAAGGATGGGCGAGTCCCCGCCCCGTTGACAACGAGGCGGGCGGAGATGGCGGTGGTGCTGCGCCTGGTACGGGCCCCGCACCGCCTCGTACGGAAAAGGGGAGCACCCCCTCGCCAGCTGAGGCGCCTGCCGATCTCGAGCAAGACCCCGAGGACGACAACCTGGTCAAGAAGGGGGAAGGCGCACGCCGCGGGCGGGAGATGATGACGGTGGAAGCGATTTTGTATGCCCGTGCTGGAAACGAAGTTTACCAGCGAGGCGCGATGCGCGACGCGGCGGAAAAGGAGTCGCTGATGATCTACGAGCAGCAAGCTGAGGAGATGGAGGCCAGCGGCGAGTGCAAGAAATACCAAAATACTGTACGATTACCGCGAATTCCGTCAGGGGGTATGAGTATTTTGGTATTTTGGTATTTTCCGGCCTCATCAGATGCCCAAATACCAAAATACAAAAAATACTCGGTAATTGCGTGATTCGTCGCAGTAGCGGTACAGGTAGGTGGATTTATTGTAGTTCACATCGGTACCTGGCTTTTTTATAGTTCACATCGGTACTGGTACAAGGGAACCGCGTGACGACGATATTATTTAAGCAGAGGGTTCTGCTTAAATGTAGGCTTTTTCCTCCCCCAGTACTTTGCGTGCATTCTCCGGACGCTCTCCCTGTAACCAAAAAGTCACGATATTATGAGGAATAACAAATAATTAATACATATTTATATTAAAGCAGGAGCATCGCCGCGGTCAACGCGACAGCGCTGCTACTGACAATGGGGACGACGGCCTCGCACTCCCGCGGAGTCGCCCCCCCCCCCCCCCCCCCCCCCCCCCCCCCCCCCCACACCCCGCCGTCATCTACTATACAGCACCGAGGGCGCAGGGGCGCTTTGCGAGTCAGGCGAGCTTTTTGTCGGCGGGCGTGGCGGAGCAGGCGCGTCCGCGATGTCTACTTCCTCAGCCCAGGGCAGTGGTGGCAGGGCGCATAGCGCAGAGGGCACCTCCTCCGACAGACCCTCTGATTTCTTTCAGGAGGTGGCGCACCAGTTCTCCGCCGAGGTAAGCGGGCTGCACACCCGCCGGTGCAACGCCCGGTGGCCGTCTGGCTTGGTTGAGCTGCTGACGTGTGTGCCTCCATCGTCCGGCAGGGTGCGCAACGCCTGCGGCGCCTTTTCGATACCAAGGAGCAAGGTGGGTCTGCCTCAAGACAAGCCCGTCAACCTTCCGGGATAACGCTTCTGCCCTGTCCGCTGCGGTGGCTATCACTGATCCTGGGAAGAATGCGCCTGCACAGATACGAGGCCTGTCATCCATATTGTTGGCATGGCTGCCGTGGGCGAGGAGCTGGCGGCCGCTGGAGACCTCAACAGTTTCCGCAGTCCGCCCCTACTATCACCTGCTGTCCCCTACTGTCACCTGTTGCCCCTACTGTCATCCCTCCGCCCCTACTGTCACCTGCCCCCTTGTTGCTTTTCGCCATCGGATCAAGTCGGGCATCAAGATGAATGTTCTCAGCAAACTGCTTGGCGCATGTGGATGGTGTGTTGGCTGACAGGCGCATGTGTATCTGCAGCGAAACGGGATGGCAGGCTGATGTGTAAATTCCAGTGGTACCGCGCCGCCACAGAGCTGGTGCCTCAGGTTCGCACATGCGCACTCCTTACTGTGCATGGTGCGTGGGGTGGACGGTGGGATATGGTGCTGCAAGGGGAAGTCGCTGACGGTGCATGTTACTATGGGGGCGTGACGCAGGGCACTGCTGAAGCGGCCATGTCATTTGTGCCAATTTCCCACGCACGGAAGCCGGTGTACAAGCCTCGCAAGGAGGACGTCGGACACATGCTGAAGGTGCGCGTGTCTCTGCCCCGCACATGGCCTGGATGAAGTGTGACGCGCCAGTCAACACCGCCAGTACCTCACACTGCCCGTGACATTGCCCAGGTCGAGGTCATCCCGCAGCTGGAGCAGGCAGATGGAAGCATACCCAGGCGAGTCGCGCCTCCACTCCCAGCAGCGCAACCCGAGAGAAAGAAGAGGGAGTGGGAGGGGGGGTGGGTGGGGGGGGGGGGGCATAATGCGGTGCCTCTGGCCTGATTGCCTGCTGTGCCGCAGGCGAAAACTCTATGCGATCTCGGGCCCTGTCACACCAACCATTTCGGCTGCAAAAGCAATACAGGAATCGGCGGACGAGGTGTCCAGGTACTTTTTCCTTCCCCCATCGCCTGTCTCCGCCAATGCCATCTGCATGCCACATGTTTGCTCCTGCCAGATGGCATGCATATGCACATCTCAATTGTGGTTTTGCCCTGCAGTCGCTTCGCAGCTCTGCACACACTGGATGCATCAGCAACGCCGGGATCTAGCGGCAATGCGGCACGAGAGGTGAGACATGGCGACGCAGCCTTTCTAGAGCATTGTGCTGAATGAGCCCAAGGGTGTGCCTCTACATGGCTCTGCATGTGCATGCACGGCGCTCTATGAAGTAAGATCGGCCTGATGTAATATCGTGTCCGGTATCGTTTGCCGCAGCTCGTGGAGAGCTTCAGCCCTTGCACGGTGGGAAGCGTTGCGGATGGTGTTACTCCAAGCGCAAGCGGCGCGGGGGACGGCAGGGTGAGCATGCAGGCGGAGCTGGAGCGCTGGCAGGAGCGTGCATCCCGGCTGGTGTCAGAGAAGCTTGCTGCCCAGCAGGAGGCGCACGCCGCACGAATGAAGGTCGCAGAGCTGACGGTGCGTCCGGCATAAGCGTCAATCTGCACCGTGCTGCCCCGATGATCCTCGGCGCTTGGCTCACTTGCCCGTTATTGGATGTTGCACGCCAGGCACGGGAGACTCGCTGGGCAGAGCGTTATGAGGCGTGGCAGCACGACCTGCAGAAGCAGCTCACAGAGGTGGGCCGCTCTGTGTGGGAGGGCGAGAGGGCGAGGCTAGAGGAGCAGGTCGCTGCTCTGAACACGCAACTGGCCAGCGAGCGAGCGAAAGTATCACAAGTGACGCAGGTCCCCCCCACCCACCCACCCAACCCTGACCCCGACCCCCGTTCCCGCGTAGAATGGGTTGACCAGGCATGGACTCATATGCATGGATGTTTCCAACCCGACTGCGCTCCCAATCGCGTGCTGGTTGTGCAGGACATGCTGGGACGGCAAACTGTGCTGGACAAAGCCCTGAAGGAAGTGGAAGACCAAAGGGCTGCGGTGGGTGGAATTGCAGCACCTTGCGCATGCACCCGGAGGGGAAGGGGATGGGGGTAGTGTGCGGCGGGTGACGCTGCTGTGTGCATTGGTATCATGACTGCTGCTGCGCCCATGTGTTCTGCAGCTCCGCGAGGAAAAGCAGGCACTGGATGCGATGCACGCATCGGCATCAGCAATGCAGGCGCAGCACGACGCGGCACAGCGCGGCGTCTCGGAGCTTCGCGCTGAGCTGCACGCGGAGCGAGAGAAGCTGCGGGAGGAGCTGCACGTGAGGCAGCCCATGCCTTCGCCTTCGGATCCCGCTCCTGACCATGCATGGTGCTCATTTTGCGTGCCTGCGCTGCAGATGGCGGCTCAGGAGAGGCAGCAGGCAGAGTCCGAGGCCCGCGCAGCTCAGTCCAGGTATGCAGAGACCGTCCATGGCGCGGCGGAGGCTGCCAGGGAGGCGGTGCGGCGCTCTGCAGCTGCAGACGTGACCAACATGAAGGCTGCTGCGGCAGAGGAGCTGTCCAGGGAACGGGCGGCCTTCCAGGAGGAGATTGCCGCCACACAAAAGCAGCTCATGTCGGAGCGGTCCACTTTGAACGTAGGTCCTGCCCCTGCCAGACCCCACGCAGTATTGTCTCCTATCCGCGACATTGAGCCCCCTTCATCCGCCACGTATGTCCGTTGCTCCCAGGCGGAGAGGCAGGTCCTTGAAAAGGAGACCGAGGCAGCGAGGAACGCTCTTCAGGCAGAGAGGGCTCAGCTGTATGTGACGTCGGTACGGGCATGTCACAACCGGACAGCACGAATGTCTGCCCTTGCCCACCGGCTCATTGCTAGCCCCCATTGTATATGTTGCCAACCAACACTGGCTGCTTTTGATGCCCTGCAGGACTCCGTAAAGCGCTCCGCTGCAGCGGCCCGCGAGGAGGCGGATGCGGCGATGCTTGCTGTGCAGCGAAAGCAAGAAGAGGTTCAGCGCGAGCGAGCGGTGAGTGGCGCCACTTCGTTGTTGGCAGTCTCTCGCGCCTGACCTAAAAGGTATCAGCTGTTTTTAAACTCCATGACACCCTGTGCCTCCTATATTTTGCAGATCCTTGAGGCGGAGCGGAAGGAGGTGCAGGCTCTGGCAGAACGGCTGGCGGTGCGGCTCCGTGTGCTGTTTTGGCAAACACCTGACCCAGCTGCGCAGAGCTGTGTGTATGACAATGTTTATCACTAAATGTGGAGGGCATGGGGTGTTGCGGAGGAGTGACGCTTGGCTGCTGGACCGGGCAGGTCGAGATGGAGGAGCACAGCGCCGCTTCCCGCAAAGTGTCATGTCAGCTTAACGATGTGGAGCATGAGCGTGCGCGGATGTTGCGCGATGTCTCGGACATGCGGGATGCTCTGGAGGCAGAGCGGCAGAGGTTTCACGACCGCCTGTATGAGGAGCGGGCGGAGCTCCAGCAGATGGCGGATGCTGCCCACAGTGTGAGCGTCTGGCGCTGCTTGCCTTTGGCAGCGGCGCCGCACCGATTTAGACAGCCTCGCCCTTGTGTCAACACACGATTCACGGGGCGGCGCTGCGCCTGTGCTGCAGGCGCTGGAGGCGGCGGAGGAGGACTTTGCGCGGAGGCGTGCGGAGATGGAGGACGAGGTGGCGAATGCCAAGGTGTGTGTATATCTACGCTGTGGTGGGCCGCTCGCCACCCTTTCTCGCAGCATGCTATGTGCCGAGAAGTTCCGACCCCCCCCCCCCCCCCCCCCCCCCCTTCCCTTGTGTTGTTCTTGGGTCAGGCGGAGGCGGCGGCTGCCAAACAGGCCACCAAAGCAGAGCAGGCGGCTGCACTCCAGGAGGTCAGCCATTGCGTACCCATTGCCCAGCATTGGCAACGGTGCGGGGCGAACCGGCCTCCGGCCGCACTGACCCTCGCGACTGCCTGTCTGTCACTCCGCCTGGCAGGCCGAATTGCAGCGGGCCATTGTGCAGGCCGAACACAAGCTGGTTCAGGAGGAGCGGCAGGAGATGGAGCAGCTGCGCCGGCAGCTGGAGGAGGAGCGGGAAGAGCTGTCCGCCATAGAGGACTCGCAGCGCCGGTGTGCCCCCCCTCCACCCCTGCGCGCCGCTGATGCTTTTGGGAGGCGCGCCACCGCTCACTGCCCCTGGTGACGGGAGCCTGACGCGCTCGTTTGCATGCAGGGCCCTGGCCGCAAACATGGCCGAGGCGCACCTCTCGACAGACTCGCTCCGGAGGCAGCAGGCCGACCTCACCACGCAGCACAAGGTGCGGAACATCAGGCCGGCCCCGGCTCCACTGGGCGGTGGGTCTGACGGTAGATCAAAGTGAACATGTGTCCACGCTGATTCTCCAGGCACTGGAGACCGAGCGCGCCGAGCTGGAGCAGCAGCTTGGGGCGCTCAGGTACCTGGCTGCACCCGCCGACTCCTTCAGAAAGCAATGCTGCCGTCCCACGCAGCACGGCGCCTGCCAGTAGCATCCGCGGATCCGAGCATCATCTGTCGTTTGGCGGCCGTGCTTGCTGCAGGCATGAGCGCGCCGCACTTGGCGAAGTCAACACCGACTTGGCAGCAGACGTGGCCGCTCTGCAGGCAAAGCTGCAGATGGCGGAGCGGGAGCACCAGCAGGTACGGGCGAAATGGAGGCATGGCGCGCTTCGTCTACATGCCCGCTGCCAGCAGCCCATGATGATGTGCGGTGTGCCAGGGGAGGCCGCTGCCGCTCCACCAACGCTTCTCGGTGTTAACACACGCGTCCCTGTACTACCGTCATGCCCTCAGGCTCTGGGGTCTCGGGAGGCGGCAAGTCAACGGCACGCGGAGCTCGAGAAGATGTATCAGCAGCGAGTGGCGGAGCTGAACCGGGAGCGCTCAGGCTGGCAGCGCCAGCTGGAGGAGTCGGAGGCTGCACGCGCCCAACTAGCGGATGACTGCGATAAACTTGAGGTCTGGGCACCGCTGCCGCTGCCTTGTTGCCTTCTTGGGAAGACTGCGTGCTGGCCCTCATCGACGTGATGTGTCTTGCCAGGCGGAACTAAGCAGCAGCGCGGAGACCATCATCTCGCTCCAAGGCCAGATCAAGGCGTGGGAGGCGCGCTGGACGGAGGAGCAGTCCGCCTGGGCGCACGAGCGCAACATGAATCAGAGGAGGCTGGACAATCTCATGGTAGGTTCATGGTTCAGTAGGCGGCTCCGTGCTTGCGAGTCCTGGCTGTGCCGATGTCCAGTGGCGCAGTGACGTGCTGACGTGCCACTGACGAGGGGGTCCTGCATGCGTCTGACACCATGCACCCTGTGTGGATAGATCGACCGATGCGAGGACGCCAAGGTGGGTATGTCGCTGGAGGTGCGCCACGCCGCTGTCGCCCCCACCGCTGACATGCCGACCCAAGTTCTCCCCTGAGCCCTGCGACGCCACCACTCCCATGAGGCGCAGGCCCAAGCTGCGGTGCGGGACGCAAGGGCACAAGCGCTGAAGGAAGAGCTGCAGGCCGCGCACCGGGAGGTGAGCGCAGCAGCTTGCGAGTTGATTGCCCGTGGCTGGCAACGTGCCCCACCAGGCCTGCGTGCCTGGCACAGCATTCACACAGCCGGACAATGAGATGTTGGCCGCCCTGCCCTTGGCGTGCGCGCGTCAGATCAACTCGCTGCACCGCCAGAAGGAGATGCTGGAGCAGCTGATGGCGCGGCAGACCCCGTCAACCCAGGTGCTGCCCCGCTTCTTGAGTGAAGGGGGCCGAGGATGGCCCGCGCATCGCCGGCCGCGTTCGTAGCCCGGATTGTCAGGGGTAGAACGGTGCCGAGCGGCCGGTTATGTCTGCTGCCATTGCGCCCGCACTTTTGCCCAAGGCTGTAAAGAGTTTCTGATTCAAACGTCTTTCCGTCGCATGAGTAACGCAGCGGCGTCCCATCACCACTAATGGCATTCTTTCATCTCCAGCCAGTCATGTGCCGGCGTCATGCCCTCCTGTCCATCTAGCAGTTCCTTCTAGCCCTCCCTGTGGCATGCCCCCCCCCCCCCCCCCCCCCCTGCCCCCCTTCCCTGCGAGAGCCCGCCAGCTCGGCTGTGTTTCCGCATTGCTGTGACAAGTGCCAGCACATGCCTGACCTGTGGGCTGTCCAATGCGGCGCTGCTTATGCGCAGGCCCACAGCAGGACGTCGTCCGGAGACTCTGCGCCCAGGCAAGAGGCGTCACCAAGCATCGCTGCATCGACTGCACAGCAGGACAGCTCTCAGGCCATCAGCATGCATGGCCCGCTTGGTGATGCAAGCCCGGGTGCACCCACCGCCATGGTCCGCCTCCGGCACCTGGAAGCCGGGGAGGGTGGGATGACCCTCATGCATCACCGCTCGTCGCCATATGAGGCCTCTCCCGGCGCGGCATCCAGCAGCGTGCCCATCGCCCCCCGGCAGTGGCAGCTGATCCCGGCCGACACGCCCGCCAGCCATGTGAGCGCCGTCTCCAGCTCGGCGGCGTTTGTGCACGGCGCGGAGGCCGCCGCCCTGGCGCGGGTGCTCGCCCTGAGGAGACGGCCAGCGGATGCGGCCAGCCAGGATGAGCCGCCCGCTGCCCTTCCCGCGGCTAACTCTGCCGGCTCAGCCCAGGACGGGGACTGCGGGCGGTCCTGTGAGCTCAGTGTGTCTGGGGATGCCCGGGAGGCGGAGGACAGCGCGCGTTCCCGCCTCATGGCGCTGCAAGCTCAGGAGCCCTCCGCGCCTGCGCCGGCGCACCCTCCCCCATCAGTGCGGGGGCCGGGTGGTGTAAGTGGCGCGCGCTCGGAGTTTGAGGCACACGGCACGGGGCCGGGAAGCGGCGAGGTGCTGCAGCTCCGCGCGGCCCTGGGGCAGCTCGAGAGGGAAAAGGGCGAGACAGGTCGCTTTCTGGTGCAGGTGTGGAGCCTCTCCCCATCCTGCCCTGGATATGTGTGTACACTTCCTGTGTGCCGGATCGTCCCGTTTGTGCGGTGTCTCTGCTTGTCCGAGGAGCGCCCTATGGCTGCGGTCAGGTGGCGGCGGAGTGGGAGGCTGCCAAGGCGAAGTACGAGGCCACCGAGTCGCTGCGTGCGGTGAGTGTCAAGCGTGGCGTGCTGAGGGTGCAGCGGGACCAGCAGGGGAGGGGTAGCGTGTGCATGGGCCAACCCCCCCCCCCCCCCCCTGCCGCCCCCGACGGCCCTCGCGCGCTCAGGTCCAGGCCAAGAGGTATCAGGACCTGGAAGCGAAGCTGGCGCGCGACAGGAAAGAGTTACTGGAGGAGGTGCGGCTGCCTGCCGGTTGCCCTATGTGCAGCTGCAGTCCCGGAGGGGTATGCGTGGAGGCCGCCGACCTGGCCTGCTGGCTGCTGTGTGCCCCCCCCTCCCCCCCCCCCCCCCCCCCCGGCCTTCGTCGTGACAAACAGCTGGGGAAGCTGCGGGTGCGGGAGCAGGCGCTCCAGCAGCAGGTGAGCTCGCTGCAGGGGGCGGGGCAGCAATGGGCGGAGAAGGGAGAGAAGTGGGCTGCAGAGCGAAAGCGGCTTAAGGTGCTTCCCCACCACCCTCCGATGCCCTGTGTGGCGCCATTGCGCATCTGTGCTACATGTGCGCCTGCCCGGCCCCGGCTTGCCGAGCTGTTGGAACCTGCGCCGAGCGCCCGTCACCCTCCCCTCCCGGCCCTCACAACAGGCCCAGGTCAAGGAGTTGCAGGTCGCCAGCAAGGCGGGGGCTGAGCGAAGCGCCGCCGAGAAGGAGCACATGACTTCGCTGCAGGGCGAGATGGCGGCGTGGAGGGCGCACGAGGACAAGTGGGAGGAGCGGCGGCGGAAGTGGCAGTTGAAGAAGGACAACCTGCGCGCGCTGGTGAGCTCTCTGCAGGCGGAGGTGAGCGACATCCAGGCGCAGAGGGACGCGCTTGCATCCGACAAGCAGTCGGTGACAGAGGAGAGGGAAGGGATGGCGCGAGCGATTCAGGCCCTCGAGGTGCGCCCTCGAGGCCCGTCTTAACCCGCTTGTCCGCGCATGCTCCCCCCCCCCCCCCCCCCCCCCCCCCCTCCGTGATCGAGCTGGCAGACACCTGCATATGCTCACCCGAGATGCCGCCCTACTGCAGGAGGAGCTCGTCGCTGTGAAGCACGCAGCGGCCACGGAGTCGCACGACCTGAAGGAGCGCCTGCAGGAGGTCCAATCCGCCCTGCTGGAGGTGCGCGCGCGGATGATCGGCGCCGTTGGCTGTTGGTGTTAAAACCCCTTCAGCGCACCTCCCATGCTGTCCGCTGGCGGCTGGGCTGGATGTCACCCTCCGGATGACTCCGGTGCTGAGCCCCTCTGCCCTGCTGACCTGCGCTGTGGTCGCTCAGGAAGCCACCAAGGCCTCCACGGCGCAGATGGAGCTGCTGGAGCTGACTTCTGCAGGCTCACACCACGCACCGGAGCCCGCCGCGGCAGACAGGCTCCGGCTCCTGCAGGCTGCGGTGGTGGAGCTGGGGGAGATGCGCCTGGGGGTGGCGGACGATGTGGGTGCCCGGCCCATGCCTGCCTGATTGGGAATCATGGGGTCAGCCGACTCATCCCGCCCCCCCGCTTTGCTTGCCCTGACCATGGCCGCCGGTGGCGTGGGGTGCGCCGCAGCTCCGTCTCCTGCATGAGATGCTCGGCACAGGGTTCTGGCGGGTTCTCCAAGCAGTGGCGGAGGGCACCGCCGGCGGCATGCTGGACAGCCTGTCGCTGGATTGTGGGCAGCCGGGCGATGATGGCGCCGGGGGCGGGCCCGCCTCGCCCAGCCAGCGCGGCGGGGAGGCGTCAGGCGGCGCCACCTTTGCGGGCGATGTGTCACGTATCTCAGAGCAGCAAGCGGGCGGCAACGACACGCGCGCGGAGGGCCTGGGCGCCTATCTGAACGCAGCGCTGCAGCACATGCTGGTGGAGGACGCCCCGCACATGGGCAACCACGCGAGCGAGAATGCGGCGGCAGCGGATATGCCGGCGCAGATTGCCGGTGCGCCGCTGGGCTCACTCCCCCCCCCCCCCCCCCCCCTCGGGTGTCTTTGGGCCCGCTGCGCCCACTACACCGCGCCCTGCGCCCAACCAGCGAGCGTCGCTGCAGGTTGCTGCAAGTCCGGTGGTTTAACTCCGATCACACCGTCCGCAGGGGAGGCGAACTGACCCCGGCTGTGTGCCTGGCAGGGTCCGTCCCAACATGGCAGTATCTTCTCGCCAAGTACAGTGGGCAATCCACTGTGTGGGGGCCGGCCGCGCAGGTGCGCAGCTTGGCATGCGGCCCGCCTTGCCTTTGCCATCCTCCGCAGGCCATCGGCGCGGGGTTATGTGCTGAGCCACGGCTGCTGCTGCAGGTGATCCTGCCGGATGACGCTACCACGCACAGCAAGAACGCGCTGAACCTGCGGCACAGGTGGACGCACGACAGGTGAGCCGGCAGCCGGGCACCCTGCCGCGCATGCTCCGGTGGGCCATCTTCAGCCCATTCAGGTGACAGCTGGCAGTTCCTGTGGCCGTGCACACCAACCACTCACCCGGGTTCGCCCCGCTGCGCCCTTTCAACCACTCAGGGCACAGGATGGTGAGTGGCGCGCCCCTGAGTCTTCCACGGTGTACAGCAAGGGCTCGAGTACCCGGTCAGAGCCGCAGCGTAGCGAGCGCCGAAGCGCGGAACGCTCACACACCCCACCGCACACGCGCCCCGAGGTGAGCCGACCGGTCCAATGCACCGGACGGGCTCCGGCACCGTGCCAGTGCCATCACTCCCGCCGGTGTTGCGCGCCCGCACGTGTGTCTAATTTGCCATCCGCGCGTGGTTCCCGGGACTCACGCAGCGTTGGTGTGCTGTTGCAGGCGGAGCTGCAAGCGAGCCCGCCATTGAGCCCCATCGCCGTCATGTTCCCATCACCCAAGTTCCCGCAGCAGGCGGCGACCGGCCGGACTGGTTGAAGCCGCCCGCACCGCCCTGACGCAGGCAAATGGCAGCGGCTAGTATCGCCGGGTGCTGGCTTGCCCAATGCGGGGGCGCATGTTTGGACTTTGCAGCTAGCGGGGCTGCCCACGGTGCCGATCGTCCCGGGAGGTGCAGACAAGATGCGCAGCGCACTGCCCGGCGCCATGATGGCAGTCACCAATACGGATCTGTATCCCATGATATTATTGTGCACAGTTGACATTCACCATTTCCCACGAACCATATTATCCTCCGAGTGCGGGCATGTTCTGATCGCAGCCTACCAACAGCTGCATGCCCCGCAATAAAGTGGGGACCGTGACACAACAGCTGGAACAGAGAGGACACCGGCAGGGGTGGGGCATGGCGGAGGGGCGGGGTGCCACTGTGTCGTGTGTGTGTGTGTGTGTGTGTGTGTTTCACAGTTGGCGTCGAGTGTCTACTTTCGCTTATTTGGCGATTCGGGACGCCCTTTCCAGATTGAGTGAGGCGGCGGCATTGGGCGTAGAGCAGCCCGTGCCATGCGGAGAGTCAGTGCAACGCTTTGGGGTGAGCTTCTCAGGGCTAGCTCAATGGTGTGCGATGCATAGTGAATGTAATGATAAACAGTGGTGCAGCAGGTCGCGGGCAGGAACACGTCGACACGACTCCGCCCTAGCATAGGGGCACTGCCTGGCAGTGTGTCTCCGGGGCAGGGTTGCCCAACCTCGGTGACAGATGGAGGTGCACAGGAGAATAGCGCATCCATGTCGAATGGCGGCCATGAAGCGCACCGCGACGACACGCCCAAAGGGGGGCGGAGCCCGAGGGGCAGGCTGCGGCACGAGGTGGTAGTGACCTCACGGGTGGCGCGCCGCATGGAGTGAGAAGAAGCTGAGCAAGCCCGGGGATATTCGCAGGATCGTTGCTGGTCCTGACTCGGGAGCAGTTACCAGTGCAAGTTTCGGCGCGGCCCATCTATCTCCCCATACACCATAGCTGGGCTTCCCTTATTCTGTAAAATAGATATCTTTTTCATTGAATGATATACTATTGCCTCACCCTGTGTGCGTCCACTGCAATGCTTGTTCATATGATAGTCCTGGCCAACACCAGCACCTGGCCTTCTTCCTTCCTTATACCACGCGTTCAATCATTTCTGCGCCTCCGCCCGCCGCCTTCTCATGCTCGCATCCGCAAACCGGCAGATGTGCAGGTGGTCACAAAGGCCGCCCCTATCATTTGGCAATCGCTGTTGTTTCGCAGCTGGTGACCCGCCCCCCACCTGCCCTGCAGGTCTCATATTGACTAGAACCTTGTCTCTGTTGTGAACAGGTGAGGGAAGGCCAGTCTATCGAGCCATCTGCCATCTGCCGGATATATATGCGGACTTCCCATGTTGCGAGTGGCCATCGGAAAGGCAACGCCTGCGCACGGTGGCTGTGGCGCCGCAGTAGTCCCAGCAGTGGATTGTAGTGTATCCACCAGCGGGGATGCATGCCTCTGCGGCCTCCGCAGGCAGGCGGGCTTGCGCCTCACGCCATGTCGCTCCGGCACGCTAGAACCCGTACGAGACGGCGCCGGAGGCATGGCTGTGCAGCGGAGTGATACCGCCGTCATCATCCTCGATGAACAGCAGCGCATCCAGCTCGTCCTCCAGCTCGGCCGCCCTGCACCGAGGAGCGCATGCTCTCATGCCCATGGCAGGCAAGGGGGGCTGTGTTGGGGGGGCGGGGGTGGCAGCCGATGCAAAGTGCACTGCTATGGGGGAGGGAGGGGGAGTGGCGCCCGCACCACTCTTCTTCCGTGCGCTCCGTGCGGAGCACGGGCTGGGAGCTTTGGCTGGCTGGCAGTCCACTGGCGGCGCTGCTCCCTTGACGGTCCGCCTCCCTTGCGCTGAGTTGGGACGCCTGCACGTGCGCGGCAGGGTCAGGACACGGCACCGGCCAGCGGGGCGGTTGCCCGTTAGTCGTCCACCGAAAGCAGGCACGGACCACGGGGGGCGCCAGGCTCCGCTGCGAGCCCTGCCGGCTCGTGCCCCGGGAGCTGGAGCGCGACCCAGGGCGGTCGTGGTCCACGGCGGAGGAGACCGACGTCAGCGGCAGCGTCTTGCGGTACGTCTCGGGCCGCCGCTCTCCCCACAGCCCGCCCGCCGGGCCCACCATCTCCTTCCCCGCGCGGTTCTCTGTGCGGCGCTGCGATTGCCGGCACCACACAATCAAAGCGGGCCCAGAAGCCGTGCTCGTGTACGCGCGACAGCGTGGCTGGATGGCCCTCTCGCAGCCTATGTGCGCCGAATGCCAGGCCACGTGCACTGCAGACTTGGGCCCTGCGCGGGCGGGGGACGGGGGGGGGGGGTGGAGGGGCGGTGGTGGAAGGGGAGGGGGGCTGAGGAGGGGCGCGTCCTTGCCTTGTCTACCAACTCGCGAATGGCGAGCTTCTCCTCCTTATTCTTCGCGATGGCCACCGCGCACTTGGCGTGCCACTTGAGAGTTTCCTCCCTCCGGGCGGCGCGGCTGACCTCCAGCTCCGCAAGGAACTCCTGCAGCAACAGCCCGGAGCGGCGCCTGAATGCCCGGCCCGCGAATGATGCAACAACCCAGACAGAACCCCCCCCCCCCCCCCCCCCCCCCGCCCCCTAACGATTCCAACGATTCCCCTTCCCTCATGCATCCTCCGGAGTGAGGTGGCCTGCCAGGTGCCGGGGAAGCCGGCGGGCAGCCGTCACCTCGCGCCGCGCCACCGCCTCCTCCCGCTTCACCAGCACCGCTGAGTACTTTTGGTCGTCGTCGACAACATCGCGGTAGCGGAGCTCGGCGTCTACAATTTGCCGGTTGAGCACGTTGTGCTGGCGCTGAAACGCCTGGTGCCAGCAGAGAATCAGCACAGGGGAGTCAGCCCCCGCGCCCCAAGCACAGCGGAGAAGCAGAGGGATATCTGGGCCGGGGAGGGCGCATGCAGGGCAGAAGGGGGAGGGGGGGGGGGGGGGGGGGGCACCTGGGCAAACTTGCGCTCCCGCTTGAGCATCTGCGAGCGTTGGCGCATGGAGTGGCGGGCCACCACCCTTCTCCGGTTCTTGTCCTCCTGGGCGGCCCGGCGCTGGTCGACCTCCTTCAGCAGCGTCGTCTGCTGATGCAGAGCCAGCTGCGCCACCCCCTGTGCAGAGCCCAGGCGCAGTGCGCGCGGTCAGGCTGGGCTGCAAGCACAGAGCTTCCAGCAGAGGCTCGCCACCCAGGGGGTGGGCCGGGGGGGGGGGAGCATCCCAACGCATCCGGAGTACAGCCCCGCTTGCCTGCAGCATCTCCTTCTTCGCCCTCTCGTTGAGTCTGCATATCTGCCGGTGGTCTTCCTTCATGGCTTCCACCAGCTGGCGCGCGCCGGCCGCGTACATGTCATTCGCCTCGTGCATTGCCTGCGGCGACAGTGCGACACATGAGCGCGCCAGTCCATCCGCAGCAACTCGCACGGTATGTGGGCATTCAAGGGGGCTCTCCAACCTAGCGAGCGGGAGCAGTGGCGCACCCGGGTGCTGTCCTTGAAGCCCGGGACGCTCTCTATGCCCAGGGGCGCGGTGGTCTTCCAGAACTTTCGGATGCCGGAGCCCTTGGCAGCCTTCACCGCGTCCACCCCCTCTTGGCGCCGAGCAAGCTCCGCGCGGAGGTTCATCTTAATCTCGACCGCAGCCTCCGCGCTCTCCACTCGCTGCAGGTTGGCCATGAGCCGCCGAGTGAGGGCCATCGACTCGGCAAGAGACCCTTCTGGCGCGGCGAGCGGCGCCTACAGGCAGGCCGCCACAGGTCAGCACCCAACCGGCGTCCGCACGTCGTGGCCGCATCCCCGCATGCCACAGGGCGTGACAGTAGCATGCCCCAACAGGGGCCTGGCGGAGCTCACGGACCTGCGCGTCCATGGTGGAGCTGTTTTCGTCGAGCGGCGCCAGAGTGACGCCCCGCATGCTGCTGCTGCTGTTGGACTCCTTTGCCATGGCGCGGTCCGCTAGCATGTTCCTATACAGCGAACCCCCGGGCGGGAGGCCCAACGAGGACACCCCGCCCCCCAGGGAGGCAACCTGCCGTGCGCAGCGCAGGCCCACTACAGCTCAGGGCGGGCGCTGCTCAGCTTCCGAAGCGTGCAGCAGCAGTGGCAGAGAGTAGAATGGAGGGTGGTTTGTCAACTCACGTCATCCTCTTCCGCCTCGCGCAGCAGCCCCTCCACGGAGAGGTCGCGCCCTCGGTCAGGCGCAACGCCCCTGGCGGCTGTCGGAACCAAAATGTGGCTCGCGCTCTGCACACAAATGGGTGGCGCAGTCACGGCGGCGCGGGCGGGTGGGACAGGCGCAGTTGGCGAGAACAAGGTGTGTGGAGCCGTCAATTGTTGTTCACCTTGTCCACGGGGCGCAGCGGGCCGAGGAAGCGGTCTTGCATCATCGACTGCTTTGCAAACTGGGGCGGGCTCAGGCAGCACGCTGTCTCGCGGGATTGGACCACCTCCTCGAGCCCGGGCGCTGCCAGCTTGTCCCCCAGGACTCGAGAGCTGGTGTTCACTGCATCCCGAGGAAGCGGGGCGCGGTGCATGGCCAGGGTGCGGGGCACCGGGAGCGACTGCCTCGGCCCAGCATGATGCTCCTCGGCTACCTGCAGCGCGTGGTATGCCCCACACGGGAGCGCTCAGCCGCACAGCTGTTCATAGTCACCCAGCCTCAAAGGCATAGAGGAGGCATAACTCCGCTCAGGCGGACGGCAACGTCTGTGCCGCAGATGCTGGGTCAGCCACCGACCTCCGGGGCAAGGAGCTCCATCACATATGGCCAGAGTGGCGAGTCGCGCGGAATGACATCCTGCACCATGTCCTCCAGGCTGCCCAGGTGCTGGTAGGCCTCAGTAAGGCCCATGCCGGGAAGGGACGAGGGGTTGCAGCGGTCCAGGCTGATTGGCGCGGGGAGGAGCGTGACCAGCTGAGTGCGGGATAGGTAGTCATAGCTCAATGCCACGAAAATGGCCAGACGCCTCTGGGCCTCCTCAGGGCTTGGATACGTCTGGAGCGCGAGCAGGGGGTGGGGTTCGGGATCGAATGGGAGGCTAAGGGAGGTACAGCAGAATGAGGAGCATAAGATCACTAAACACGGTGTATCGGCGAGGGAACGCCCACCAGCCGCATCATATAGTCTGTCGCAAGATACTTGGTGGTGTCGCCTTGGCTTGGGCCCACCTCCTCCATAACAACGCCCTGCAGCACGGCGCGGCGCGATTGTCTCAGCAGTGTGCATAGGCAAGAGCGGGTGCAGGCGTGTCCGCAATACAGGGTTGGCAGACCTTGAAGAGCAGATACTTCAGGTGGGCACCGTCATACACCTCTGATGCATCCTCCGCAAACCATGTAGGCACCTGTGCAGGTGTTGCAGGCGAATCAGCCCGGGAATCAGCTCCCGCATGCCATCAATGCACCTATTGCAGCCACGTAGAGTCGCCCCTACCTTCACTCCACACCATTCTGGGATGGAGCGCCTCACACCAGCAAGGGGGGCAATTGCGGCGACATTGCTCATCTTGTCAAAGGTGAATTGAAGCCGGTGCTCCGGGGACACCTTTGGGAAGCCGCCCCCGGCCGTGCGAGCCTCTGCCAGGTTTGTCATTCGCCGGTATGACCCCACCGTCATTACGAGGTGGCAGCTTTGAAAGCGCTGCAGCATGGCCATCTGCGTGGCATGCACGCACATGCGGTTGGCCTTTGTGTGGCATCCCGGCATGTGTTTGCTTATCCTGGTCCGGATAGATTATCCGAGTTTGCCACCCAAGTGACACAAACCGCCCAAGCCGGCCATACCTGGCGGCGGAGAGTGTCCAGCTGCCGGAAGCGCATCTTGAACAGAATGTTCTTCCACCACCGCTGCAGCGCCAGCGCAGCTCGGCGCCGTACCAGGCGGGTAGAGACAGGCGGGTCGATATGCTTTCGTGCGCTGAACGCCCGCCAGGCCGCCTGAATGGTGACTGCCGCTGCTACCGGCACAACGGTGGCCAGCATGTACGGTGCCAGCTCCTCCGACTTGTCCTGATACGCCACATGCCAGCCATCACTGCATGCGCTCAGCGCAGCCCGTGCGCCAGGCCAGCTGGAGGCGGGGTGGCGGCGCAGGGACAGGGGGGGCGCATACCGGCATGTCGTTCTCGGTGTTATACTCTCCAATGAGGTCAGCAATAGCCTGCAGCATGGCGTGGGCGAGTGTCATCACCGTTCAGGGATGGACATCACACCAGATTGCCCTCTACTAAGAATGGCGCAGTACTGCACGAGCTTCCACACAGTACTTTGTGCAATACCTCCCGCAGGTCTTCGTTATCGGGGATGCATATAGGCACCAGAATCTCCTCCTCTGGCGGACGCCACCACACTGGTTTCGGCTTTGGCTTTCGTTGGCTGCGTGACACAGCGCAGCCGCGCCGCTTGAAGACCTGCATGAGGCGCTCCTGTCACATGACAAGCCAGCAACCACTGGCGAGGTGAGAGGTGAACGCTACGTAGCCATCGGGCCTCGCTGCGATACCATAGCTAGGCCTAACACGGCGCAGCGGCGATGCAGGAGGTGATTGCAAGGCTGGATGGCTGTGGCAGCGCGCACCTCTTCTGCGCTTTGGACTGTCATGATAAGGTGAGGCAGCCTGGACATGCGCCGGTTGTAGGCAATCGATCCGGGGGCCGGCACCTGGGCCGTGGCATGCATTTCAGCTTCAGCGACCGGCCAAGACAACGTGCAGCGTGGCATCTCCGATCCGGCGAATGGCAGGAGCGGCACACCAATCGGATGATGAGCCCTTGTGGCAGGGATGTCCTCTTGAAGGCAGACAGAGCGTCTCCATCAGGGCCGCATGAGTCATGTGCAAAGCGAATGAGTTTGTAATGTGCTGACTTGACTTCATCCGGTATCTGCCGGAATTTTAAGGACAGCTGCACTCAGCCCAGATGTCCTTGATTTATCATTCGTGCAAAACCTGTGCTACAAGGGGGTGTCTCGTTGCCCCCCCACACGCACGTGGCATATGCCAATTGACAGCATGCAGGCGCATTTTGCTCAGCCTAGCTCGAATTACGAAGGGGGTAGTCTCACCTTTGGCAGATTGCCCTTGAAACGAATGCCCTTGCGTGCCTTGTGCACGCAGGATAGCACATCGTACTCTTGTGTTTTGCGCACATACAGTGGCACTACGTCCGAGTCCCTGCCGATGTTTCTCCAATACCCGGCATTGGAATCCCGAGTCCCTGCCATAATGTTCATCGGCCACGCCACGCTAGAGCATCACTGCAACACAGACAAAGGTGACATCAGGCAGGCGCCAACCCAGCCACAAGATATAGCAGAACCGGAGCCGCCCATCCAGCCACACAAGATATAGCAGCACCGCGGCATGGCGCCCCTATGCAGTGGGCATGCGCTGCTGCTGGAGTGTTGCTGGGGTCCGCACGGTGGGGTGCGTCATGTTCCCCGTCACATACGTTGCCGTACCAGCCGTCGTGGCCAACCAAGCGTACGCACAGTCAGATAGGTTTATAGGCGAAGCCAGGTGTAAACCCCCCCGCGACGCCCGGAAGCATGTGCGCTGGGGCGGCAATAAGTCCAGTGCAACCAAGTTCGTCGCCCGGCTCACTGGGTCGGTGGTATACCCACGGGCGAGAAAGTGGCTGAAATCCTGCGAAGCGGTGACAGATGCGCATCACGGACGAGGGAAGGCGCGCGTGGGGGGGGGGGGGGGGGGGGGGGGGGGGGGGGGGTCCCACATGCACGGGAGGGCACTGCCGCGGCATGCTGCATATTTAATACGCCCAAACTGGTGTGAATTACAAAAAGGGCAGTAACAAATCCACCTACTACATAAAGTAGTACTGAAAAATCAACACACCAAAGGGGAGGGCGGACCTTTTGTGGTCAGTGCCGGCGGGTATTTTGATGGCAGTGTTTTAGACGGTGATCCAACAGTGTTGAAAATTTGTTGAAAATTTCGTCACTGACCTTTAATTAGCCTTGGAGAATGCTTCGGAAATTTGCTTGTTGACTATGACGGAGCGTCGCCTACCCAGGGCTTTCCGTAACTGAATCGCTGCCTAAACGGCCGTCATAGAGATGCTGCAAGGGTTTCACTGGTGCCAGTCCTGTCCCGGGGACGGGAAAACCAATCGCGCCGTTATCTCGCAGCCTACGCGGATGATTCCCTACATATAACATATATTAGCTAACTGCAGAAGGCGATATCAGAAATCACCCGAAAAGGCACTAGGAAAGGTCCACATATCACATACGAAATACTAGTTACATGAGCTAGCTGCAAAAGGCGATCAAGAAACCACCCAAAAAGACAATAGGAAACGCCCACTACAACAATTGCGTGGTGGAAGCAGCACCAGAAGAGGGTACGTAGTGCGGAATGAGCACGGGTTGACGCATCATACTTGGCCGTCTGCACTCCGGCAGAGAGAATGCCGCCCAAGGTACCATGCACGCAAGCAGAGACTCGCGACAACAACCCCCGCCGCGTACGCAACAAGTGATGGCGGAACTCAGCGGGCTGGCGGGCAACAAAGTTCCGAAGAGCCCGGACGGATTGACCACGTAGGACGCATGAAGTCATGGCGGAAGGACCGCCAGGGAAGTTGCGCACAGCAAGTCACACCGCGAGATGTAGACCACCGTTAAAGTGGATTTTCCGAGGCGGCCGCGGTTCTCAACTACAAAAGGGGAGTACCGGTGAAAAACCCTGCACTAGGGCGGAAGACGCCCGGTCCGCCGCTAGCTTGTTGTGCTCCGCCTCAGTCGCACCAGCGGGGTGCACCAGCGGGGGTCGTTGCCCCAAGTGGGGGTCATGGAGGACATGCACGCGAAATTGATCATGTAATCGCACGCCCCCCCCCCCCCCCCCCCCCCCCCCCCACCATCCCCACCCCGCTAGCGTCAAATCTGACGGCCGCGAGCGGTCCGCTAGGCGCAGTCCACTCGTTTCAAGGGTCAAGTCGCCGACCTCGAGAGGTCCCGGTCGAGCACCGCCCCCGTTTCAATCGCCACGGAAGCCCACAGATTTTTCAAGGCGGTATGCATGCGGTGCTCGTAGTTTGCGACGGGGCAAATGGGCGGATGATCCACGACGGCGGCGGCTTTAAACCCTAAAACCCCCTAAAACCCTAAACGACGGCGGATGATTCCGGTTTGAGCCATCCGTAGAGCGAAGCCATAAGGGGTCAATACCACACGTGGGGCCATGGCATTCTACAAGCGCGGAACCCCTGCGCGCGCGAAGGCCCAGCACCCGCGCAGCGGCGGCCGAATATAAGCAACATGGGGAATCTTGCGGGCTGACGGAAAAGCGATAGGGAGCCCGGCCCGCACGCGATCACAGCGCAGTTTTTTGCCTAAAATTGGGACATTTTACCGTACGCGTGCAGGTGTACCACTGTAACACCCCCTTAGCATGCCCGTAGGTACCTTGCACATGCCTGATACTATCATACCTAGCCCGTACAGTGTGTACGGGACCCTGGGGGCCGTACGTGGTCGGCGGGTTGACCAGCGGCGCGGCTGGGCGGCGGCGGTACGCGCTGGCCCAGGGCGGCGGTGGTCGGTCGCTGGACCGGCGCATGCCGTGCATGCGCCAGGTGGTTCAGACACCGATATTGCGTACGGCTCTCAATCCTACACGCCTCCCAACAGCAGCGCTATGGCCGTCAAGACTAAGAAGTAGCGAGCTGCAGAACGGCGCGAGCGCCGGTAGGCAGCGGAGAATGCGACTACCAATGCGGGCGGCGGGGCGGCAGCAACAACAGTGCCGACCCGCAGCCCGCGAGCCGCAGAGAATGCGCGTCGCATGATCCGCGCCAGCACGGAGTTAGGAAACTTGAGGTCTCAACTCAAACACTTGGTCAAGCGAGCAGTGGGTGCGGAGGAGGCAAAGCAGTATTGGCGGGCGGTGGTGGACAAACAGAAGGCCGTCGAGAAGGAGTTGCGGTCGCCGCTCGCAAAGGAGGCTAAACAGCGCGAGGAGGATGCGATCCTGCGCCGGAAAAAGGATAAGGCGATATCACGCCTCCGCGCCAAAGTGCGGCAGCTATACAACTGTCCCGAGCATGCCGACGATGCTAGTGGCGATGAGGTCAGCTCTAAGAGTGACTCTGGGGGTGAGGAGGCGGCGGCATACCGGTCAGTGAGGGAACGGCCGAGCGGGCTGGTCTATAAACTGAGGGAGGCGCGCAACTACGCGAGGATCCGGAAGCACATCGGCCGCAAGGTCGACATGCTAGACAACTGGCTCACAGAGATCGTTGGTGACGACGGCAGTTGGAAGGAGATGTACACAAAGACGGTCGTAGACAGTGACAGTGACAGCGACAGCCAAGCAGCGGACGACAGCGATGATGCTGGCACAGCGAAGAAGCAGAGACAGCCGCCGCCGCCTCAGGAGTGGGAGCAGATTGAGAAGGAAGAGGACCTAGTGGGGCAGCCAGCGAGAGTGAGGGCTGCGCACACACCCCGCTTCATCTTGCGCGCACTACTGGCGAGATACCCTGAGCTAGTCTCAGCCATCTTGCGCTCAAAACAATTCAAGAATGTTCTCAAAGAAGCAGAGGAACGAGCCTTGATGTCTGTGCGAGCGCTGTGGTTGCACAATGGGTTGCAAATCTATACAGACTTGCGGCTATCGCAAAATGGGTACCAGCGGCTTATCAATCTTGCGTCACACGTTTGGGACCCGGACTTGGAGAAAATTTTTAGGCATGTGTTGCCTGTTGGGTCTCTCATGTGCAAGTTTCCATCTCTTGACATCATCTTGGGCCAGCAGAAGGATGAGCTGAACTTGGTGGGGTTGGAGACCTCAGACGACCTGATAACCTCCACCCTTCAATTGAGATTGGTGCTGCAGCAGCGCGTCCGCACCTTGTTGAAGGCAAAGGTCATCAAACCAGGGGACATACTGCGCATCCAAGTGATTGCTGATGCATCAGGAATTTTCACATCTACAAGGGCAAATGGAACAGTGGTTGTTGCGAAGGTATGCATGCCATGTCGGTGTTACATTATATACATGTGTTGCTGCATGTTGTTACATAGACATATGTGAGTGATAATGTGCATGCTATCATTGCCACAGATTGTGTATGATGATGAATCAGTGGTGGGAGTGAAGGGGAAGGAGGGGCTGCTGGTAAACTCCGTGGAGAACAATCTGCCATGCGCATTCTTCCTGCGTGATGATTGCTACGAGGACGTCATAAAGAGCCTCCCTACCTTGCCTCAACAGATTGACACCCTGCTTGCTGAGGGGCTGATGGTAGACGGCAAGAAGCATGGAGTGGAGGTGTGCATGGGCGGCGACTTGAAGTTGCTCAACGGATGGCTGGGACTGTGTGGATGCTCATCCTTGTCTCCATGCATCTACTGCATGGCACCCAAGGGCACTCTGCACAGATCCAAGGCAGCATGGGCGGCACATGGTGGGCTGCCACAGCGGTTCATCGAGCGGATGGTGGAGCTTGCGCACAAGGTGCTGGACTACACATATGATTGCCCTGCAGCAGGTAATGTGTTCTTCCATCTGATGTGTGCTGCATGTGGGACTCATTATGTGATGGTCATATACTTATGCATTATTGTTACACTGTAGAATGTGATGCCAAGATCGGTCCATCAAGCGCGCAGCCATCAGTCGATGGCTGGAGCACCAACAAGCGCCAAACGGAGCAGCAGAAGCACTTTGGGCAGTGCAGGGGACGCCCTCCCTACATCTGCCTCCCCACAGTGACGTACTGCTGTTTCTTCTCCGCCTGATGTTCCCATAACCCTTGTCCTTGCCCGTCTGGCGGATGTGATGAAACCCGCCCAACAGCTCCATCGCGCGATAAGTGTGGAAGTTCCATCCGCGCACCTTGCAGCCCACCCCCGCACAGCGTACGGAATTCGTAAATACCTATATTTTTTATGCGCGCCGATGCGGCACGTCACACACTTCTACCCACTTCGCCACCATAACGCACCCACCAGCACTCAGAAGTGCCAACAATGGCGTACGAGAGTGAGAGACCTCGCAAGGCGAGGGCACGGGCGGCAGCGGCGGCTGCGGCGGCCGCGAGTGCCGATGCCGGCGGGCCGCGGGCGGGCCACGGCCGGCGGGCCGTGGCCGGCATGCCAACCCCGCTGCCGCTGAACCTGGCGGACGGGCGCCTCGCCCGGCGACGCAGCTGGCAACCGCTGTGTCAATGGCGGACGTGTTGACCACAAAGGTCGCATGGAGGGTGAGGAGCTGAGGGCCGCAGCGGTGCAACACCGCGAGACGGTTGAGCTGCGGGCGCGGCTGTCGGCTGCCGAGAATTCAGCGGAGCAGATCAACCATGCAGCGCGCGATGCCCATTCGAAGCTGTATCAGCACCGGTACACCGTCAGAAAGCGCAAGCACGGTGCTGACGAGGAGGACTGTGATGCGGGGGATGAGTCAGGCAGCGAGTCAGCGGAGGGCGGGGACAACAGCGACAGCGGTGAGGAGCCGAGACAGCGCATACGGCGGAATCGGCGGAAAGGGATGCATTAAAAGCTGTGGAGGGCAGCCCCTGAAAACTATGCGGTAATGCCGCAACAACCCCAGCACTGGCTTATGGATACCTCTGATCTGGCTGGCGGCGGCGGGCTGCGGATGCAGGGCCGCATGACTGAGGTGGCGGTGCTGGTGAGCCCGGAGAGTCTGCATGCGACGGAGGCGGCGCAGCCGCATAGGCACTAGACATTGCTCTGATGCGAGCCCCAATTGTCTGCCCAGCGCCTGCCCCAATGTAACGCACCAGCTTGGCAGCTCATTCGTCCCCCCTCCCCCCCACAGACACACTACCAATACCACTTTCTCATCCCGGCGGGCAGTTGATGCGTATACCCAGGCTGGTGCATACGCGGTGCGGGGGGGGGGGGGGGGGGGGGGGTGTGGGGGAATCACTATAGCTAAGCTAGTGATGTGAGATATGAGTGCAGCAAGAGATATTGTGCAATGTATAATACGATGGCAGGCAAGCGGGTCCCCGCTCTTCCACAATGATTGGCCCTGCTCCCTCTTGCCCCGCCCCCGGGTGCCCTTTAGCTGCTCTCAGCATCCCTAGCCCCCCCCCCCCCCCCCCCCCATCCAAGTGCAGTCACTAGTTTAGATAGCCGGCAGCATTGCCTTGGCATTCTGCTACCAAATGCCCCACCTTCCCAACCCCCCCCCCCCCCCCCCCCCACAGCCCTCAACGCCCCCTCTCCCATTCCCAGCCGTGTGACCCGCCTTTGCGGGTGCACCCACCAAGCGAGCCCCGCGCGTGCCTCGGCACCAGCTCCTATAGCCTAGCATTGGCCCCTTTAGCCTCGCCATCATGCAAGTGCCATGCATCACACTAGCGATGGGGGAAGGAGAGGACAGGGAAGATTACAGGCACCAGTGGGTGCGGCAGAGGGGGGAGGGGGGTCAAAACGTTATGTGCGCTGGCTTGCTGGGAAGATGCGCTGCTATTCGTAGTCGATGCCGGCCGCAACCAACGCCGCGCTGAGTCGCGCTTGAGCGCGCGCTGCTGGCGGCGCACCATCTGCTGTGGTGCCTCGGGCTCCCAGAGCTTGTCCTCCATGAGTTGCGCAAGCAGGCAATTGATGCAGCACGCACTATAGCCAGACATGTCGCTGCGTGTGCACATCACCGCACACGCGATTCAAGACACCATGCGTTGTTCAACCTGAGTCCGCACACACACCACAAGCACCGACGCCCCTACATGCTCATATCTAACACCCATAGCTACCCTTCTGAGCAGCTATAGACTAATTGCTGCCACGGGGGAGCTCGCGTTAAACCGCGAAGGCGTAATGTAATTGTAATTGCCCACACCCCCTCCCCCTCAGCAACCGAAGGGCATGCGGCCAGCTCACCTTCGTCAGGCGCTCGTGGCAGGCCAGCGCCCGGTCGGCGGTCGGCGGTGCTCCTGGGGAGTGCCCTGCGGGACGGTCATGGTGGTTGATGCCCAGCGCGCCGGGCCGGTTCCTGCATGCGGCTGGGGTCGGGCAGCATGTAGCGCCGGTTGCGCCGCAGCAGCCGCGGCTGCCCATATCTGCAACAGTGCGGCACAATCACGGTTAACACCCCGACAGACGAAGCGCTGCTGCAGGATGCAGACGGCACGACACCACCGCACCGCGCATGGGCCCATGCACAACACATATACCAACGGTTCGGGACCGTTTACAGGCGCCGAGCGGGTGCTATGCCTACGGCTTGTGCTTTCGCGTGAGTGGTAGAGTGGGTGCCGAGTGAGCGATGACGCAGCAACAACGGCAATTCGCGCAGGGGAGGCGGGATGGCACACCTGAGTGGGACACCTCCGACCGTACGACCGCCGCTCAACGGGCGTTTAGAGGCCCTGGGTGGGCGTGGCGGGGTGGTGGCTGCCTCAGATGGCCCGGGAGACGGGTGGGCGGTAGGGTTCTGTGGACTGCTGATGCCCGGGTGAGTAGTGCCGACGTTGCGGCGCGGCGGCAGTGTTTTGCGCGGCCGGCTGTACGGTATGCGAGGTAATAAAAAATATAGGTATTTACGAATTCCGTACGCTGTGGCGGCTTCTCGCAACTGCCACGCTCGCAGTATCTGACCACGCGCAGCTCCCTGTCCCATGGGTCACTGCCCTTGCTTGCGTCGCTTTGTACGTGAGCCATCCAGGTGGTCAGCAGCCTGGGGGGGGGGGAAGCCGCGAAGCTTGACGCTCTTCGCCGCGTTGGAAATCTTAAAGTCGCGACCCATCTCCTCGAAGCAGGCGGCATGGAAGAGTGTCTCCCATTCGTCCTGCTCCACGAGGTCCACTGACGCTACCAGAGGGCCTAGCTAGGCAGTTGCTGCACGAGTGGTTGACCCAGCGGGTGGGCTGCGATCCGTACTCGTCGTTAAACTGCTCGGAAAGGCAAAATAGACATGGGCCCTCTTGCTGCAGCGCGGGGGCGGCTGCTGCCGCCATAGCCAACTGTAACAAAACAGCAACCAAAGGGGTGGCCAGGCGAACGCCTACTTCTCTGTCGACACGACAAAAATCCCCAAACCCCCACGTAGCTAGCCAGGTTTGGTACTAAGGAAGGTGTTTCGAAAAAAACGGCCACCGCTTCGGAGGTCTAGATGGAGCCGTGTGCTTTACCAGCAGGTGCAGTTGGGTGGGATGAGTCGGCAAATAAAGGACGCGGATCACACCTGCAGCCGCCAGCCGCTCGCCGTTCAGACGGCTGACGCCACCTCCGCACGACTGCTCGAACCCAGAGCCAAGTTTTAGGGTTGAGAGCGCACTCCTCCAGTCTGGTCACCAGTCGCGACCACACGGGGACGCACGGTCAGGGTGGTTGGTCATGGGTCGAGGCGTGAGTAGGTTATGGCGTAACGCCGCAGGGGAGGCCGTATTCGTACTCGTTGTCCCGCGAGTACGCTATATTAAAATGTCCGCGCGTAGTATACGAGGATATGCTGTGATGTACAAGCGCATGGTATAAAGTCGCGAGGCCGCGGCATCCGTACGCTGGAAGCCAGGAAGTCACGCAAGCGGATCGCACGGCTGAGGTGGCGATGGACAACCATGGTCGTGGGTTGATCATCGGAGGCATCACCCGTACCCGTACCCGTATCCGAGGGCGGAGCAGTAGTACCGCATGGCTGCAGTTCTAGTAGGGAATAAGGAGTTGTCACTGACGGAGGGGGTGCCACTAATATGCGCAGGGCGACGGTATCTTGAGAGCTACATAAGCGCATGTAGTAACGGTATTGGCTGTACTCATACCACCGATAGGAAGCGATTGATGGGCAGCAGAGGCGGCTTCACCATCACCAACTCCATGGAGAGTGGCGTAAAAAGAGATGTGGTGACGCGCAGTCCTCCGCTAGTGCTGCTCGTACCCGTACGGGCTGTAGTACCATTTGATGGATCCGGTGCTGCGGTGGTCGTAGCATTACCGCCCGTAAGTAACTCAAAGATCTCGTGGGCGTGCCCGTATATGCGGCGCGTGCGCGCCCCACATCTCCTTGCGGGAAGGTGGTGAGGCCCGTGCAGTCTCGTATACGCGGCGCGTCGTCTCGCGCGCCCATGGCAAAGCACTCGTAGCCACGGACGACACCTCGGCGCGAACCGCCTCGTACAAAGGGCCGAGGGCGGGCCCGTACTCCCGTACCACCTTCCGCAGGACAACCGAGCGATTGCGCGGAATAAAACGCCGCAGGGGCCTCAGACTGCAGCCCGACGATAGTCAAACCGCCAACTTCCGCGGGCATACTCATATAGACGATCGCAGCCTCCATTCGCGGTGTAGAATGGTCGCAAGCGTCCAAGCCAAGCAGCGAAAATGCAGCCGACATTTTGGCGGCGTCCACAGCCTCCACGAAAGGGTCTTGCTCCGAGGCATCATGCGGATGAGGAAGCCGGTCTGCCGCACCGCGCATAGAACTAGCAGCCGCATGGCCCCATGGTGGCAGCCGTATCCCGACGACGTGCCAAAGGAGGCGATGCGCTCCAACAGTGCGGCGTGGGCCTCCCGGCGCTGCCCCAACGCGCACCGGTCATCCACCCGGGGTAATGGCTAATAAAGGCATCCAGGTACACGGCGCCATCTTGGACAGGGTCATCGGCCGGGGTACGAAGCCCTCCCGGGGCTTACTTCGCCCGCACGTACTGCCCGCAACTCGGCCTCGCTGTTATCGGCGTGACGAGCGCACCGCGTCTTAGTGTCATGTACCACCAATCCGACTTTGAAAAGCTCCGTACAATACTTGTCAAAAACACGGGGAACGTGAGCCGCGGCAGTAGCCGCGCCGCAATCATCCGCGAAACTCTGGCAGAAAGTATCAACGGCGGTTGGAGCCACAACCGCTTGCACTGGGCCCGCCATAGCGAGGCAGAAATATAGCGGGGCCAATACATCACCCTAGCGCACACCCGTACGAGACTGTAGGGTGCCGCGCAAAGTACCGGGATCATCCGGCGCGTAGTCGTACATGTCGCTAGGGCGATCGTACAACATCCGGAAAAAGGGATCAGGCCATGTAGCCGCGGGTGCTGAAGCAAGCCGTAAAGGATCGCACCCCGGGATACCTCATTGAAGGCATTGCGAATATCCAAGAGTAGTAGTCCTTCCCCACCGTACCACGCCCGCCGAAAAGCTGCAGCGCCACCTTTGCTAATACCATGCTAATATACTACGCCGTCTCACAGCCAGCTCCGGACTAAAAGCTGCGTTGTATACCGGGCCCATGGCCTCCCGCGCATCCGCACCCACCCGCACGATGGCGTGGGCGGAGGCTAGGCGCACCAACACGGAGCCGATGCCAAGCGGGCGTACTCGCAGCGGCTCGCCGGTCTTCGCCCGCTCCTCGCGCGCGGCGAGGTCGTCCTTGTGGAGCGCAAAGACGGTGCCACTCGCCAAGAAAGCCGCAGTGCGCGAGTGGCACCGCCCCGCCCGGCAGCGGTTCACCCACAGGCGCCACGAAGGTACGTCTAAGTCTCTGATGTGCTCCCAACGCCACCAGTCCACATGCCCACCGTGAAGGCGGGCAGCACGGCGCATAACCCGCCTCTAGTCCCCCCCCCCACCGCCGAACCTCATCCGCATTGCCACCCCGCGACGGCGGCGCCCGCCGCAGGTCCGGCGGTTCCTCGGCATGGGAGTACTCTGGGCCGGCGGGAGCAAGAGGCGGATGGGGGCGCAAACGCGGCTTTTGCAGAGGCTGCGGAGGGGGGCGCCAATCCTGCGTCGGGTGGGGTGCCGCCGGCGGTGGTAGATGCTCACCGATGGGCGGCGAAACTCACCGCTGTGCAGGAGTTGCGCGGCGCTCGCCATGCGATGGACACCGCCGACCTCGGTATGGTGTCCGACGCCGCTGCGGCGCTCCCTGTCATAGAAGCCCTCTGTCCGCTTCCTGCTCCCGCCGACCCGGATGAGTACTCCCCTGCCGAGGAACCGCCGGACCTGCGGCGGGCGCCGCCGTCGCGGGTTGGCAATGCGGATGAGGTTCGGCGGTGGGGGGAGGACTAGAGGCGGGTTATGCGCCGTGCTGCCCTCCTTCCCGGTGGGCATGTGGACTGGTGGCGTAGGGAGCACATCAGAGACTTAGACGTACCTTCGTGGCGCCTGTGGGTGAACCGCTGCCGGGCGGGGCGGTGCCACTCGCGCACTGCGGCTTTCTTGGCGAGTGGCACCGTCTTTGCGCTCCACAAGGACGACCTCGCCGCGCGCGAGGAGCGGGCGAAGACCGGCGAGCCGCTGCGAGTACGCCCGCTTGGCGTCGGCTCTGTGCTAATGCGCCTAGCCTCCGCCCATGCCATCGTGCGGGTGGGTGCGGATGCGCGGGAGGCCATGGGCCCGGTACAACGCAGCTTTCAGTCCGGAGCTGGCTGTGAGACGGAGTATATGAGCATGCGGGTGGCGCTGCAGCTTTTTGGCGGGCGTGGTACTGGCGGGAAAGGGCTACTACTTCTAGATATTCGGAATTCAATGAGGTAATATCCCGGGGTGCGATACTTTACGGCTTGCTTCAGCACCCGCGGCTACATGGCCTGATCCCTTTTTTTCCGGATGTTGTACGATCGCCCTAGCAACCTGTACTCCGACGCGCCGGATGATCCTGGTACTTTGCGCGGCACTTTACAGTCTCGTACGGGTGTGCGCTGGGGTGATGTATTGGCCCCGCTATGTTTCTGCCTCGCTATCGCGGGCCCGGTGCCGCTAATACTTTCTGCCAAAGTTTCGCGGATGATTGCGGCGCGGCTACTGCCGCGGCTCACGTTTCGCGTGTTTTTGACGAGTATTGTACGGAGCTTTTCAAAGTCGGACTGGTGGTACATGACAGTAAGACGCGGTGCGTTCGTCACGCCGGTGCCAGCGAGGCCGAGTTGCGGGCAATACGAACGGGCGAAGTTGGCCCCGGGAGGGCTTCGTACCCCGGCCGACAACCCTATATATCCAGGATGGCGCCGTGTACCTAAGTGCTTCTACTAGCCATTTCCCCGGGTTGATGACCGGTGCGCGTTGGGTCGGCGCCGGGAGGCCCACGCCGCACTGTTGGAGTGCATCGCCTCCTTTGCCGCGTCGGGATACGGCTGCCACCATCTAGCTAGGCGTGCGGCTGCTGGTCGTATGCGCGGTGCGGCAGACCGGCTTCCTCATCCGCATGATGCCGCCGTCGTCGGAGCTAAACCCTTTCGTGGAGGCCGTGGACGTTGTTATATACTCTGCATCGATGTAATATGTACTGCTCGAGCCGACGAAGGAGCGAAGAACTGGCGCCTAAGGCGTATGAGAACGAGTACAAGCCAAGCGAAGTACGAGTACGAGCACATCGAGTGCGAGTACAAGCAAATGCAACTACTAATACGAGGTGGACGAGGCGACAGTACGAGCGACTACGAGGCGACCGGTAAGTGCAAGACAGTATTACGAGTACCCGTAGGGTGCGAGTAACCTGTACGTACACCTAGGTATCAGCAGCAACGCGATTGTCGTGCGCGCCGGTGTCAGCACCTAGCGTTAGATGGAGCACTGCCTTCGTGCCTTCTTATCGTTTTAGGAGTAGGTACTAGAATCTACTAGAACCATCTAGAACGCTATAGCATGTGCGAGTAACTTCTCGTGGGTGCATAATAGCGAACGAGTATTACCAGCACAATGATGCGGACAAACGACGAAGACAGGTGCTAAGATCTACTACTCTGTAGCTAGTAGTGTGTAACTAAAATACCGACGGGCCGCGGATTATGATCGCACACGTCGATTTTAGTATTGTACTCTAGGAGTTACACGCAGCACAAGTGGCGGAAATTGGAATCAATTCGCAGCGCACGGAATGACGGAAATCAGTGACTATAAATAGGCCGGCAAAACCACCGCCGGGCCAGTCACCTAGGTTACCGAAATTTCGGGACTGTAAAAAGTCATTTTCCCAAATCTCTGCTTATTACTCCTAGCCGTGTAGTGGAATAACGATCCAATGGGCCCGCAGACTCAGCTCATGCTTTAGGACTATCTATGGCTAGACGACTATTCGGCCTATGTCCTAAGGGGGCTGTAACAATAGACGCCGCCAACATTTCGGCTGCATTTCCGTTGCTTGGTTTGGACGCGTGCGACCAGTCTAAACCGCAAATGAAGGCTGCGATAGTCCAGATGAGTATGCCCGCGGATCTTGACGGTTTGAATATCGCCTTGCTGCAGTCTGCGGCGTTTTATTCCGCGCAGTCGGTTGTCCTGCCAAAGTTAGTACGGGCCCGCCCTCGGCCCCTTGTACGAGGCGGTTCGCGCCGAGGTGTCGGCCGTGGCTACGAATGCTTTGCCATGGGCGCGCGAGACACGCCGCGTATACGAGATTGTACGGGCCCTCACCACGTTACCGCAAGCAAATGTGCCGCGTGTGGGCACGCCCACGAGATCTTTGAGTTACGTGCGGTCGGTAATGCTACGACCACCGCAGCACCGGGTCCATGAGCTGGTACTTCGGCCCGTGCGGGTACGAGCATTAGCGGAGGACTGCGCGTCACCACATCTCCTTTTACGCCACTCCTCATGGAGTTGGTACTGGTGAGGCCGCCTCTGCTGCCCCAGCAATCGCTTCCTATCGGTAGTGGTATATTGCCAATACCGTTACTATATGTGCTTATGTAGCTCTCAAGATACCGTCGCCCCGCGAATTAGTGGCACCCCCTCCGTCAGTGGCAACTCCTTCCCTACTAAAACCGCAGCCAGGCGGTACTAGAACTCCGCCCTCGGGTCGTACGGGTACGACGGGTGCTGTCTCCGATGATCAACCAGCATGGAAGGAGGCGGAGGGGCGCGGATGAAAAGGAGGAAGTTAGGCCGGAAGCTGCATCCGTAATCCCGAGGGTTCCCACAGCGGCTGTATAAAGCAGGTTCTAAAAGCAACTCGGCTTGTGGAGAGCAGCAACTCGGCAGTGGAGAGCAACAAGTTAGCATATTGTAAAACAATTTCAATTTCAATTCAAATTTCGATAATCAATAACCCATGACCATGGTTGTCCAACGCCACCTCAGCCGTGCGATTCGCTTGCGTGACTTGGTGGCCCTCGCTCTTGGCTTCCATCGTACTACGGGTGCCGTGGCCTCGCGACTTGATACCATGCGCTTGGACATCGCGTGCGGGCCGGGCTCCTTATCGCTTTTCAAGTCGGATCACGAGTCAGCCCGCAAGATTCCCCATGCTGATTATTCGGCCGCCGCTGCGCGGGTGTTGGGCCTTCGCCCGAGCGGGGGTTCCGCGCTTGTCACATGCCCTGACCCCACGTGTGGTATTGACCCCTTATGGCTTCGCTCTACGGATGGCTCAAATCGGAACGCTACGTACGCATTTCGTCGTGGATCATCTTCCCATCTGCCTCGTCGCGAACTACAAGCACGGCATGCATACCGCTTTGAAAAATCTGTGGGCTTTCGTGGCGATTGAAGCGGGGACGGTGCTCGACCGGGACCGCTCGGGAGTCGGCGACTTGACCCTTGAAACGAGTGGGATGCGCCAAGCGGACAGCTGGCGGCCGTCAGATTTAACGCTAGCGGGGTGGTGGGGGGGGGGGGGGGGCAAATACATTGTAGATTTCGCGTGTGTGTCCTCCACGCCCCCTAATTGGGGCAACGACCCCCGCTGGTGCACCCCGGGGATCGCGGCGACCGAGGCGGAGCACAACAAGCTTGCGGCGGACCGGGCGTCTTGCGCCCCAGTGCATGGTGTTCACCGGTACTCCCCTTTTTGGTTGAGAACCGCGGCCGCCTCGGTGGTCTACATCTTGCGGTGTTACTTGCCGTGCGCAACTTCCCTAGCGGTCCTTCCGCCCCGACTTCATGCTTCCTTCGTAGTCAATCCGTTCAGGCTCTTCGGAACTTTGTCGCCAGCCAACCCGCCGAGTTTGTCCGCCATCATCTGTCGTGCACACGGCGGGGTTTGTTGCATCGCGTCTCTGCTTGCGTGCATGGTACCTTGGGTGGCATTATCTCTGCCGGAGTGCAGACGGCCAACTCTGGTGCGTCAAGACGTGCTCATTCCGCACCCTCTTTTGGTGATGCTTCCACCGCGCAATTGCTGTAGTGGACGTGCGTTTCCTAATGTCTTTTTGGGTGATTTCCCGATCGCCTTTTGCAGCTAGCTCATGTAACTATACTCACCTTGTAATTACATCCCTTACATCGGTGCTTCAACATATGCGCGCTAAAACTGACAAGAATTGTGAAAGGTTGCCAGCCAAATAGAGAAAAAAGCCTGAAACCAAGTAAGGGTCAAGCATGCCAGGGAGCCAAGGTAGAACCAAAGAAGAGCCATGATCACCATGAAGTCACCAAGTCGCGTAGGAACCAACGGGTAGGTCGAGGGAAACACTAAAAGCCAAGGAACGAACCGGAAAAAACCCGAAAGGGAAACCGGAAACCAATGAAGACCACCGCCCAAGGCGGGTGGGCCATCAGCCGTGGCGAGTGCGCTTGAAGCCGATGACCTCGTAATTAATATGATAGGATAAAGCATGCCGAGATACAAGTGCTCGTGCGCGTGTCACTATCTCACTATACTGATGATTACATGTGCTAGATGCAACATTAAAGGAATCCATACAGAAATCTAGAAGGAAATCTCACTATACTCGTACTAGTCAATTATGCTAGATACTAGTATTTGTACCATACATGGTATAATAAAGAAGTACTGCTATAGTACCCGTATAATGATACATCATCCTGCCGTATAACTGTCACACCCTGTAGTGACAACTCTTGCCGGCGGAACAATAGCGACGCGTCGACATGTAGCAGACTCTGCTAGCTCCGAAACCACAGCTGCTGCGACGGGAGGGACGACCGAGAGTGCAGCACGGTCGGATGTGTCAACCTACCAGTACCCAATAACATCTATACCGCACTGCTTTATTTTTCGTGCGAGTGCACTTCGTCGCTACCTCCCGGCTATCCCGCCCCCGGCGCCACGGCGAACCCGCAACGTGTACATGTAGTTAAACATAGTTAGGGTATAGGATATATCCTCACAAAAATCGGCGATATAACGCGCGTACTGTGTCCATGTACCCGTACAAGGACCACCCGCATCCCACCCTCGAATCGGCCACTAGCAGTGCACAGCACGATGTGAGCGAGAACATCTAGGCGACTCTCGCCAACCATCGCCCACTGCCGCACCCATCCGGCGATATAGTGGTGAGTTCCCAGCCACCTCACGCCTTGCGGCGCCTTGTAGTCCCGGGCGGGCCGTTGACCTGAGATGTAGGCTGAGATTACGACCAAGGCGGCGAGGCGGGCCCTGATATTGATACATGCCTTGAGTACCGGTTGACCCACCCACTCGCACACGATAGGGTGTGCTTCGTGGTGTTTCTGAGGTGGGGTGGCGCGTGGCGCTGGGGTGGAAAATCGTGGTGGTGGTGGTGGTGGCGGCCCGTCCGGCGGGGCGCCGCAGTGGTGAGCAGTACAAGTGTGTATCTGTGATCTGATGTCTTAGTTCTATCCTAAGACCTCACTCGGCATAGATTCCAAAACGTAATCCCCATAATCTGTACGGGTACTGACGCGTACCCGTAACTCCATAATTTCGGCCCTTTTGGAGAGATGCCGGGCATCTGCGGAAAAGCGACTCGGCATAGATTCCAAAATTTAGGGCTATATGACACGGGACGTGCTCTACCGGTAGACCGCTCTATCGTCGTAATTTCTACACGCACAGCGCGCCACGTCGCAAAATGCAAATGGCGACTAGCCAATCACCATGTAGTATTTTCACTTTTTCAGTTCCTTTTTGAGCCCTTAGAACGGTATGACACGGGAACAGCTCTACCGGTCAAACTAGACGCTACCGCCTTACCGAGCATCGCAGGACCAGCCGGACTTGCTGCTCGGTCTCCCGGGCTCAAGTCGGTTGACCGCTGTCCGCCGCGACATGAAATCCAGATGGAGACGGGTCAGCGAGGCCAGCGGGGCGATGCCCTTCCGGTCGAGACACGCTAGGAGGCAGCGCCCCGCTGGGCGCACCGGATGGCGAGACGTGCCGCCGGGACAACGGCATGGCCCCCGGCGCCCACGGCGCCCGAAAGGATCCACACCTTGACTGGCCGCTTGACCGGCCGCCCGTGGCGCCTTGCGCGGCGATTCCGGGCGCGCAGCCATGGCCGTGAGGCGTGGAATCTGTGTACCGCCCGCGCGAAGTTTCAGTGGGACTACAGGGAGCGGCAGGCGAGGGGTAGATAGCGCGATGAAGGTGGATTCGCCAGCGATAAGAGTGCCGCGTTCAAAATAGAGCGGTGGAGCGGTAGAGCGGGGGGTGGCATCGGTAGCTACCCTACCGCCGAAATGCTAGACCGGTCTACCGCTCTAGGGGTGACCGCTCTACGGCCCAATTGCACTTTTTGCGACGTGGCGCGCTGTGCGTGTAGAAATTACGGCGGTAGAGCGGTCTACCGGTAGACCACGTCCCGTGTCATACATGCCTTACTCTCCAAAATGCCGGGCCGCGGCCCAGGCCGCCGCAGCATTACCGCAACAGCCGATAATATAGAGCCCGTCACAGATATATTCATATATCGGCGTTTGTCATCACGACAGATTAGCCGTTTGTAGTACGGGAATACGGGGAATAACCCGTGACCTGCTGGGGTTCAATAAGTCTTGCAGAATTCTTCGGCAATTTTCTTGTTGACTACAGGTGTAACGGAGCGTCGCCTACGACCCAGGGGTTCCCGTAACTGCATCGCTGCCTGAACGGCCGAGGTACAGGCGCTGCAAGGGTTTCAGTGATGCCAGTCCTGTCCATGGGGCGGGAAAACCGTGTGACGCTCGATCTCAGACCCGCGATCTGAAATCTATCCGAACATAGCGACCAAGGAATAGGGGTTTTGAATAAGGTTCATTTCATACCACGGTTCGCGTGCCGCCCTAGCCGCGTGCCGCCCTAGTACTCGTACCGGAGCGCGCCACGTCGACCGGGCCGCGGGGGCCATTATGAAAATTCGCGCACGCCCCCGACACCAAAGCGGCACGCGTGTACGGGGCATTTTTTTTCAGGTTCATTTCATACCACGGTTCGCGTGCCGCCCTAGCCGCGTGCCGCCCTAATACTCGTACCGGAGCGCGCCACGTCGACCGGGCCGCGGGGGCCATTATGAAAATTCGCGCACGCCCCGCCCGACACCAAGGCGGCACGCGTGTACGGGGCATTTTTTTTCAAAATGCCCCGTACACGCGTGCCGCCTTGCTACCCTGAATTTTGAGAGCGTCTATATATTCCGGGGCGAGATATATCATTTACCGCTGCCGGAGCGGGCAATTGCTCTCAACCCGCACTTGCTCGCTCCACCCTCAGGGTGTTCCCGTTCACCGTTTGCAAAGGACGGCGGGGAGGCGGCCAGCCGTCCTCCGAGGATGCCTACGCCGCGCTCAGACCGGGCCGCTGCCCGCGAGGTGAGGCGGTCACCCGCCACCCCGCGCGCTCGGACATCTGGCGCAGCTGATCGCTCCCCAGTAGACCGTCTGGACGCCCGCTTAGGGCTCAGCCCAGACAGCCGTATGCAGCGTATCGAGGAGGCAGACCCTGAATTGGAGTGTGAGTCTGGAGGGCGCGATGGCGAGGGAGGTTCCGACGAGGACGAAGTCCAACACAGCGATGGGCTGCGCGACTGCTGCGTCCCGGGCTGCAAAGTCGGGACGCTTATCGACTCCACCCGGTCGCAGCACCGCTGTCGCGAGTGTCAGGGGCACTTTCACGCCCTTTGCACATACTCCATCAACAACTCCGACGATCCGAACTATTGCGGCTGTCAACATGCGCCCCTTATCGGCGGGGTTCAAGCCGAGGAGCCAAACAGCGCGACAGCAGGCGGTGCTTGCGATCTTATTAGCGCAGCTGCGACTACACCACAGCGTCGCGAGGACAGCGGTGGCGACAGAGAGGGCGAGGACGGCGGCGATGACAGCGACGCGTGGCTCGAGACGGAGCGGCAGAAGAAGGAGAATGCCTTGCCATATGCCTTGAAACCCAAGGCATCCTGGCGGGAGCCCTTGAAGATCGCGTGGGTGGACGCTGTCGACATCACCAACAAGAGAAAGAAGCCGCCAAAGAACTTCACGAAGCTACAGCAGGAAAGGTGGTACGAGGGGCGCGCTGCCCTTCGCAAGTACCGCAACGCGCTGAGGTCCAAGCGGGCGCGTGAGCAAAAGAAGTCGGGCAAGGCAACTGGCGAGGAGGTTTCCCCTCACGAGGCCGTACCTGAGTACAGAGTCGCAGCAGGGCTGCCCACGATGGAGGCGTCTGACAGGGCCCCCGCTGTGACTGTACACGAGATCGCGCGTCTGGTACACACCCTGTGCGACCCAGACGAGAAGCACAATAAGCATTACGACGCGCTGGTCGACTGGGTGGACAAGCGCCCCGAGGCTGACAACAAGGTGGGCAGGCACAAGCCATGGAAGTTTTTTACAGAAAAGTTCAACGACCCTACTTACCAGCCAACCAACTTCTTCGTCGACAACGACATGGATGTGGACATGGATTTGCTGGACGTGAAGCCTGGCCAGCGCCCGGTGGCCTTCAGGAAGGACACCAACCTGAAAGGTAGGCGCTGTGATATCTTGTGCTATCTATCGCTGTGCTATCGCTGTGCTATCGCTTAAGGCTTAGCCCCCCCCCCCCCTTGCCTCATAGTCATTGCATTGTTGATGGCGTAGGACTGCATTATCATGCTGTGCAGGTTGGTGGCAAGACCTGAAGGGCATACTCAACACCAAGCAAGAGGACTACACACGCAGTGGCATCAATGCAGACGGGGATAACCTGCCCAAGTCGCGCTTTGCCGGCGGAGATTTGAAAATGTACGCGCTGGCCACGGTATGAAATGAATGATGTGCCTAAGCTCAGCAATACGTAGTGATGACATCTGACGACATGCAGCTCTGCCCTTACAGCTTGTATCCCTGGGAGTTTTTTGATGCTCAGCCAGACCTGTGGGAGATTATTGGCAAGAAGCTGCCTGATTCGGCAACACGGGCGACTCGCTTGGATGTGAACGAGGGGGATGAGTACGACCCACCCCCATCCCCCACGCCACCGGCCAAGCGGTCCAGGTATAGCCCTACTGCATTAACTGCGCTAGATTGCATACAAATTGGACAGGCAGCTGTATATTTCTTTCAACTTATGGCGCATTGTGCTGCTGGATTCCGTCAGGGCTGGCCATGCTAGCGCGGCTACAACATGGCCTCAGGTGATGTGGAAGGAGGGAGGCACCACCCCAGCTTCAAGAGCGCCAGAGGACCTTACATCCGCCATCACTGGACTGATACAAGTGCAAGCTGAGAAGATGAGGCAGAAGATGAGGGATACCGCTGCAGGTACATCGGCAGCGAGCCAGCCGACAATAAATGAGTTGATTGCCATAAGCGGTACACCTACGTTGCCAGAGCACATACGGCATGGGGCTGAGAGGATGCTAGAGCAGAGACTAGGGTTGTCGACGGAAGGGTCATGGAGCGTTGGTTAATGACTGTTTCTCAGCTGCGCAAATCGCTTGCGTCATGTCAGCAGCGATGTGTAACAGACAGTTCATATACCTGCAGGAGGAATGATTGCGTGTTTTGGGTTTATATACCTGCATGAGGCCTGCAAAAATCTGTACGTGCTGTTGCTGCTGCTGCTGCTCAGCAGCTGCAGCAGCATGCAGATATGGAATATATGTGGAACGTGTACATCATAGGTCTGCAGAAATCTGTAACATCTCGCATCAAAGACTGTGTACATTGCATTTTAACGGTTGCTTCTGGGACGCACTCTTCCCGGGGCAGCTACATGATCGGTGAGCAACACCCTCTGGCTGATTTTGGGATGTTTTTTGAGGCCACGTTCGGATTCTGTGACCTTATCCTGCCGCAAAGGCCGGAAGCAGTCACCAAACCTACGCTCGCTGGTCAAAGCAGAGCCTAGGGGTAGGTTGTCCTCTATAGCCATGTTGTGTAAATGGATGCATGCAGCGACAGCCTTTGTTATGTTCTGTATGTTGCCACACATAGGACGGCGCAAGATACCAAATCTAGCGACCAGCATGCCAAATGCACACTCTACATTTATCCTGCATCTACTTTGATAAAAAATGAAGTTGTCCTTGGCCTTGTCTTTCCTAGCCTGCGCGATCCCCCAGGGTGTAACCAGGCAATCGCTACAGACGTACGCTTCATCTCCAGCCAACCAGTACCCTTCTGGTAAAGGCCTTTTGTCCAGTGCATGTCCCATGGAACACATCTTCCAAGCAAGGCTGTCATGGGTGCTACCTTGGGTGGACAGGTCGAAGTAGACAATCCTCCTGCGTGCGTCCGCAACCGCCTGCAAGTTGATGCTGAAGAACCCCTTCCTGTTCCTGAAATGCTTGACGTTTTTCACAGCTGCTTTGGTGGGTTTAGCGATGCGCACTGCCATTCCATCCACTGCGCCAATGCATCCACTCATTACCCACCCACTCCGTGCCTGCATCTCCTCCGCCATAGTCTTCAAGAGGTCGGTGTCGTAAGGCTTGAATGGCTTGTGATAGAGCACGTCAAGAGCATCTATGACTGGCCATATACACCCCTCGTAAAGGGTGGTCATTCCAAGGCCAAACAAATCCTCTGAGTCCTGGAAATTCGCACCAGCTAGCCACCTCAAAGTGGCCGCTAGTCGCAGCTCCACTGGGACCCAGCTGCCTGAAGACCTCACCGCTTGTAGCTTTCCTGCGTCGCTGATGTCGATGAGCGGCGCGAGCTCGTCAACTAGCTGAAAAAAGCGTTGCTTTGTCACCTTGAAGCGGCGGCGGAAACGCTTGTCCCCATAGCGACGAATTCTGCGCTGCGCGTCTATGCGCTCCTGGGTCCGCTTCTCGTTTGCTTTCCTATCGACGTGACGCAGACCGCGGTTGCCATGTGTAGGGGACACGCCGTCGTTGTCGCTATGGTCAGGAAGCGCGGCACCACCATCGCTCACAGCAGTTCCAGCAAACCCTAGCGGCAGAACGAATGCGCACAACTCTTCGGCATCTGAGTCCCACTCGCCGTCGGAGTCCGAGTCCGGGTACGCGGTAGAGTACAGTAGTGCTAAACCGGGCGCCTCGGGGTGGGGGTGAAGACGGGAAGGACGCATTTTGCGTGCATGGATTGGGCTCAATCTCGGTCGTCTTACAACGCATGTATACGTCCACCCACCACCGGCAGCGCGCGGGCATATGCGAAGGATGGTAGCTACGCCGCCAACAAGTTGCCCCCTATTCATCGCCCGTTTTTCTGTGGTTTTAGCCATGTGCCAAGCAACTCCATCGCCGAAGAACAATTATAAAAGTGCGATAACCGGTAGAAACGGCTGCCTCCTTTGCGTAGGAGGCTTGCATACACTGGATTACAAGGCTCCATGGCCCCGTGGCCCCATGTTGGCTTGGGCATCGAGGCGAGGATACGCGCGGACTTCTATGTGCAAAGACTTATGTGGACTGGTGTAATTACGAAGTGGTGCGGGAGCCTAGTCGCGGCTGAAACACGTTGGCTGTCAGGGCTGCCAACCACGACTTGTATAGTGCGGCAAAGTTGTCAGTTTCTCCGAGCTACCAAACCCAAACCCAGCTGTTGCACCAGCACCCACCCGCCGCCGGCACCCATCGTTATACCCACAATATCCACGGTTTCTCGCCTCGCCCAATATGGCCAAGCGCCACCGGGAGCACGAAGCGTATGACGGCGTCCCTACGGAGTTCAGCCACATTGCCTCACCCAGGATTTGGTTCAGAGGGGGTGCATCCATCTCGAGCCGCGGTGGGTTCCAACCCGCAGGACCGACACCAACATGTATGCGTCTCTCGATAAGGAACAGTCATGGCCGTGATCCTCGTCGTTGGGGCAGAGGCTCTTTGGGGCTGGAAGTTCGTCCTCATAGACGCGCCGGACGATAAACGGGTTTCTGATAGAGACATGTTTAGCGAAGTCGACCGGATATGGCTCGCAGGGGCGCGGGCTCATTTGTACGGCGCCATGAAAGTGTGCATCAAGAAGGACCCACAAGGGAACTCAAAGCTGCGGGAAGCCTTCGTCGACCGGATCGAGCTCTTCACGGCAATGGCGCTTGCGGCTACGGCCCTGCTGTCGCGCTCCATGCACTTGAACCATCCTCGTGACGCGGTGATCAATGTGCGCAGACTGATGGAGGCTGCTAAGAGTTGGGGAGCCCACCCGGCGGCATGCATCATCCCCGATTACCTGCACTTTGCAAGTGCAGCTGCATCACTCATGGCAGCCTTCCTGCCGTACCCCAACATCCCGTGGGGCGTGGACGAGGGCACCGGGCCAACGGCCGCCGTAATGAATCCCATCATGCAATGGGCAGATAGATACCGGCAGCCAAGATCTTGTTCTATACTGGTCGACTCACATTTTATTGAAGTGAAACCATCTCATGAGATGGTCCACCCCCCTTGGGAGAGTAGACTGCGGACAAATGTGGCATAGTTGGGCCACTAGCCAAAGTGCTTATTAAAGGAAAAGATGAGGCACAGTTGCACGTAGCCAGTAAAGTAGCGAGTAGCAGCACTACGCAGAAGTGCTGCTATTTTAGCGTTGTGTAACAGTATGGCAAGCCTTACCCCTATGACTGTCCAACTGTGCCACCCCCTTTTGCAGTCCCTCGTACCTAGCCAGACTGCCAGCAAGGGTTGTTAAAAACTCGCCGTCTATTCAGATTGCCAAGGGGGCTAGGTTTATTTGGGCGGTGGATGCGCATGGCATCATAAACAGCGGCGCCGGGGCGCTCCGCGCAGTTGCTGGGCAACATAACTTTTATCGACTACATTTACAAGCTATGCGGAAATTTAGCTAGTAATGCATGGTCATTGTGTTATATGTGCACCACACATACTGTCCCACATTATGTGAGGACATGCCAAACTTGGATAAGGGCTAGTCTGTCACTATGTCGTCCGGACAGCATAGAAGCAGCACATTTTCTCCTCGATGTGCTACATCGCGACATGGAAGGCGTCATGCCCCTTGCAAATGTTTGGCCGAAGGGGCGCTCTACCACACACTACCAGTGCCGAGGGGGGGGGGGGGGGCTATTACCATGCGCTCAGCTGCGTGCAATCGGCACACAGCGAGGGTGAGGTCCGGCACCGAAGGTTGTTGGTGGTCATCTTCCCCAACATACACGTCGTTGTCATGCTGCTCCACCTCGGCACGCATGTCTCGCAGTATGGCCTGCTTGCCGTACTCATCAGTGGGCACCCACTGCTCGTCCCATGTCTTGTGCTTCTCATGCACAACTTGCATGTCACTCGTCGAAACGGGGTCCGCTTAACCGCGTTTAACGACTACCAGATGCGATTGGTCGCATGTATATATTGCGTCTAACGTTAGGCGTCACGGTACTTTAAACTTGGCGGTAAGGATGAGTACGGCAGCGGAGCCCTGCATCAAAGTACTATAGCGAGTAGCGGGTACTTGGTAGTCACGAGTGCACAAAGTACGACACGAGTACACGAGTCGCTGTACTTTACTACGGGAATTGCCGCCCTTCATATCTGCTATTAGGCGCGCGCCTCCTCAGAAGTACGAGCGGAAGATACCCGCGTGATGACGAGTGATGATGACGAGCAGGCGGAGCAGTACGGTACTGGTCGATACACAACAAAGGCTGCAAAAATGCATTACACGGTAGTCACGGTTGGTTTTGTGATTTAATAAAGGTGAGGTGCCATGCTGGATCTGCGGCCAATGAGCATCGAGCTTCGGGATGTGGTTAAGCGGACATGGGCGCGCCTACTCCTAGCTGGCAAATTTAACGTCAAAGCACCGGACATTCTCGGATTTATGGCGGAGGGGTCGGCAACTGCATAAAGTATTAGGGAAATACTAGAAATTTAATTACAATGGGTCTACTACCGCCCCCGGTCCGTGCCCGCCCCCCCTGGCATGCGCCCGGCTGGCTCCGCTGCCGCCGGCCTCTTCCTGGCGCCGGCATGTGGTGTTATGCCCCCTGTCGGCTCGGGTGCTGACTGCCCCTTGTTGCCCGCAGATACTTCTGTGGGCTTGCTATTCATGGCAGCTGCTGCCATCTGCTGCGCCCCGCGGCTAAGGAGCTTGTTTGACGGGGCTGGCATGATGCTGCCGCGCGCTCCCGTTGCGCTTGCTTCCTTTGGCGTCCAGCCTGCATCCTCACAGTAGCGTCCTGAAGCGCCGGGGATCTAGCCGCACGGGGAACATGAGCTCGTCGGGCGAGCGGGGGAGGGGGGCTGTAGCCGGTAGACAGGTCTTGCACCGGAGCGCCGTTCTGGTCGATTCCGGACTGCGGTAGTGATGAAAGAAAAAACACTTAGTCGCCGACACTCGCTCGGGCAGCGACAACGTCAGCATCTAGCTACACGATGAGCAGGTAAACCGGCCGGCAAGCGCACCTTTGCAATGGGGATGCAAAGAACCCTTGTTGCATGCGTCGGCTTCATCGATTTAAGCAAGGCAGCTTGCTCCTCCTCCACGGTCAATTACGGTGGGCAGACGGGCCGTTCAGCTTGACCAGTCAAAAACGCTCGACGTGTCATCGGCGCTGATTGTCGTGAGGTAGTAGCGCAGGGGCGGGCCGCGCGGGACAGGCGGGGGCTCGTGTGCTCCTCTCGGCAGCATGATATCTTCCCACGACGCGTCATCCGTCCCGGCAGCGGCATGGAAGGTGCTGACGGAGGCCATGGTGGCACGGGGGGCGAGCAGGGCGATCTGCTCTTCATGCGAAGCGGTCAGCATAAATAGGCGAAGCAGCGAGCGAGGAAGTGCCGAAAAGTGAAAGTGCCCGCGCGGCTGGTGGCTAATCACTTACTTTATATCATTGCATCAGTCTCGAGTAGTAATGGTATCTCGGTACCCGGGGCGTCACAATGACATTATCAATGACACTACGATGCATCTGCTGTTGTATGTAAAGCACAACGCGTTTCACATTAATCTTATTGCTGAACAGATTACATGCATATCAACATACATACCACAAATGACATGAAATTCACAAAAGTACAGATGTGTACAACGGCAAAGACAAATGCAAACTTTTGTGTCAACATCGGTTGACAATGCATGCTCGTCGCGACGATACTGCACTACACCGCCGAATCCATGCCTAACATTGACCCATGTTGTCAGTATCAGAAAAAATATGTTGTGAGTGTGTCAGGAAAATTAGTGAAGCATGCATGTGCAAGCATAATGCAGATTGGCCATGTTTCGTAAGATAGTATTGCTTAACATTACATTTGGAAACCCCAAACCCAACCGACGCCTATATGTATCATGCGCCTGCCATACTACGCAAATACATATGCAATTGCTCAATTCACACACGCCACGGTTGCTGCGTATATGCTACTACTGCATGGCATCAACACCGCCATCATCCTCATCGAGGGCGGCGATGTCGTAGGCATGGGAGTGCTTCAAGTAGGAGCACCACCCGTGCCGGGCTGCACTATCAACATCAGCGCAAAGTGCAGGAAAGCAACAACAACATGTAAGATGCTCCAGCAATAATATATAACAGAGGTGGCCCATCACCTGATCATCTGCCTCGGCACAGCGTCACCAGCGGCCCTTTGCCGCCGCCCCCTGCCGGCAATGCTGATGGCCTCTGTCCATGTATATGTGACAAGTCTGCCATGCACAATCCTGGGCGGGAAGACAAAGTCTTGCTGGAAGACAGTGTTGATCGGGCCCCCCACAGTCCAGTGCTCATAGGCGTTGATAGCACGCATCTCCAACTGCAAACACAACGGGAGGCGAAGTCATCGCGCTGTTTTTGAGGTGGCGCTCAGCGACAACGAAATAAGTTACCTTGACCTACAAGCTAAGGGCAGCTACGGAGGTATTCTTCGCAGCCTTCATGGACATCGCAGCAACAAAGGACATCACTCCGTGCGTGAAGTTGCATGACGGCAATTTCCCGATGGATAGAACTGCATGGCAACCTTGACGCACTGAGTGCTCAGTGCATGGAGCACTGCAAACATGGAGATCAAGGAGGGCTTCCGCGACGGCAGCAACCAACAGCCCCAGCACCTGCTCAAGTCCGGCAAGGTGATGCTCTCCATGACTGGCCAAGTCACGACGCGCAGCACCTTGATCGCGCACCACCGTGACATGCATGGACCAGCCCATCGTGCACAGCCCCACCTGCCCAAGGCAAAGGCGTGTGCCGTGAAGGCAGAGATGGCAGAGAAAGCGGCGACGAAGCGAAGGAAGATGTAAATGCATTAATTACATCTAGTGAGCGTGCCCCTTCTCCTTCTCGCCCTTCCTGGATTTGCCAGAGACAACCATGTCACATGAGCGGCAGGTGCTCGGCTCACCGCTGCCCTCAGCCCCCCTCACCGATGTTGAACGCCTCGCCTCCCGCCTCCATCGTTGATTCGCGCCCCGCCCTCCTCTGCATGAAGTACTTATTTTCATATGGCCCGCACTTTACCGCATCCCCGCTGTCAATGCTGTCGTAGCTTTCAGAACTGCGTCGATGTGCGGGGCTTTGAATAGTCGCCTTCGCAGGTGTTGTCTGAGATACCCGCTCACTGCTCTCGCTCCATGCGCTCCTGCCAGTCCGTAGCGCGCAGCTTCCGAGCGCGCCCACCCAGCTCACGCGCACGCTCTGAGGTCACAGTTCGGAGCGCCTACTGTTTCAGCTTGTCTGCCTCGCTCTTGCCCGGCAGCGCCTCCCACCGGAATACATAGCCACCCGTCTCTATGGGAAGCGGTGGCGGGATTGGTGCGCCGAATCCCAGCCCATCACATCGCGCAGAGCATCGCTATCGTCCATCGGGGGCATAAAATGCGCCTCGCACAGCGCATGCAGCTCGCGCATTGCGTATACTTTGGGATCATCGAAGCAGTGAGGAAGGGCCATGCCTTTGGATCACTTGGGCCCACTGAGTAGCCAGTTGGCAGCTCCATGTGGTGGCCGTGGCCGTTCATGCGGTCGTACATCGCCTCGGTCACCGCCGAGACCAACGCCTCCTCGCCTACCACTGGTAGGCCGTCTACTGTGGTGGACTTGCCACACCTCCGGCAGAATTCGGAGGCGGCGGGCTGGTGGCCGAAACGGCCAGAACGCACCGAGCGCAATTCTCGCGTCGCGCCATATCGTTGGGGCGCTGCGTCGGCGCGAAGGGTTTTCAGCCTCCAACCCGTTGTAGCATCAACGGACGATGCGAGAGAACAACGGAGGAACTCAAAATCCGCCACGGCAACGACCTCAGCTTCCCCTCCCTCTAGCGATATCGGGTGCGTGTCGGGTGGGATCGGTGCGTTCTGGCCACGCGGCCACGCGAAACCCGGCTTCCTCTAGCTGTGACAAATCGCAGCTGCACACGTACGCCGCGTCGAAGCCCAGATCTGTCTCGTCTTGCGCCTCCGCTAGGGAAGTGAATACGTACACCCCTTGCGCAGCCTTGTTAGCGGTGCTGTGACAATAATGGCATACTCTGTACGGGTACTGTATGATCGTAGCATCATTCATGTACGAGTACCTGCTGCTGTATCGTATGTGTGAGCGCGTGTGTCACGCGCCACAATACGAGTACTGGTGGATGATGAATCATGAGATGAGTCCTACTGGTACCGGTACACTGTTCAGTAGTAGTTACGGGATAATACGCATGTGCGTACCCGTAGCGGGCATATTTGTATAATGCACTTGCCTCTGTAACATCAGTTGTATACTTGTGTATAAACTGATGTGTCAACTACATGTGCGGAGGTCTCTAAGCGACGACCTCCTGTTCGATACTTCAAGGCACGACTCTCCACGGTGACGCGCTTAGCAGTGCGCGTGCCGCTTGGTGGTGGCTAGCTGTGAGCTAGCCATACGCATAAATAGCGGCGGGTGGTGACAACGTTGTAACCATTGTTTCTTTCTCTCTCTGTTGCCTTCTGTGTGTTTACGACAGCCTTGTCTGCTTGACCTGCGTGAGGCACCCTAGACTGTCGCACTGGTTTCGGAGCGACTGTTGCGCTCCTTATCCTAGCTTCCACTGCTTTATCTGAGATAACTCGACTGAACAGTTCGACCTGTCCGAGTCGATGAATTCTGCTGGCAAGAGCCGAGAGCTGCTGCTCAACGAGGAAAGTTCTGTCGACCTGTCGACTACCAAGGTTTGTGCAGCCGTGGTGGTGACTTACGGTAAGGGTCACTCGGTCGAACGCCAAGTGATTCTGACGACTGAACCGAACGCTAGATCGACTCTCTTCTTACCTGTCGGAAAGTCGATAGCGTCTGACAAGTCTGTGCGCGGCACGGCGGTGCGCAAACTGCGTGAAGAGACTGGCTTGCTTGTCGATGAAGATGATTTAGAATTGTTTGACATTCTCACCATCGAGGGCATGCGTTGTTTCTTATATGCATCTAAGCTATCGGCGAAGCAGATAGCGAAGGAGATGCGCACACCAGAGAGATCGCACGCCTTAGTCATGTCGCATTTAGTAGCACCGGTGGTTGCAGCTGGTGAAGAACTAAATGCTGATGATGGCGGCGCTGCATTACCCGACGTCGCGCGCACCTTCCCTGAGAGTATCACCCTAGACCCGGAGTCTGAGGATTCGTACTCCGTGAGCATTGCATTGAACAATCAAGGCAAGCCTGTGCCGACGACTGTGTGGTACCCTCCGTTCATGATTCATACTGCGGTAAGTGATTCATGGGCAACCATTTATAAGTCTGTGTTGAATGGTTTCTGGATGAACCGTTCATACCCTGAGCTTCCTCAACAATTCGCATTTAGGTATGACTCTTGTGAGTCCCCTATCTGGCATGCTGTGCATCGTTATCTAGTTGTAGATCCGATGGCAACTGACCTCAGCAATATAACAATCACTGACATACCATGGTATGAGACGCGTGATGCACAACTAACTGAGTCCCAGAGGAAGTCTGCTCAAACCCAGCCCAAGCAAGATGGCACGGATGTCCTCAAGCTAGATGTATGGCTGACTGGACTACCGGAGCTGCTTGGCACTGTGGGACTGAAGTCCACAACTGCATCTGGTCTTGCATATGCCGTGCAGACTCTGAGTGGCAAGTTCCATCGTTGGTGGCAGGGATTTGATTCCAAGCCTCCTTCGCTGCGTCCTACCAACGCTGCAGAGTTTGTGAAGGCAGTTAGAGACTCACCATTGATGCATGACATAGTGCATGATGCATGCATAGAGCTTGATGGCATCAAGCAGGTGTCTGCTGGTCCCCAAGACTCTCCCTTGGATTATAAGGACTTTGTGCACACCTTCAACGATGTCCTAGCAAGGACCAGACTAACCCTTCCTGATGAGTTCATGGTCCTTAAGTTTGCATCTGCACTGAGTCACAATAAGCTTAAAGAGATTGCCCATAAGTTTGTGACTGACCAGAAGCGAGCTGGACAACCATCGACACTCGCTGAGCTACAGCAGTATACAACGGCGATGGTTGGGAGCAACAAGGCGCTTGGCAATGCGGCTAAGCCTGTGGCCAATGGACATCCTGCTGGCAATGGCAATGGAGGACATGACTCCATGAAGAAGTCCAAGGCTGCCAACATGAGCAAACGCAACCGTGGAGATGATGCTCCACCTGTCGCAACCAATGGACGCCACACCAACAACGGCAAGAGGCAGAAGTCCAGCGACGGGAAGCAGAAGGGTAATAACACCACAACATCTGGCAGAAAGATAGTAGATTATCTTAATCATGTCAAAATGCATGAGCCTGAGAAGTATGCTAAGCATCTGACTGCTAAAACATGCTTTAAGTGCGGTGAGGCTCACCTTCTGAAAGACTGCCCTAAGATGAAATAGGGGTGCCCTTATTCTGTTGTTGACAGCTCAGTAGATAGGGATGTAAGTGATGTTTGTGTGACATCATGCTGTCCAGTAACTGTCGAGTCGCATGACTGCGAAGTTACTGTTGCCGATATGTCATTGGCACCTGAGGTATCCGCATTATTGTCTAATGCACGTCTGAATGACGATATACCTGTGACGAGTACATGTTCGAGTGGCGATGTCGTCATCTCTGAGAGTAGTAACGACTATGTTGAGTCGCCTACTGATGAGAACTCGAATAGTGTACGTGAGTCTGGTACGACTTTGCCAGTAGCCTGTGTAACGGGTGCTCGGAAAGTTTCGACTCATCGTCGCGTAAAGGCTCTGAGGCGTCGTATGCCTAGAAAGACTGCAGTCAGTGCCGAGTGGCGACTGGTCGATAGAGTCTTCGATCCCTTCGATGAGATGTTCCAGTTTACGCTGGAGGGCTGTGCGGATAATGAGGGTCTGAATACCCATCGAAACTTGCCGTTCTGTTCAGAACAAGATTCGGTATTATCGCGCGACTTGTCGAATGAACGTGTGTTTATTCACCCTCCATGGCATATGACTGAGTCTATTGCGAGGCATTTTGAGCAATGCCGCAGTAGGGCTAAAGAACATACTGTAGGAGTGTTTGTATTGCCTGCATTTGATAGATTCAGTGCTTTGACAAAGCATTGGAAACTATTGCAGCAATACCCGGCAAAGACACCTTTGTTCACCAGGTGGTCTGATAAAAATGCCACAGTCCAGGAAGATGTTAGACCGCCAAAGTATGGGGTTAACATTTGGTTAGTTGATGCTAACTGTGCTTTTCCTGATGACTTTGTACCTAAAACTGTCACAAGTCCAAATGTGAGTTTTAACGTGGACTCTGCAAAAGTTGCGGATTCTAGCGTTGGTATTGGTGAACGTGCATCTGAGTCTATAAATGAGTGTGATGCTGTCAATGTGACTGATCCATCATTTTGGAGTATGCAAAGGCAAAGTTTGCCTCAGATTGCTTCTTTGACTCGTTGGGATGACCCCAGGCCATTGTTGAAAGTTAATGTGACAATTAACGATGACGCCGTTGTGGATGCACTGGTTGATAATGCGGCATCTTTAGATTTTATATCTGAGGACTTTGTGCGCAGAAACAACTTGCAGATACAAAAGTTGAAAGCCAGAACACCTGTCCGTTTGGCTAATGGTCAACGTGTCTCATGTTACCATACAACTGTTGTGTCTCTGTCTGTTGGAGGACATGTATTTGAGAATCGAGTATTTTATATACTGCGTGAGCTCAAAGTCTCCGACATTGTATTGGGTTTAACTTGGCTTGATGAAGCGCAAGTTACCATTAAGTATGGTACGGAACGTATCATGACTTTAATGGATGGAACCCATGTACCTGTTGTAATAGTGGGTCGTACTCCTGCATGTAGCATGATTACTTCCACTAGGGTACAAAAGTTGATGCGCAAAACTGCTCGTGCGTCTAAGCATAATTCTTTGGCTGAATTCTATGTCGTTGAAATGTCGGTTATAAAGGATGATCCTGACCTGCATTTAGACAATGCTATGACACCAGAGCAAAAGGATACTATTCGTCATTTGTTGTATGACGAGTTTCCTGAAATTTTGCGTCCAGTCAACAGGCCGCCTGTTCATCGGCCATGGGATCACAAAATTGAGTTAACTGGCAAAATGAAACGCCAAAGACTTAATCGTTTGTCTCCCGCTGAACGTGCTGATGTGACAGTTATACTATTGTGTATCTTGTCCTGCACTATCTTTGGCATAATACTGTACAAGTACCAGTACCGCAGAGTGGTGATGTAACATTCTACGGGTACAACATGTACTAGTACGAGGGCGCGCACGACGCGCGCACTAGTACTCGTACCGGGTATCGACTACCCGAGGTCCGTATATATGTCTGCTCGGTATTTGTCAGTACCAGGCAATATACTAAGCAATGCCATACCAGAACGAGGCAGACGTTTAGTCTTCTGTTCGTCTCTCCAAGGTGACGCTCTTCGCAGTGAGCGTGCTGCTATAGGTTGACATGGTCTGACGACCAGTACCGGCACCAACCATAGTATATATAGCGGCGGGTGGTGACAACCTTGTAACCAATTGTTGTGTTCTCAAAACACTGTAGCCTCTCGCCTTTGCACCACCATGGCACACCATCTGTGTTTGTCCTTGCAGTCTCTATCCGGCTGAGACTGTCGCACTGGTTTCGGAGCGAGTGTTAGCTCCAGATTGTTCAAGTCTTCCACTGCAAGTACTCCTCGTTTGTTGTATAATGAGTGATGTGATGAGGCGCAAGTTTTCGCGCGCACAACTGGCGGCTCGAGAGCGGGACGCAGATTCCAAGCCACCTTTCGACTGCGGTGTCACAGCAACTGTGATTGTTACTTCAGGCACTGGAGCTGGTGCTGAGCGTGACATTATGATGACTATTGAACCGAATCATAATAACACTGCTTTTCTGCCCTGTGGGACCTCGACACTTATCGACCTGTCAGTCCGCGAACTCGCAGTACGTATGATGCAAACTGAAACCGGGATCACGATGAATCCGGCCGACCTGAATCTGTTCGACTGTGTGACTATCGATGGAACGGACTGCTTTCTGTACGAGGCTCGAGTGAACTTTTATGAGCTGAAGAATGGCACTCGTTGGCCTTACCGTGCTGAGCCGCTAGTTAATGAAAATCTGATACAGTTTGTTGGCCCGCAAGTAGCGGCCGACCCACCTGCTGACAACGGTCCGCGTTTTCCTGATCGAATCACTGTCGAACCTGGCAATGGTCGCCCGTCATATACTACCGAGATAGCTACACACCTGCGGGGTAAATGGTGTCGTGCCGTTCCCTATGTCGCAGCGCAAGTTATACACTCGGCAGTCGTCGATACGTGGTCGAACGTGTATAAGGCCGTGTCGACTTCTGGTATATGGACCAACAAGAGCTACCCTGGCGTATATGTTACTGTATCGTTCCGTTGTGGCTTCGACGAGTCACCTCTGTGGGAGGTCGTCGACGACTACATGGCTGTCGACATAGCGACCGAGTTCTACTGTATGGAGCTGAAAGAACGACTACCTGCTACTGCGACCGAGTTCGTCATAGCCGTTCGTATATCGGCTCAAGTATACATGACCTTCAACGAGAAGACTGCATTTATAGACGCATATGCATATGAATGGATGCATCTATAGACTCATATGCATATGAATGGATGCATCTATAGACTCATATGCATCTGCATCTACATCTATAGCCTGCAGGTGGTGATCGCATGGCGTGCTGGAGCAACCGCGACTTCTGCCGAGTACGCGCCAAGAATATTACGAAAAACTGGCGATAGCTCGGCAGGAGCTGAGCAACGAGCCGACGACCGTCGAGTGTACGGCGGGCCTTTGTCATACGGAGCAGCGGAGCTCGGCGCATCGCATGTTTGCGAA